>CM022710.1:26046661-26192798 GCA_012295165.1 Asparagus setaceus
CTTCTCCCCTACCGTAGATTAAATCCTTCTCACCTCCTATTTTGGCTGGGATGACAAGTGTTGTCCCAAGGAATCTCAGAAGTTGCTTCGCTACACACGACGATCGGATCGGCATGCGCTTCAGATCATTATACAATCATTTAATTACATCAAATAAAGACGGGAGTATTCTAAGTCACCATTTATTTCATTGTCAAGTTGCCAATTACAACTTTCATCCGACGAAGTCTTCATCGCCAAGATTGATTATAGCGGTACAATGTCATTTATAACAAAACCCCCTCATAATCAAGCTCCGCAGACGCCTTCCTCACCGCTGTCCGTGCCTTGGGCCGATGATTCAAGATCGAACTCATTACCGTAAAGGAGAGTCGATTGAAGAAGTTCTCCAACCCCTTAAACGGTTGCTTGTCCGCGACCACCGCCTTGACTTCATTATTAGTGTCGACATATTTCGCATAATCGATGAAGAGTGGAGGGACTATAACATTATTATGGATCCAAGGTGACCCAATAATAAGTTATAAGAAGTCTTCGCATCAATCACATAGCATGTGACTTTAGACTTCAAATCACCCATTTGACACTTTATCCAAAATTTACCAAGTGGCCGAGACCCACTGGTGTTAAATCCATAAATCATTGTGTGCTCTCAGATACCATCGGGCAGAATCCCGAAGTTTGTACATCGTGCGGAGGGCATGATGCCGCAGTAACCCTGGATCGACTTGGATCCGGTTGACTTTGCCGAGCCAATGTACCCCGCAAAGTACAAACTCACATGCTTGAATTCTTCGTTTGCATATCTTCCTTGGTAAATATTATGCAAGGGATATGCTTGGTGGCGAGATTGCATTGCTGTGCCAAAGATTCATGCAGCTCATGACTTGGCTCGACCTGAGTGAGAAACACCTCTGAGTCAGCTAGAGCCTCTGTAATGCCTCTGGTTTCCTTTGATAGGCTGCAGAAGCTTCGTAAAGCATTATCCTCGCAGAGGGAGATCAAAGATCAATTAAGTACCTCTTTCCTTTCTGAGCTTTACGCAACCCCTAAACCTTGCCTTAGACACCAATTAATCCAAATAAACTTGGACCGGTTCACTTAAGAAATTATTGTTCCTTAATGAGCTCAATCCTAGGCCAACGCCTAATCAATTTTAAGAGGCTTGGTATGTGTAGTGAGGAATTAGTGATTTTTGGCTAAGGAAAGGGTGATGAAATCCCTCACCTTATCTTGATTAATGGGTTTTGCCCTTAAGATATTTTCTTTGTGTGCCAAATCAAGATGCTCAAATCACTTGGTGAATTCCTACTATTATATGAAATGCAACCCTAAGAATTAAAAGCAACTAAAAAGGATGCAAAAACAAAAATCTTTTTATTTTTTTTATTATGGTCCATAATAAAAATGAAGTTTATTAGGTCGACAAGGAAAAAAATCCTTTATTTTTATTTTTATATATTTTTTTTATCCTAATTGTCTCTAATGTATATGAACTATCTAAAGGGTGGAATTGAAAATACTAGATGGAGAAGTTACCCACGCTAAAGTAATGCAAAGCCTCGTTGGAGGCAATTCTTCAATCTTGAATCTTCAACTCTTGATCTTCAAGCTCCAAGTTCCTACACAAAAGAAAACACACAAAATAAAAACCAAACTTAATGAAAATCCTACTTATAATCAGTCCCCGCAACGGCCAAAACTGGGAAATAAACGACACTCCTAAGTTGCAAGTATACAACCTTTTCAAGTTATAGTATAAAAGATTATCGATCCCACGAGGAACGGGAAAGTAGGGAGAGTTTTGCTCAAGTTTTGGTTCTCAAATTATGCGCGCGACAATTAGGAGTTTATTCAAATAAAACGAAAGTAAGGAAATGGTGAAAGTGGATGTGGAGAGATAAGAGAGAGTGGATGTGGATTATGTGCAAAAGAGGAGAAGATGAAAGTGAGAATGTGGTTGTGGTTATATGCACATAATAACAAAACTAGGTTTGAGATTATATGCACATGGAGGGAAAATGAGATTGAGAGAGAAGTAAAAATCAATGAAATCAAAAATAAAGGAAAATAACAAACAAATGAAAAACAAGGATAAGAGGAAAATAAAGAAGGTAAAGTATGGAGGATTAATTAAAGATATGAGGAATCTAGAGTAGATCCACTTAGCTTATCTCAATCTCATGAAAATGAGTTGGATTTGTTAGCTAGTTTCAAACAATCTCTAGGGATCCCACAGTATTAGCTCCACACTTAGAAAAGGGTAATTCCTAGAGGGTTCTAGCCTCAAGGTGAATTAAAGAAAAGGAAAATCTAATCTAGAAAGTAAATACAAGAATTAAATACATTGCATGAAAGTAAATTGCATGAAAGTAAATTGCATGAAAGTAAATTGCATGAAAGTAAATTGCATGAAAGTAAATCTATTCTACAAACAAGAAAATAAAGAAGAAAATGAAAAAAATAAAATAGAAACCAACAACTCACGATCTTAATCTAATCCTCCTTTTGGTCCTTGGATTAGAAGAAGAGAAAGGAAATTGAAGGGTGAAACATTTCATTTATTGTGTAACAAAAGTTACAATTTTGGAAGGTCTTCTCAATTAAGAGTGACCCTCCTCTCCAAATGGAGTTTTACAAAATATTTCACACTCAAAACACTCACCTTCACCCTATTTATAGCCCAACGAGTTGATGTGAACCATTGGATCAAACCTAGCCAAAAAGGAAGAGAAATCCACCATTAACTGAATCATTGGGAACCGATCGGTTGGTCGATCCTAGCCAATGTTAGCCAACCGGTTGGCCAACCAGTTATCAACCGATTGGTTCCCAATCAATTTGTCTTTTCTTGATTTTTCTTCACGAATTTCTCTTGGATCAATTTGGTATCTTGGGCCTTGGTTTGTCTTCGATTTGGGCTTCAAATATTGGTAGAAATTGAGAGAATTTGAGTCATTTGGGCTTTTATTTATTATTTCTTTATTAGCACGCAAAATAAGATAAAATGATTATTAGTAATATCGTTATTCATATAACATAGGTAATAAGGGTATAAAAATGTAATTAAAATGTGATAATCACCATACTCTCTCTGGAATATCGAATGATAAAGGAGCTAATGAAGATCGGTTGATCAAGTAACACGTTGTGCGAACTGCTTCTCCCCAGAATACCTTGGGAAGTTTTACTATCTTTAGCATGCTTCGGACTCTCTTCATGATGGTGCGATTCATTCTCTCTGCCACACCATTGTGCTGAGGAGTGCCTGGTATAGTATTTTCATGCTTATACCATATCTTGAGCAGTAGCCTTTGAACTCCTTAGATGTGTACTCGCCTCCATTGTCTATGCGGAGACACTTCAAAGTCTTCCCAGTCTCTCTCTCCACCATAGCATGAAAATTTTGAAAACACTCGAACATCTGGTCATTTATTTTCAGGTTATAAACCCATAATTTCCTAGATGCATCATCAATAGAAGTGACAAAATACTTATTGCCACCGGACTTCTCTTCAATGGGACCACATATCAGAGTAAATCAAATCTAACACATTAGATTTTCTATGGGAAGATTTACTGAATGAAACTCGATGTTGCTTGCCAAATAAATAATTATCACATGGGTATAGATCAATACCTTTGGCCAAGGAAATTAGTCTCTTTCTTGCCAAAATCTGTAAGCCCTTCTCGCTCATGTGACCCAGCTTTTTGTGCTAGAGATTTGGAGAGGAGTTATCATCCATCATGTTCAGGCTGTCACTGCACACCTTTGCTTGAGTTCGGTATAGTGTACCAGATGCTTTCCCTTTGGCAACTACCAAAGATCCTTTTGTGAGTTTCCATCTTCCATTGCCGAAGTAGTTTTCGTAGCGAGCCGGTCCAAAGCAAGCCCCAGATATGAGATTGAGGTGCAAATCAGAAATGTGTCGCAAGTCTTTCAGGGTCATCATGCATCCAACATCTGTTTGTAGATGAATATCACCAATTCCGATAATATTTAATAGACTGATATTTCCCATCTTCATGATGCCAAAGTCGCCAGCTGTATAAGATGTGAAGAACTCCTTGTTGGGTGTTGCATGGTATGAAGCTGCTGTGTCGACCACCTAGCCAGCATCATCATTTCCAACGTGCAAGCATTCTTCTCCAAGAGTGTGAAGAGCCACTTCACCATCTGTAGTGGCGGTTGTCTTGTTGTCGTCATTCTGGTTGTTGCCTCCTTTCTGCTCCTTCTTTAACTATTTGCAGTTTCTTTTGATGTGACATTCCTTGTGATAATGGTAGCACTTTACCGCAAGTCCTCTAGATTTTGATCTGTTTCTAGAATTCCTACGGAAAGTTGACGGCACTTTGCTCTTGCTTCTTCCTCTATCTTCCGTGACGAGGGCTTGTGCATATTCTGAGCCTGACATTTTTTTTTTGGTTTCTTTATTGAGCAGGCTTGCAGTAACAGTACTCACTGAAACGATGTCTTCGGAGCAGAATTGTTTATGCCCACAAGGGTATCCCAGCTGTCCGGCAATGACCCCAACAAGAGTAATGCTTGTACTTCATCATCAAAAGTGACTTTCATCGCCACTAGCTGATTTATGATTCTTTGAAACTTGTTCAGGTGCTCTGCAATGGGACTACCATCTTCATACTTTAAATTTGCAAGACTTTTGATCAAGAACGCCTTGTTCATAGCTGTTTTTCGCTGAAACAAAGACTCAATCTTTTTCCACAATGAGTAAGCATTAGTTTTATTAGAAATATGATGAAACACACTATCATCTACCCATTGTCTAATAATTCTAATAGCCTTTTTATTTTCTTTTTTCCAGTCTGCATCAGAATTACTTGCTAGTTTTGCCTCCTCGCATTCGATCGGATCATACAAATCCTTACAGAAAAGGATATCCTCCATCTTGGGCTTCCAGATCAGCCAATTAAAATTATTGAGCTTGATCATAGTACTATTTGCACTAGTGTTCTCCATTTTATCTTATATAGAGGGGTTAGCTCTACTTGTTCTGCTTCCAACCGAAGAACTGAAGGCTATTTATAGCCTTTTGCTTCTAGTATGAAATCAACATCCCTCCTTAAATTAAGGTGAGCAATCCTATAAATATAGCTCACCCTTTTGAATTTTTTTTCTTCATTCTTTTCACATGGGCTGCACTGCCTATGCAAAACGAGTACATTTCCTATCGAACCCCAAGACTGCGTGGTTTTGATAGCCTTAGAGGGGCTCATTTACTCGGCTGCGGGGGCACAGAAATGAGCTCGACTTCGAATGAAGGCTAGAACCGGCACACACGCTGCTCGGTATGAGGAAATACTCATGCAAAACACTCCAATAAGGAGGGACCCACAACAATTCTCTCCATTGAAAGCTAATTATTTGATGGTTTATAAGTTATCTAATCAAGTTTGTGCTGTTTCTAATGGTGATGAATAGGAGTGAGAAATATTGAGTAGACACGAGAAAAGAGTGAGTAAGTATGGATGAGGAAAAAATAAAGTTTTAAGCTTTGATTTGTAAGTTAAAATTATGATAGATATATTATTTATTATACTATTCTTTAAAAAATTAATTGATATATTAATGGATTAAGTTCTTAAGTTTAGATTTTGGAGCTATGGGATGTATACAAGGATCAAACAATTATTACCTCTAGTAAACATGACTAGCTGTCGTCTAACTTCAGTGGGCAAAAATATTTAAAGAAGAACAGGATTTCCATTTCGGATAGCTGTGTCCTCTAGAAAAGTATGGCTCCATGTTATTAATTTCCATCTTAATTGGTAATATTCTTTTAAAATAAATTATTTTCTATTCTTTCAATCAGTAACAACTTTTACACATTTCTTTTAATATCTTTATGCCTTTACCAATAATTATTCACCATAAAATTTTATAATTGATTTTGTTTTTGTTCCTTTGTGTTTATGGTTCTAAACTTCTAATAAATGATACACTTTTATAAATGAACTTTTTACACATTTCTTTTAATATTTTTATGTCTTTACCAATAATTATTCACCATAATAATTTATACTTGAATTTTTTTGTTCCCTGTGTTTATGATTCTAAGGTTCTAATAATGCTGCCTTAAAGAGCCACGGAATTATTAAAAGTATGTCATGAAAAAAATGACTAAAAGTAGGCGTTTTAGCTATTGGCCCTTAAACCTTCAATAATTTGATATTAGCCTCTCAAATCATTGAAGTTGCTGATTGGTCTCTCAAATCATAAGGGTTGTTGCGACTTGGTAGCTTTGTTAGTTTTTCAGTTAAATTTTATAAACAATGATTGAGTTAGTGATAACATGATACAATCAACTACTAAATTACTCTAAACGATCATTTTAGGAGAAAATAGTACCGAGGAAGATGAGAAATGCATTAGGAGGACTTTTTTTTCGTTGCAGAAGATGAAAGACATGAGTTTGAATTCTTAGTTTGGAAGGAGTTTAAGCCCGTTTAAGGAATATGTGGTTACACATAAGTGAGAGATATAATTGAAACTTCAGTGCAAAAGTTGGATTTTAAGGAATATTCCTTTCAAGTCTAATATAAGTTAACTAGAGGGGTCAAGTTGTGCACCTTTTATGATTTAATGGACCTAATGACAATTTCAATAATTCAAGAGACTAATTTATAATTATGCAAGGTTTGAGGGACCAATATATAAAAACCCCTAAAAAAGATTCATAAATTGGTATCAGCTTGTATGAAGGTTATTGGGGGTTAGAATAAGATTTGAGTTTGAATTGGGGGAAGTTAAAGGAGAAGGAGGGGCTCCATTGATGAGAGGGATGAAGGAGGGTCTTATTGTTAAAGAGGTGGAAGAACTTTGAACTGAGGAAGGTCGAAGGAGAAGGAGAGTATAGATATAGAGCATGTTTGACTAATACTAGTTTTATGATTTCTTATAAGTTGCTTATTACTAGCTTTTACTTATTTTGTAGAGCGATAATATAGTCTTTTAACATCAATATGTAAATCTACTTATAAGTGGCTAAAAAATAAGTTGGAGAATCTTAGTTTATTTTCCCTACTTATAAGTTAAAAATAAGTAATAAGTAAACTCTTATTAAACATGATCTTCGCACCTTATAAGTAAAAAGATACTTATAAATAAAAATAAGTATATTTATAAATGAATATAAGTATGTTGCCAAACATGCTCATAATAATTTGGAAAGGCCAAGGAGATGGAAGAATGCCGGAATTTTCACCATCGGCGAGAAAAAAAAGGTGTTATTGCTAAAAAGGCCAAGTTAAAATGTTTGAAATGTCGACGGTCTCGGAGAGCAGAGAGGGGCGAAGGTGAGGAGATCGACGTGGCTAAGGCGCCGTGTATCTTGCGTTGGAAGAGGCTAAGTATGCGACAGGGGCATATTTGGTTGTTGATGGAGGATTTACAAGAATTAAGTTATTGAATCTCAGATTGTGAGCAATGAGTTTAAGCAATTGTGACTAATTGTGGGAAAATTTGTGTTTTGTTGATGCATGTTGATTATTATTGGTTGTGTTTGGATTTCCTGAAAATGATAATTCCCTGTAATGTTTTCTGGAAAGTAGGATTTGTTAGTTTAGATTTAACATATTAATTACTATTAAAGAGAAAAGGTTTTTTTCCTAGAAACCTTTCATTTTCAATTTATACATAAACCATCTTTAAAGTTAGTTTTTATTGCAATCAACCACCTCCCAGTCAAATTCTTCACTTAAAATCTAAAAATACCATTAAAAAACTCGCATTCAATATACATGACTTATCTTTTTAGTGTTTAATTAGGTCTTGTTAGGATACAACTCACGAATCATAAACTTGGAGTTTTTAAGTTTATTTTTTATTTTTTAGTGAAAATTTGACCAGGAGATGGCTGATTGCAACAAAAACCTACTTTAAAGGTGGTTTATGTAAAATTGAAAATAAAGGGTGGTTTCCGTATAATTACCCTATTGTCAATGTGGTTTCTAGAGAAAAAAAGCCCGAGCAAAAAATGCAGGATCTAGATTCGCTCCCTTGAATTTGATGTTTGTTAGTTATTTAGTCATAAATGGAGTGTAGTGTTCGTGGAGGCGATGACAATAGAAGTGCGAAATTTTGAGTCGATACGGCAAATTAGAAGCATGGATGATTTGTTGATGGTATGATAGATACATTATTACACTATGCTATTTTTTAAAAATAATTCCTGATATTTTAACTGTTTAAAAAATAATTTATATTACTCCTTTCATTGGAAGCTATGGACAATTATTAACCTCTAATAAAGATTCCTATTAAAAGAAGAAAAACCAGGAACAAGACTAGTTTTAGTTGTCATCTATCGTCAGAGGGTAAATACAATGTAAGAAGAGCTACGAACAATTTTTTCTATAAATGCAATCCAAATCATATCAAAACACACCACAATTTTTTCTCCTCTTCTTTTCCGCGTTGACAAAGAAAAGAAAATACTCCTTGCCGTTTCCAAACAGGACTCTGACTTTGGAAAGCTGTGTCCTCTAGAAAACTACGGCTCCATGTTATTTTCATTCTAAGTTTGTATTGTTTTAAATTTTTTGAGTAACTTCATAAATTATGCATGTTCAGTATAAGACTATATATGTACACATTTGTATACGCATTTCTTGTAAGTAAATATCTTTAGAGTCATAACAATAATTATTCGTCATAGCATTTTATAATCGATTCTCTCTCTCTGTTATGGATCTAATAATGCAGCCTTAAAAGAGATATTGAATGATTAAAAGTAGGAGCTTTTTTTTTCTAGAAACCACCTTAAAAATAGGGTAATTATATAAAAATGTCTTTCATTTTTAGTTTATACATAAACTATTTTAAAGTACGTTTTATTGTAATCAATCACTTTCCATTCAATTTTTCACTGAAAAATAAAAATAAGCTTAAATTTTCAAGTTCAATTTAAGTGAGTTGTATCCGAAATAAAATCTAAACACTAAAAAATGTGTTACATATCTTGAATGTGAGTTTTAATGGTAAATTTGGATTTTTGTAGGTGGTTGATTGCAATGAAATCTAACTTTATAGAGGGTTTAAATATAAATTAAAAATAAAAGATGGTTTTTATAATTATCCATTTTAAAGCTGGTTTCTAGGGGGGAAAAAACCCAAAAAAGTACGGCCGGAAAAAAAAAACATTAAAGAGTATTCATAAAAATCCAATATGCAATATTTATGTAAGCACATGAATGGACCAATCATGTAAACATATATATTATGCATTATTTATACATTGTTATTATGTGTATATGCAATGATCTCACCACACTAATATACGACAACGTTTAAACCTTTTATTAATTGCATTTTTGACTACTTAGTGACATCTTAACACTTTGCACTAATCGATTGATGCATATCATTGTGAATGTCCCACCTTCAGTGGCCACTCAACATATTTCTTCATGCCCGCCCAAAAAATAATGAGTTATTTCCATATTAGCCCCCAACATCTTCAATAATTTTATATTGGTCTCCTAAATTTTTAAAATTGATCACAGACCCCTCTAAACCCTCAATATTTCGATACTAGCTCTCCAAATCTTTGAAATCAATCTCAGACCCGCCAAATCCTATTAGTATGTTGAAATAAGCCCCTCTAATTAAAATCTAGTTAAAATGGGGGAAATATTCTAATTTGTTAATTAACTTTTTTTGGTGATTTGTGAATTATACCCATCTGACACAAACCTAAACTCATTAACCACTTTAACTTCTACAGGTTAAGCTCTCCAAATTCCTTCAATAAAAGCCTAAAATGAACCCATTTTTACTTCATCTTCTTCAGCGTCTTCTCTAACGTCTTTCACAATGAGAATCTATCCAATGTAAATTTGGGGTTAGAGCTGAAAAGAGTTGTTGCAGAGAAGATGAAGTGAAAAAGAAGTTTGGGTTAAGATTTTATTAAACGGTATTTGGAGAGCTTAATGAGTATAAGTTAAAGTGATTAATGAGTTTGAGTTTGTGTGAGAGGAGTATAACTGACAAATCACTGAAAAAGTTAAAGTAAACAGAATATTCCTTCATTTCAACTAGATTTCCAGAGGGGCATATTTCAACATACTAATAGGATTTGGGGGCTAGTCGAAAGATTGAAGATATAGGGGCAGAGATCAATTTCATAGCTTTTGGCGGTTAATATCAAAATATTAAAGATGTGGAGGGGCTAATAAAAATAGCCCAAAAATAATAGATCAATTCATTGCACATCATGCACCGCAAATTTACAATACAATAATAGATTGCGTAGGGACTACTATGCAAAAGATGAGGACATCGATTTAACTACCGGCCGCCGCGGTTTGTTTTCTTCGCTCATTCAACCCCAGTTGCCACGTCAGACTCAATCCGGACCGTCCATTTTCTCCCCAGGAAAGAGCGGGAGTCGATCATCGTCCCCTATATAAACCCCCCCTTCCGACCGTTCACTCCGCCGTCACTGCAAAAATCGCGCTCTCTCTTTCTCTCTCCAAACCGAGGGTTTCTCTCTCTAAAACGAGAGAGGAAGAGAGAGAGCGCGAGGCCTAAAACCCTTGCCCTAAAACCCCGAGTTCAGGTACTAATCATCCTCAGATCTCTAATTTTTCAAGCGATTCCTGCTGTTTATCGTTCTGATCGTTGAAATGTAGGGTTTGATTTCGAGATCTGAGCAATTTCTTCAGAAAATGGCGGTCTCGCTTCACCTCGGTGCTCGATCGAGCTGTCCTGGACTCAGAAGGGACCCGCTGAGCTCGCTCGGTTCGCTGCCGAGGTTCGAGATCAAGCTTCAGAGGGGGATTGTGAAGAGGAGAGGGTTTTTGAGGGTTTGTTGTGAGAGAGGGGCCTCTGCAGTTGTAGAGAAGAAGGATGAGATCTCGAGGAAAGGATTTGAGGGGAGAGATGCAGGGTTTAGCGTCGTGATGAAGTTTGGAGGTTCATCGGTCGCCTCGGCCGAGAGAATGAGAGAGGTTGCAAATCTGATCTTGAGTTTTCCCCAAGAAAGGCCGGTGGTTGTTCTGTCGGCGATGGGGAAGACCACGAACAAGCTCTTGCAGGTAATTGGAATGGATGATTTCAACTTAACCTTTAGAGGGATATTTCATATTTGCACTTTAATACCCAAAGTTCCATTCTTTTTCTAACTTTGATACCCTGAAGTTGCCAATGTGCAAAAAGGTTGACGGCAATTTTGTTCAGGATATCAGCTTAGAAAAGTGAATGACAGAATGTTAAGTAAAGTTTCTTACAAAATTTCAGGTATTTTTTCCCCCTTCCTTTTGAGTTTGGGAAAGTGAGAAATAAAGTTAGCAGTTTGGGGCATGAACTTGTAAAATTTGGGTGTTAAATTGTCAAAGTAGAATTTCAGGGTATCAAAGTAGAAAAAGGTGAAATTTTGGGTATTAGAGTGCAAATAAGCCTAGTTAGATATCTCATATCTGGTTAGTTTATTTAATCAATTTAATGGTTTCTATAGGCTGGAGAGAAAGCGGTTAGTTGCGGTGTATCACATGTATCGGAAATTGATGAGTTGAGCTTTATACAAGACTTGCATCTTAGGTTGGTTTGTGTGTTGCTGTTTAAAAGTTCTTGATAGTTTGTTCTTTTGTGGGAGTGTGGGGCTTAACTGTTGTTTTTTTACTGTTCAGGACAGTTGATGAACTCGGAGTTGATAGGTCCATTATTTCTGGTAAGTTTTGTTTAATCGATGTTTATCTTTTTGGGGGAAAATTGTGTTTTCAAACATATATGTCATGATTATGCTATACACGGATGATTATTATAGCATAGCAATGCTGATCTTTCATGTGGCAGTTAAAAGGACAGCATCGCATGGGCCTTTTTCTTCTTTGTTTGGATTGCTTGATGTTGATAAACAGGCCCTTATTTTCCTGTTTTGAGCAAATCAAATGTGAATACGGTCAGTTCCTTGGTTATCTACTACAGTCATATATCCGAATTAGTTGAAGGAGTGAAAGGCATTCCATTTTTTTCATAGAGATTTGGACTATTTGGGAAAATGAAGAGCATTAAAAAAAGGTGGAAGGTGTAAATATTTATACAATGGTAGCAGTCAGCTCATTCCATTTTGACAGGAAAAGAATTTCGTGGTAAATTTGTGAATCTAGTGATGATGAAACAATTATGATGTCTTTGTCTTAAGATGATAGTTCTCATGAACAAGGATGTTGAGGCTACAATATTGGAGCATGTCATATTGTGGGAATACCTGGGACATTTGGTTATCTAAGAAGATACATGTTTTGACAATTTATTCCCTGTTACATGTGAACTAAGGGAAGTAAAGTGATTTAGCTGAAAAAGATTCTGATAATAGACGACATGATCTGGCTATTCTAGCTCCACAGGCTGTATTTAAGCACTTTGGCATTCAAGGAAAATAGTGCCAAAACTTAATAGACCTGAACTTTTCATTATGGGCTTTGAGACCCTTGGATTCAGTAAATATTTCTTAAGACAGTTCATTTCTGGCTTATTAACAGATATGAAAAACCAGATCCAACTAAAAAAGGAAACTTAAGACTATAATGATACTAAAGACGGAATATTTTGGTAATCTTGTACGAGATCCCCTTCACATACACACTAGAGGAGGTGGGGGATGTTGAGTTGAGAAGAGTGGTGGACATTAAGAAATATTTTGTTATTATTTTTTTAGTAGCACAACACTCAATACTCTCTCTAATACACTCTCTACTATAAACTATTACACTCTTCTACAAGCACTCTACTATTTCTCTTACTCTCTCTCTATTTCTTTCTCCCACTTTATTTTGCTACTAACTTGGGATACCTTACAAATCAAACTTAGGGGGGTATATATAGGCTTTGTTATGAGGTAGGTATATACTATTGAAGATTGGTAATTACTATTAGGGGTAGGTGAAAATTATTTGTTACTGTAGAAATGATGACTAGGGTAGGTGGGGGTAGGTGATGATTTTCACACTCCCCCTCATCATCGACTTCTCTATTCATGAGTCCAGATGAAATTCTAAATCTTCTTGAATACTTAGATTTCCTTTCTCACTGCTTGTCTCCATTCATCATTCCTGGATGGCTCCTTCACATCTTCTATTACATCAACATTAGCATACTTGGGATTTGTCTTCTCTTTTTTTTTCTATTACAGCAACATTAGCATGTCGAACCACATTTCAGAGTTTTCGGTTGTGTATGTTACGTCTTTGTGCCTGATCACTTACGCAACAAGTTCGACAAGAAGGCCGTGAGGTGCATTTTTGTGGGGTATGACAACAAAATAAAAGGATGGAGATGTTGTGATCCCACAACTAGGCGATGCTACACATCAAGAAATGTAGTGTTAGACGAAGCCTCGTCTTGGTGGACTCCATAATAAGTTATGCTCCTAGACTCCAATGATCTAGAGGATTAGTTACAGAAGAAGCTGGGGGAGCCAAGTCAAGAAGAAGAACTGCAGCAATTAAAGAAGATAGAACCAAATTCTCCTACATCTCCGAAGAAGAAGAGTCCATGGAAGACTGGAGTTCATCAAATAGCATCAGAAGAGAAGCGCCCGAGTCGGATAGAAGATATCGGTGAAAGACAAACAAGATAGGTTCGAAGATCGACCAGACCTAGGAAGCTAAATTTCAAGTATGCTAATATTGCTGTAATAGAAGACGTGAATGAGCCATTCGAGAATGATGAATGTAAACAAGTAGTGAGAGAAAATTCAAGTATTCAAGAAGAATTTAGAATTTCGCATGACCTCATGAATAGAGAAGTCGGTGATGAGGGGGAGTGTGAAAATCATCACCTACCCCACCTATCTTAGCCACCATTTCTACAGTAACAAATAGTTTTCACCTACCCCTAATAGTAATTATCAACCCCCAATAGTATATATACCTATCTTATAACAAAGCTTATGTATGCCCTTCTAAGTTTGATTTGTAAGTTATCCCAAGTTAGTAGTAAAATAAAGAGGGACAAAAGAAATAAAGAGAGAGTTAGAGAAATAGTAGAGTGCTTGTAGAAGAGTGTAGTAGTTTATAGTAGAGAGAGTATTTGTATTAGAGAGAGTATTGAGTGTTGTACTGCTAAAAAAATAATAACAAAATATTTCTTAGTGTCCACCACTCTTCTCAACTCAATAATTGGTATCAGAGCCACTCTAATAATTCAACAAGTGGTATCAGAGCGGACGGTCAGGGACTGGCTCTCTCTTACGGTGATTCTATCGGCGTTATTGAAGGCAGAAGTTCGTGCTCAGTTGGGGACTGTGAAGTTAGTTGGTCAGGGACCAGACTTGCATGGAGATACTGAAGTAGTATCACATCACGATGGCGGATCTAGCAAGTACTACTGTTACACTTAAGAAACTCAACGGCAATAACTGCAGCTACTGGGAGACGTGTATGAAGTCCTATTTACAAGGACAGGACCTCTGGGAGGTCATCGGTGGTGCAAAACTACAACACCTCAGGAGGCTGGCGAAGCACTAAGGAAGTGGAACATCAAAGCCGACAAGTCTATGTATATGCTGAAGATGACAGTAGAAGAAGATCTCGTAGACTATATGCGAGATGCCAGAACTCCGAAGGAGGCATGGGATACGCTCACCACACTCTTCTCGAAGAAGAACGACGCTCGACTTCAACTCCTTGAGAATCAACTAAAAGCGTTGCAACAGAAGGATCTGACAATCAGTCAGTACTTCAAGCAAATAAAATCATTCTGTTCAGATATTGCTCAGTTAGATCCTGATTCTAGAGTGTCGGATGCAAGGATGCGAAGAATAATCATCCACGGTTTAAGACCGGAGTACCATGGGCTCGTTGCTGCTACACACGACTGGCCGACTCAACCAACATTATTAGAGTTGGAGAGTTTGCTTACTACACAGGAAACCCTAGCCAAACAAATGGCCGGCGTTTCAATAAAAAGTGAAGATGAAGTACTATTTTGCAGCAAAGAGAGAGACAAACCGAGAGGCGTGAACAAAGAGGAGTATCCAAAGGTTGGCTCAAGGAGGCAGCCAAGACGGCCATACATTGGCAGAACACAATAGCGTGAGAAGCAAGGTGATCATCGAGTAAGGCGACCTGACGGTAGCTGCTACAACTATGAGAAAAAGGACACTTCGCCAGAGACTGTCACTATAAGAGAAGACCTACATAGGGCAATGCTGCAACATCACGCAGATGTCAAGATGATGAAGAAGAATGGGATGCCCAAGCATCCGTGACCATCATTAAAGATGTATCAGTTGACGAAGACGAGTTGATATGGCACTAACCTCGATCGTAGAAGAATCTGAGTCCGCATTTGCAGCGGTTTCAGATCGGGAAGAAATCAGTTATAATAAAGATTGGATTGTCGATTCTGGCTGTTCCAACCACATGACGGGAGATAAGGGGAAGCTCGTCAACATGAAGGAGTATAAAGGCGACTGAGAAGTTGTTATAGCAAACAATTTAAGATTGCCTATCACACACATCAAAAAGACTGTGTTTACGCCGCGCTACAACCCGAATCGGATACAACTACAAGATGTACCCGAATACTTCGCAGCAGAATGACGTAGCTAAAAGGAAGAATCGTCATCTTGCGGAGATATGTCGAAGCATGCTTCATGCCAAGAACGTGCCAGGACGTTTTTGAGCCGAGTATATGAAGACTGCGGTGCATGTGATCAATCGGTTACCACAATAAAAATTGGAGTTCATGTCACCATTTCAGAAGTTGTGGAATACCAACCCAACTGTAAGCCATTTCAGAGTTTTCGATTGTGTATGTTATGTCTTTGTGCCAGATCACTTACGCACCAAGTTCGACAAGAAGGTCGTGAGGTGCATTTTTGTGGGGTATGACAACAAAAGAAAAAGATGGAGATGTTGTAATCCCACAACTGGGCGATGCTACACATCAAGAAATGTAGTGTTCTACGAAGCCTCATCTTGGTAGACTCCACAAGAAGTTATGCTCCAAGACTCCAATGATCTAGAGGATCAGTTACAAAAGAAGCTGGGGGAGCAAGCCAAGAAGAAGAACTGCAGCAATTAAAGAAGATAGAATCAAGTTCTCCTACATCTCCGGAGGAGAATAATTCATGAAAGACTGGAGTTCATCAGATAACATCAGAAGAGGAGCGCCCGAGTCAGATAGAAGATATCGGTGAAGAACAAATTGGACAAAGATTGACCAGACCTAGGAAGTCAAATCTTAAGTATGCTAATGTTGTTGTAATAGAAGACGTGAATGAGCCATCCAGGAATGATGAATGGAAACAAGCAGTGAGAGGAAATTTAAGCATTCAAGAAGAATTTAGAATTTTGCCTGGACTCATGAATAGAGAAGTCGGTGATGAGGGGGAGTGTGAAAATTATCACCTACCTCCACCTACCCTAGCCACTATTTCTACAATAATAAATAGTTTTCACCTACGCCCAATAGTAATTACCAACCCCCAATGGTATATGTCTACCTTATAACAAAGCCTATATATATTCTCCTAAGTTTGATTTGTAAGGTATCCCAAGTTAGTAGCAAAATAAAGAGGGAGAGAAAGAAATAAAGAGAGGGAGAGAGAGTAAGAGAAATAATGGAGTGCTTGTAGAAGAGTGTAGTAGTTTGTAGTAGAGAGAGTGTTTGTATTAGAGAGAGTATTGAGTGTTGTACTACTAAAGAAATAATAACAAAATATTTCTTAGTGCCCACCACTTTTCTCAACTCAACAGGGGAGGCACCTCTCAACAAGAATGATGGTTAATGTCTTAGGACATTGACGTCATTTTAGCTCAAGGAGACAGTCAACAGTAACAGTCCCCATGATAATTTGCGTTTGGTGTTGGGATTGAGGCTTGTCCTTCAACTTGGTTATTTGACCATAGTTCATAGCTTTATATTTCTCCCTAATGTTCTTTTCGGTGGACTATCCTGTTTCCAACTGCCTTCTAGGGATTATGGCAAGATCCTCCATTGTCCATAATTTTTGGACATAGCAACACAGGATTTTTTTTTCGTTACAAAACTTTGCCAAACCTTGACTGGTGCCTCATGGTACGTAGGTGATCCCATTGGGATATGAATGGTGCTTAAGATGATTATGATTATTTTAGCAATTTCATTTTTTATATCCTGAATGAATATGCTGTATTTATGACTGTTTTTTTGTTCTTCAATTGGTATGATTGTAATATCCTAGAACATGTATAATTTTAACTCCATATAAATTGTAATTAAATAGTAAATGTGCCCAGTTACATTATATGTTTTGGTATTAAAAAGACTTCACAAAAGAGAATTATTATGTAGTGTTATCTACTCTTCAACCCTTATTTTCATTTTCATTCCTATAATTTTGTTATATCACTTCTAGACTTTCATGCTGCATGTGTTCTCAAGATTCTATTTGCATTTAGCTTGTCCTGATAATCTTGTTAACTGTTTATCATTGGCAAGTGGCACATTCGATGGTTTGCCATCTAAATATGTTACATAACATATATCTTTGCCAGTATTTTATATGCACAGCTTTATATGCAGTGTCTGGTCACCTTTCTCTTCAGATTCTCTTTTTTGTAATCAGTTGGATTCTGATTACGTTTTAACTCTCAATCACCCTAATTTCTGGCTTTCTTGTTTCAGTTTTCTTGGATGAATTGGAGCAACTTCTAAAAGGCATTGCCATGATGAAAGAGTTGACTCTTCGTACAAGAGATTATTTAGTTTCATTTGGAGAATGTATGTCTACAAGAATTTTCACAGCATATCTGAACAAGATTGGTACTAAAGCAAGACAGGTATGCCACTTATTTTAGTAAAAAGTATCCTCCAGTATATAAAGAGTTAATTGAGTGGATGTTATATTATAGGGTCCACTTTATCACATCCCTCTGTTTAAGAGTAAACACAAGTTGTCCATTTGGCAATTTAGAGGACTATTCCTTTCCTTTCATTGAAAAGAAAGAAAATAACAGAAGAATTCTCTTTCAACAAAGAGATACTAAACGCCGAGTATGTGAACGATTTTATTCCATAAATTGTTGCAATCGTTGAACATAGTGGTGCCTGGCAATTATACTAGTATGCTTCAGCATTTGTTATACTTTGTTCACTAATCTTCTATTCATTGTCCAGCTGGTCGCATCTCATGTGGATGCTTTCTACTAGTAAAATGCTGTTGCTTTTTGTGATTCATTATGGGCTGACCTCTTATCTTTCATTACGTTCTTTTTGAGAATCCTCACGAGAATATTGTTTATGTTGCCTTACAAAATCTGTCTATGTTTTAGCTATAAAAAATTGTCAGCTACTGGAGTTCATATCAGCCTGTTGCAGTTAAGCCTTTTACTTCTGCAGCATGAGCAATGTCCCTTGTAATTTAAGAGAACTGTTTTCATGCGGGTTGACCTTTAGTTAATCCTTTTACTTCTTCAGAATAAGCAATGGCCCTTGTATAATAAGAAATAACTGTTTTCATACCGGTTGACCTTAAGGTAACTGTTCTATCTTTTCTGATTCCACCGTGTCTATACTGATGCCTCACATAAATCTCAGGAATAGCGTGCAGGTACTAGGTTTGGAATCTATGATTGGATTTACTATTAGTTTATGGAGGTTAAATATAAACTAATTGGAACCCACACATGCAATTACAGCCAGTTTAAAGTGATGGTCAAGTGCTACTTTTGGGTATGATATTGAATCTGGATACCGTTCAAGCTCATTCTCCAACTGTCAACGGTTTTTTATTAGAAGATATTTCCACAAAATATTCTAGTAGTTAGAACAAACAGGTAAAAGGGATGTTTGAGGTCTATTTGAAAAATATCCTTTACCGCTCTTGATCTTTTCCCCACCATCTTGTGACATAATTGGCATATATGTGGTTTTTCTAATTTCAATTCACTAAGGTTGATAAATCTGTAGCTAAATTTATGTAGAAAAGAATCAAGGATTCAGTAAAGAACTTGGCTTTCTTACAAAGCAATATCAGTCATTTATTTCCAATTTGCAAAATGGTAATAGGACTACATGATTGCAGCAGGTGAACATGATTTGACCTTGATATCTAAGATATTTTAGAACAATGATTAGACAATACATAGTTGACTAAGATATGGTTGATCTGTACGATGAACAAAGATCATTGATTGAAATGGCAAAGAGGGTGGAATCAGGAAATATGGAACATTCTTTTGATTCTTTGATCATCATGGACGAGTTCCTTGAATTGGTATATTGTATGGGTGTGAAAGTAGGCATGATTACCCGGGTTAATTTTTAGGCAATAACTAGTATTTTTTTTTTCTCTTTTATGCCACTGTGCGAGCTTAGGTTATTCCCATTGAAAAGGGAACAAGATTCCTGGAGTTTACTGTAAGAGATCTTTGGGAGAAGCCTTTTAACAAGTAGTATTCACATATGCTGGCCCTTAATTTGGTTACCTCCCTTTAACTCCAAGGTCTGCAAGATACATTTTTGTCAAAGAGAGGTGTTCGCTGGACCTAATCATTTTGGTAATCTTAGAACAATATGCTAATTCTATCCTTTAATCTGCTGTATGATATTGGCTGTTTCCCTACTACCTGTGCGTGCAGGTTATTAACTGTGAGATGATAACTAATGTTTTCTCTTCCTATTTTTTTGCAGTACGATGCTTTTGATATGGGTATTATAACCACAGATGATTTTACAAATGCCGACATCTTAGAAGCAACTTACCCGGCAGTTTCAAAGAGGTTACATGAAGATTGGATAGATGATCCTGCAATTCCTGTTGTCACAGGTTTTCTTGGAAAGGTCTTCACTCTTCTGCCAGAGTAGCTTTTCTGTGTTAAGATCTTTAGTTTTATTTTCTACGTGATGAATTGTCATTAAATATTTCATTTAATAATTTTCCATGTAGGGTTGGAAATCCTGTGCTGTCACTACATTGGGCAGAGGTGGTAGTGATTTGACAGCTACAACTATTGGTAAAGCATTGGGCTTACGAGAGATACAGGTCAGACTCTACATATAAGCAACAACTTAGTTGCTAGTTGGCCAAACATGTATCCCTTAGCATGTGTGCACTTATTATGCTATGCATTATATCGACAGTTGAAGGTGGATTTCTGATTCTGAAAAACAAAACTGTTACTGCAATATTTTGCTCATCTCTGTTATATTTTTTCATAAAATTTTTTCTTGCTCTTATGAAGACATACTAGCAAATTGATTTTGTCACAAGTGGTCATGTAAGCTATTTTCAACTTGTAGGTTTGGAAGGATGTTGATGGTGTTTTGACGTGTGATCCAAATATCTCCCCAGAGGCTGGACCTGTACCGCACTTGACATTTGATGAGGCTGCTGAACTGGCATATTTTGGTGCACAGGTAGGCTCTATATGCCGCATTTTTATGTTTTTTGCTTTTCATGAATTTCGTAGACCTTAATATCAATGACAAAGTTGGAAAATTAGTCGGTTTATCTTGTGGATCTTCATACATTAGTTCATAGTAGATCTGTTTTGCAGAGCAATCATAAACCTGCATGTTACTTTTTGTATCCATGTATAAACGTGCAGGCGGACGTTTTCCTAAAGCACACATAAATATGAATATTCATAGTTTCAGAGAGTTTCTTGAACACTGATTCTGGATCACAGTGGACATGCAGAACAGTTCTCAGTAATTTACTATTGTTCTTGTCTAGACAATACCATACTCGAACTCACACTCTTAAACCTAAATAAACAAACGACAGACATGCGCAATACCTTTATTGTACACATCAAGAAGTGAAGGGCATATAGAAGCCCCCAAGAATAAAAAAGAATTTGATAAGAACAAAAGAAATAAACAAAATTAAAAATAAAACAGATGTTCTGGGGATTTGCTTGTAGTTGGGGCAGTTTTCACTGTAGTAGACATCAACGAGATTGAAGGCTATCTTGGTCTAACTCACTAAAGGCACTTGTGTGCAAAATATTGCATTCACACAGATATCTGAAGCGAGACGTATATTCTTAGAGGCAAGTCAGTTGGATTAGTTGGCGATATGGAAAAATATATTATAAATCAGCACTTGGTCATTGGTCCATTAGAGTTAAAAACAGGGAATATTGTACATGTTCATACTGCTTTCGTTGCATTTGATCTTTATCGTAGCATTACTATGTATCACTATGTGGCTGCAAGGTTCTCCATCCCCAATCTATGCGGCCAGCCAGAGAGAGTAATATACCAGTTAGGGTCAAGAATTCCTACAACCCTCAGGCTCCTGGTACCCTCATCACTAGAGGAAGAGACCTCACTGAGGTTTGTTGCATCACATTCTTGCTTGCTGATTCCAGTCATAGATTTTGCTTTAACTGGTAAAAATTTGGCTAGCACTTGTCCATCTTTGACCGGGCTCTTCATAATAACGGCAGGCTGTTTTGACAAGTATCGTGTTGAAATCAAATATCACCATGCTGGACATTGTGAGCACTCGAATGCTTGGCCAATATGGTTTCTTAGCAAAGGTAAGTCTATTCACTTTACTTACCAGGTATTTATGTTATGTTCTTCTAGCAAACTACCAATTATTATGGCTTCTATTTCCTAGTGCAGGTTTTCTCTATATTTGAGGACTTGGGTATCTCAGTTGATTGTGTCGCTACTAGCGAAGTTAGTATCTCTTTAACCCTAGATCCAGCAAAAGTTTGGAGCAGAGAACTCATCCAGCAGGCAAGCGTATGGCCCTCTTTATTTTATACATCTATTTTTCATGCATGCCTCATAATTAAATTCATATCTAAGCTTTATCTTAATCTTACCTAAACAAACAGGAACTTGATCATGTTGTCGAAGAACTAGAAAAGATTGCAGTGGTTAATCTTCTCCAAAATAGATCGATAATCTCTCTCATTGGTAATGTGCAGCGATCGTCACTTATATTGGAAAAGGTATATTGAGTCCGCTCCTTTTTTCGCTATCATAAAAGTATATTTATCTTATCGTGCTATTATGTGTGATATTATATCAGGCTTTCAGCGTGCTTAAAAGGAAGGGGATCAATGTCCAGATGATCTCTCAAGGAGCATCTAAGGTATTTACAGGCGATTCTTCTTTCATTTCATTGGACATTGCATCGTCATTGTTCACATCTTCTTGCAGGTAAATATTTCCTTGGTGGTCCATGATAGTGAAGCAAAGGAATGCGTTAGAGCTCTCCATTCTGCATTTTTTGAAAATGGAAATGGTTACTCATCAGAAGTCAGTTCGGAAGGACCGTTACACAATGGCTCGTCGGTGCATTAGAAAAAAAAAGTTAACTTTCCTCAAGATATCTATGTATCCCATTAATTGTTCAGCTGAGGCGATATCGTAGGGTGTGCTTACGGCATTGCTTGATTTATTTCTTCTTTTTCCTTGGAGAAATGAGTCATTAATTTGTTTACTGCCTGTGTTGTAATTCTACGTTCCTGAAAGCAAATTATGTTCGTTATATATCTGGTAACATTTTCCTGTTGTTAGGTAATAAAAATTTGTATGGTCATTGTTTAAGCAATTAATATTGTCTGGAAATAAAACACGCGATTAATGTGTGGCATGTGGTGTTGACTATGTGATATATGAGTTGACATTGGAGGGGTTAGAGTCGTTAGGCACAATATCTGAACACAAAGTGGAGAATGCTGCGTAACTTCTCACTGGGGAAAGCTTTTCGAAAGCCCTATAGAATGTCTCCAGATTTTCTATTTTCTATATCTTTGATTGCAGAGAAAACTTACAATTACTTATGTGGATTAACCATATTAGTTCATTCAGTTGGTCCCATAATTAAAAGATTTTTAAAATAATTTATGTAAAATATTATTATGTGGTCCACAAAATGAACAAATATTGGTGAATTGTAGAGTTTCTCTACAATCAAAGATGTAAAGGCTCTCTAGCTCAAGAAAGTATCCAGTGGACTTAGTCTATGATATTAAATATGTATCAAAAGGATGTCAAATGATCTAAGGGTTAACATTTATTTAGTGCACATCATACCTAGGTCAATTTGAAACTTTCTACCACTGCCCTATAGAACCGATTGATCTCATGGTCATTAACCAACATCAGAAGCTTTTCTTCTTCTTTTAGCTGACGAGCACTGAAAATAATTCTATGAAAACTTTATTTGGTTGAAAGCCAAGGCCAGGCATACAACCATAGTTCATTAATAGTACTCCATAAAAACATTATTTTGATTGAAAGCTCAGAAAGCATGGGCATGTGCAAACATAGTTCAGTAGTACTATACTCCTAAACATCTTCAAACCACTGAAAAGTTGAGCTTAATAATTCTCCAAAGAAAGCATAGGCATGAAAACATAGTTCAATAGTACTACTCGCAAGAATCGTCAAATCTGCATGCAAGCATAGTTCAATAGTATTACTCGAAAGAATCGTCGAATCTCTAGAAGGTCGAGCTCAGGTCTCCAACGTCAAAATGCCAGGCCTGAACCCTCAAATTTGCTCTTTGTAATCTCCTCTTGATTCCGACCTGTAAGATAGTTCACCCAGCCCCCGACTATCCCACGCCTGAACAACATGCTGTTATCGGATCTCCTACCCCTGACAGTCCATTCTTGTTCACCTCCAAATTGCTCAAGTTCTCGAAACTGCACATTTTTATAATGTCCTCCACCGCCCCTTATGAGGCCGCCCAACAAACTCCACCAATTTTCTCAACTTGGTCGAAGTGTCTTCCATCATCTTCTCGTACCTCACGAACACCACCTTGTCCGGTCTGTCTAAGCTCGCTTTCCGATAACCAAGCACGTCCCAGAAACGCCCACCAAAGTACCTCCCAGCACAGAAGCTGTTGAAAAACTCCTCAAGAGATATCGCACGTATCTTACTGGCGAGGTGCCACAGCGAAACAAAGTTGTCTTTCGTGCGGCGACAGAGATGCACAACCTTACATCCGGACTCAGATATAGCTCGACAGCAGACGGAGATGCACAACCTTACATCCAGACTCAGGTATAGAGCTCGGCAGCAAATGGAACGGGATGCGAGTCTCGAAAGGCCTCGGAGAGGGGAGTAGTTCCAAGTCAGGAACTCGTGTATACTTGCTGCTCGATGTGTGGAGTACATTGATGAGCGCTGAGGGTAGTCAAGTAGTGGCGAAGATCGTAATGAGGGGAGTTGCTGTTGACGGTGTCGAAAAGGCGTGCAAGTACAATATCGGAGGGCTTGGCCCGGAATTGTTGCTGCGCGACCATCGTGCCGACCAAGGCAGTCGACGGTAAGTAAAAACCATTATATAAATAGTGGTTTGTATCAATAACGGCAGCCGACGGTAAGTAAAAACCGTTATATAAGTAGTGGTTTGTATCAATAACGCTTTTGACTGACAGCAAGGCCAAAACTTGGCTGTTGTAATGCATGCAGATCCTTTCGTTTCTCTCTCGTTCTTGCTTGGTTTGGGAAGAGGGAAGGAATTTTGAGAGGAGGGGTTGTGCCGTGGATTCAAAGGAGAAAGTTGGCTAAGTTTAGGAGAAGGTTTGCTGTGAACTATGAATTCTTCAAAGTTTCCACAAATAAATTTAAGAAAAACCTAAATCTTCAATGTTACCAGTAATCCCCACAAGAACAAACCCCATCCCTGAACCGATGAAACCGACTCGAATCCCTCACCGTGATCTCCCTTTCGATCACCTTTGACATCACCTTGATCGCCTCGTGGCAGTCTGCGCACGCACGCAGGTTCTTCATCACCCGAATCGGTGCACCAGGCGGTCCATGGACCAGTGCAAAAGCGATCGCCAATCTCTCGCTATGGTGCATCAAAGACTCAACCTTAGTTCCTTCATCAACATTTTGCAACGTGCAACTTGTATCAGGATTATATCCAGCCTTCTCCATTTTATATCTTAACTTGGCCAGCATAGCTTTGATATCGCCTTTTATGTAATCGTTTGATGAGAATGTGAATGTTCGGTTCTTGACCTCTACCCAACTGTAACCTGGTTCTTTTCGAACTCCTCGGTCTCTCATCAACTTCTTCACTTTCGCTGCCTCATCCCACTTCCCTGCCTTTGAGTACATGTTTGATAGTATAATGTATGGAGTCGCTTCTTTGAGCCCCAGATCGAATAGTCTTTCAGATGCTAGGATCGCGAGTTTTTGATTTCCATGTATTCTACTTGAGTTGATGATCGAGTTCCATATGATTTCATCAGGCTTGAATGGCATTCGATTGATCAGATCCTCGACTTCATAGAAGCGTCCAACACGGCCTAATAAGTCAATGGCACACGAATAATGCACCCTTCTGGGATTAACCATGTACAATTTCTCCATGGATTCAAATATTTTCATGCCTTCGTCCACAAGCCCGCTATGACTACAAGCGGACATGACGCTCAATAACGTGACCCAGTCCGGCTTAAAACCTAATTTCACCATTTCGTCTAACATCTCGACAGCCTTCTTGCCCTCGCCGTTGTGGGCTAAAGCAGCCATAACTGCATTCCACGAAACAATGTTTCTTTCCGGCATTTCTCCGAAAATCTTAAAGCTTTCATCCAAACAACCACATTTTGCGTACATGTCGAGAATTGTACAGCCAGAAAACACGCTCGACATATTGCCGGATTTTATTACATAGGAGTGCAGTTCTTGCCCTAACCCTAGAGAACCCATTCCAGCTGATGCCTTGATGACTGAAGCAAATGTAGCTCGATCAGGGCTGAGCCCTACTTGTCTCATTCTGCAAAAAAGCCCCAACGCTTCTCCATATCGCCCATTTTCAGTATGGCCCGATATCATCGCTGTCCATGAAATTGTACTCTGATCCTTCCGATTAGCAAAGATGAACTCTGCCTTCTCCATGACACCACATTTTGCATACATGTCGATGAGTGAGTTAGCAACGATTTCATCAAGAACTGCACCTGTAACAATTACTTGGGTGTGAATCTGCTTACCCATCTCAAGATCCTGTACAGTAGCAGCGAAGCTCGATAAGCTTGGAAATGGGAAATGCTTTCGCTCGAAACCAGCCATTGCCATTTCTTTGAATAGCTTCACAATCTCTTCTCTTTGCTCACTCCAGCAGTAACCAGATATCATCACATTGTATGAGACATTATCTCTTTCTTCCATCCTATCAAAAATAGTTCTAGCTTCGTTTAGTAGGTCGCATTTCGAGTAGAAATCGAGCAAAGAATTGGTAACAAACACATTCCACACAAAGTTTGTTTGGATCACAAGACTGTGAACTTGACATCCGAGGCTCAAATCGCCTAATCCTGAAGCAGCAGTCAAAATGCCAGAAAATGTAAATTGCGAAAGTTTCAAGCCCAAATTTCTCATTTCGGTGAACAAATCAATCGATTCCTGATAAAACCCCTCTTTTGAAAAACCCATCACCATCGCGTTATAACTCACCCCATCTCTCTCTGGCATCTCATCAAAATGCTTCTGAGCTGAGCTCAATCGCTTGCATTTGCAGTAAGAATCGACCAAAGTGTTGTTCACCACCAAATTCGACCGAAACCCTAATTTCACGATTTGCCCGTGAACCTGAACGACCCAATTTGATGCATTGAAGTCTTGGCATGAACCAAGAATTGCAGCAATCGCAACATGATCAGGCATTATGCCAGATTGCCTCATTCGATTGAAGAGATTGAAAGATTCTAGGGTTTTATTCAACTGCGAATAAGCCCCGATCATGATCGTCCATGTGACCTCATTGCGGTCGAAAGTCTGATCGAAGATCAAGCGGGCCTCTTCAATATCTCCAGACTTGGCGTAACCTGAGATTATTCGGTTGCAAGTGAAAGTGTTCTTTGGGGCATTTTGTCGAACAGTTGGCGGGCTTTTGAGATTCCGCCATTGTTGATGAGGTATGAGATTTGGAGGTTGGAGTCGTAGGTTTGGGGATTGAATCCAGTTTTGATCATTTGGGCGTCCACATGGATGGATCTTTTGATTGTGGAATTTGAAGTGAGAGAAGAAATGGCGGGAAATGTAGTGGGTTTGAATGGTCTCATGTGAAGTTAGAGGTCTCTAGCTTATGAACGGGGAATTGTTTTATTGGGTCTTATAGTAGGAGGGTTGGGGGATCCGATAACCCAATAAAATGGGGCGTTGGGTTATTGGATTCATACACTGTATCTTGTATAATAACTCATGAAATTGTGTATCCTTTATCAAGCGATTCTTGACTTATAGTTGAGCAATTTATCTAATCTAATACTATTACTAGCTTATGAATGGGGAGTTGTTTTATTGGGTCTTATAGTAGGAGGGTTGGGGATCCGATAACCCAATAAAATTGGGTATTGGGTTATTGGATTCATACACTGTATCTTGTATAACAACTCATGAAATTGTGTATCTTTTATCAACCGATTCTTGACCAATAGCTGAGCAATTTATCTAATTCAATACTATTATAAAATGCATAGGATGTTAAAACATTTTCTTCTTAAAATGTCCTTCAAAACACATAATGCATACATAAATTAAATTAAAACATAGACACATAAGTAGACCGCATAATTCATTCTATTTATTAAATCATCATAAATTATGCAATAAAATGTGAAATAATATTAATAATCAAATGTATTATTATTAATAGCATAAATAAGTAATAGTACTATAGGTAATTTCATTATTATTGCGTTACGAAACTATTAGGCTATTCAACTTCTCATAACTACTATAGTGTATTATACATTATTAACTATTAGGCTACACCTGCAAAAATATCGATTCAGATATAAAATGTTCATCTTTGTTAACTATTAGGCTAATTAATAATACTATAGGCATCCTTATTTTGTATTTGAAATATTAAAACTTTATATTTTCATTACCCCAAAAGATCCCCAAACGTCAGGTATATCTAAACCAGCCTTATTTGGCATGTGGACGTATGGTATGTCATTTATAAGCCCATATAATTCCTATTTAATTTTGTGTAACTTATATGACAATTTCAATTTAGTGGTGTGTAACCTACATTCAATTATTAGAATTTTAATATGGAAGTTAAAACTGAAGAGTCTAGGGTCTTGTTTGGCAAATACTCAAAATTGGACCAGGCAGGTTGAAACCTGGTCCAAATTTGAGAACATTTGGCCAAAGCTGACCCAGTTTTTCCTAGGCCAAAAAAGGAGTCTATAAACTAATTCTATTTTGATATTTTGAATCTGGTGGAGGTGGTTCAAAATAAAACCAGTTTAGCTTAGAACTGGGTCAGGACTAGTCCAAACCTAGTTTTGTACATTTTGCCAAACAGAGCCTAATATATATATATATATATATATATATATATATATATATATATATATATATATATATATATATATATATATATATATATATATATATATATATATAAAGAACTTGCAATGCAAGTTTGAAAGCGATGGTGAGCCTTGCGTTTTGAGCTTGAAAATGCAAGGCTCACCTAACGCAAGGCTCACCATTGCGTTTCCAAGTTCAAAATGCAGAGCTCGCTAAGACGCAAAGCTCACCAAAACGCAGAGCTCACCTCTGCGTTTTACGTCAAGATGCAGAGGTCATTTTTAGAACGCGGACCTCATGTTTGACCCATTCTAACACGTTGTAAACGGTTTCAAAACCGTTTTGCACGATTTAAGGAGAGATTTAAGGGGTTAGTTACACCCCTTAAACCCCTATAAATAGCTGAAATAACAGCTGAAGGAGGGGATTCATTCGGTCTTCGGCTTCCACAGAGAAAAGAGAGTCAAGAGGGGACTTCTTTGGATCAATCAAGGAGAAGGCTTTGGAGCATTCAATCTTGACTTTTGGAGACTTTGGCTTGGCAGATCAATTTTTAAACTCGTGCAGAATTATAAAACTCATTTTTTGAGTTCTCAAACTCGTTAGAGTTCCAAACTTGCTTTGCAAGTTCTTTTCAATGTTGTTCCATGAGTCGAGACGTTCGGATAGTCAACGGGATACAAAATTCAAGCTCCCATCGCTACCGTGAAGAACCCAGGTTAAACAAAGGGAAGGATCTCCGTTGATCTTTCCTTCTTTTATAAATCGGGCAACCGATCGAGAAATTTTATAATTTCTTTTTCTAAGTTAGTTAGAGAGGGATTACTTTGAGAGATTGTATTCATTCTTTTTCTAAGTCAATTAGAGAGAATAACTCCGATCTTACATTTTCAAATTTTCGTGAACAATCAACTTTTAGTTTATATTTAGTAATAAAGTTGGAGTTTATTTAGATTAGGAAATAAATTCAATGTTAGAGTCAAATTATATTAGGAAATAAATTTAATTTTGATTCATGATTTGTTTTCTCTATTATACGTAGTCTTTCTTAAGGATAGAATTTGATACTTTCTATTTCTTTGTAATTCTAGCCTTACTAGGAGTCTATTTTATTTTTCCATTTAAGAAGAGTTATGTAACTCTAGAATCAATATAACTTTTTATCAATAATTTCTCTTTTAATATTTTCTTCGTGGATTCAAAGTTCTTCGTTGATTCGGAGATCGTTCTTTGTGGATTCAGAGAGCACCCCTTGGTGAATTTCGAGGTTATCACTTCCGCGCTGTGTTAATTGGTAACAAAGACCTATTTCCAATCCGATTGCAAGCGACGAAGCCCCTATTACCTAAAATCAAATTAAGACTCATACAGACTGACTTGTGTTGGCTATGGAGCGTCTGAACCCAGGACAAGTTCGAGATCACGTTGATGGTCGCCAAAGACGTGAATTGACTCCACATGAATTCAACAGCGATTTTGATGATTATGATGCCCCGCACCAATATCGTAGCCATAAAAGCTACTCATGATGGGATAATACTGAAAACATGAGGTTGATTTACCATATTTCAATGGAAAACTCGATGTAGAGGATTTTCTTGATTGGATTGACTAGGTTGAGAGATTTATCGGATAGTTGGGAATCACAGAAGATTAGAAAGTTAAGCTAGTAGCCTATCGACTAAAGGGTAACACATCTTTTTTGTGGCAATAATTATGCGAAGATTGAGCCCGTCAACAGAAGCAAAAAATCCGATCATGGGCAAAGATGAAAGAATTATTGAAAGCTCATTTTCTTCCTATATATTATTATGTGTTAAACCGGCATCCTAGTTCACACTCTAACTATGGTCATGGAAGGATTAAGCAGCCCCAATTTGACCCTGAGCAAGACCCTTGAGTTGGGAAGAGCATTGAAGTAGCAACAAAGAAAGAAGAACCACCTTTTGAGCATAATATTTTTCGCATGAGATACACTATGATGCAGAAGATTTGTAATGTTATTATTGACCGTCGCAATAGTAAGAATCTTGTCCCTCAACGTATGGTAAATAAGTTAGGTTTGAAGACAGAGAAACACCCACCTCCCTACAAGATTGACTGGATTCGCAAGGGCAATGATGTGCAGAACGATGAGATGTGTCGGGTACCTTTTTCTATCGGCCGCAACTATGTCGATGAGGTGTTGTGTGATGTGGTCGAGATGGATACTTGTCATATGCTTTTAGGTAGGCCATAGTAGTTTGATGTTGGTGCCACCTATAAGCGCAGAGACAATGTTTATATCTTCAAGAAAGATGGACATCGAATTGTACTCATGCCTCTTACAGAAAAGGAGCCATCCAAAATAGAGACTACTGAGAAGAAGAAACTATTGGTGACAGACAACGAGGTTTTAGCAGAAAACTTGAAGCAATCTGAAAAGGTTTATGACTTAGTTGTAATTGGAAAAGAAGAACCTGCCCCTGCCGAAATTCCTTCTAAGGTGCAAACACTCGTTATGCATGAGATTCATGATGGTGATGGTGATATGATAGTGAAGATGGATATTATACATGATATTTCCAGAGATGTTGTGAGCGATATTGCATATATTAATGTTGTCCCGATGGAGGAGAATGATAAAATAGAGAGTGAGGCGATTGATGATATGTGTGAATTGCTTGGTGGAGGGCTCGAGGCAAAGGAGATGAAAGAAGTGTGTATGGAGTATGAGGGAGAAAATTCTTCTTTGAAAGCAATGATCACTAATAATTTCAATAATGATGAGATGATACCGCCGGCACTAAAATATGAGAAGCAACAAGGAAAATATTTGGAGGAGTTTTTCATATCAACTACAGAGCCACATGTTGCCAGTTACATACACATGCAATGGAAAAGATTCATACATAAGTTTGATACAAAAGAAGTCCTAGCAGAGGGAATAAAAGAACAAATGGAGAAAATCAATGCTAAATACAAGGCGGAAGTTGATCGATGCAGGAGAAAAAAAATATTTATCAATGAAGTTACTATTCAAGCAGTTGAGCTTCTTTCAATAAGGGGAGACTGATGTAGCATGCTTAACGGACAATTTCATGGAGGAGTGGGACAATCACGAGCTAAATGCAGAGTCATACATATTATTGACTTCCGCAAAGAAACAATCATATCTTCCAATCTGGAAGGTGGATTCTGATATATAATATATGTAAATCGACTATCTCGATGAGACAGAACCAACCAGATTGTCAGATTTTTTAAATCTCATCAGTAATACTGATAATCACAATTTATTTATATTTTTATACCCTCATTACCTATTTTACATGAATAAAGATATTACTAATAATCGTTTTTATCTTAATTTGCAGGTTAATTGAGTATTAATGAATAAGAGCCCAAATGACTCAAATCCTCTGATTTTCTACCAATTTTTGAAGCCCAAATATGAAGACAAATGAAGGCCCAAGATACCAAAGTGATCCAAGAAGAAATCGTGTGAGAATATGAAGAAAAGATAAATTCGGTTGAAACCAACGGTTCGATAATCGGTCGATAACGATTGGCCAACCGATTGGCCGATAGGTTGGTTCACAACAGATTTGAATTAAGGGCTGATTTTTCTTCCTTGGTGGTCAAGTTTCATCCAATGGTTCATATTCACTCCGTTAGGCTATAAATAGGGGTAGATTGTGAGGGTTTTGAGTGTGAAATATTTTATAAAAACTTTATTTGGAGAGGAGGGTTACTCTTAATTGAGAAGACCTTCTAAAAATTATAACTTTATTACACAATAAATAAAATTTTTCACCCCTTCAATTTCCTTTCTCTTCTTCTTATCCAAGGACCAAAAGGAGGATGAGATGAAGATCAGGAGTTGTAGGTTTCTATTTTATTTCTTTTGCATTTTTTATTTAATTACTTTGTAGTTTAGATTTACTTTCATGCAATTTACTTTCATGTCTTATCTTTAATTCATAGCTTAGATTTACTTTCCTTGTAATTTTCTTTTCTTTTTCTTTATTTCTTTGCTCTTATTTTCCTTTTTGTACTTAGTTTTCTTTCCTCCTCCCTCTCTTGATTTCTTTTTATTTTTTAAAGATATGGAACTAACCTCTTGTGGGGATCTAGTTTTGCATGAAACTAGTCTAGTTCTCTTATATTTGTGAATCACTCTCTTATGCTTAAAAGATCATGTTTAGGCTAATCAACTAGAGAACTAATCGATAAAAGAAGAATTTGATAGTCTATGCTTTCCTTAAGTGGTTTAATAGGTTATGCTTATGAATTCTAGGATTACTATCTTGTTGTTATTCTCCTCATGAGTATTGATTTCATTTAGGTGATAATTTGATAGGCTATGCTTTCCTTAAATGGTTTGATAGTCTATGCTAAATAAATCTAAAATAAAATGTGATAAAAAGAGAATGGTTCATATCTTATAAGTAAGATTAGCTAGTGAATTCAATTCTAGATTCCTTCATATCTCTAATTGAATCCTTCATCTTTTGTCTTCTTGATTTTGACTTCTTTGATTTCTTGTTTTCTTGATTTTGATTTTCCTTTACTCTCTTCTCTCTCTTAATCTTGTTTTCTTTTTATTTTGCACTTATTTTCTCTCACTCTCTATCTCTCCATTTTCACTTCCACTTTGATTTATTTGCACTTTGTCACAATCACACTTTTAATCACTCCACACACATTTTCTTCCTCGTTTTTCTTTTATTTGCACATAATCCACAATCCACTCTCTAATCTTTTCATGACCACTTTCACCATGTACATAAACTCCTAATTATCACGCATAATTTGAGAATCAAAATTTGAACAAACTCTTTCTACTTCCCGTTCCTCGTGGAATCAATAACTCTTTATACTATAACTTGAAGGTTGTATACTTACAACTCTAGGACATCATTTAGTCCCCATCAAATACCAGTTTTGGCTAATCGGCTTTTAGTTTATTTTTAGTAATAAAGTTAGAGTCTATTTAGATTAGGAAATAAATTCAATGTTAGAGTCAAATTAGATTAAGAAATAAATTCAATTTTGATTCATGATTTGTTTCCTCTATTATAGGAGTCTTTTTGGGTAGAATTTGATACTTTCTATTTCTTTGTAATTCTAGTCTTATTAGGAGTCTATGTTATTTTTCTATTTAAGAAGAGTTATGTAACCCTAGAATCAATATAACTTTTTATCAATAAATTCCTCTTTTAATATTTTTTTGTGGATTCGAAGTTCTTTATGGATTTAGAGATCATTCTTTGTGGATCAGTGAGGAAGTGATAACCTCAGAATTCACCAAGGGGTGCTCTCTGAATCCACAAAAACGATCTCTAATCCACAAAGAAGTTCGAATCCATGAAGAAAATATTAAAAGAGGAATTTAGTGATAAAAAGTTATATTGATTCTAGGTTACATGACTCTTCTTAAATAGAAAAATAAAATAGACTCTAATAAGACTAGAATTATAAAGAAATAGAAAGTATCAAATTCTAACCTAAAAAAGATTCCTATAATAGAGGAAACAAATCATGAATTAAAATTGAATTTATTTCCTAATCTAATTACTCTAACTTTGAATTTATTTCCTAATCTAAATAAACTCCAACTTTATTACTAAAAATAAATTAAAAGATTATTATTTTTGGATTTTAGCCAAAACTAGGTATTATTGATGAGATTTTAAAAATCTAACAATTTGGTTGGTTCCGTCTTGTCGAGATAGTCGATTTACATAAATAATATATCAAAATTCCTCCTGGATGAGATAATATGATTGTTTCTTTACGGAAGTCAATAATACGTATAACTCTGCATTTAGCTCGTGATTGTCTCACTCATCCATGAAATTGTCCGTTAAGTGTCCTACATCAAGAAGAGTGAATGAGAAATTATTTTCCTGACAAAAATTTTGTATTTTTGGTTTGGGAAAAGTAAAGAGTAAAGCTATAGAGAGTTAGGGCGTCCAACTGTCAAGATAACATAAATTTGACAATTTTGGGATATTAAAATTTCAAAATAAAACTTTAGCACATGACAAAAACCTAAAACTTTGAAGATATTAAAGTGCAAATAAGTTTACAAAAAATAACTTTAAATCACATGATAATAATTAGTAAACTAGTCAATAATTGTCATAAATTTTTCATGTAACCATCCACTCATAAATTTCCTCCACTAACTCTTACTAGTACCACAATTGATTCTCTATTAATTATGGCTCCATCTCTCCAACTTCTATCATCTTCAACCTCTCAACTTTCTCTTATAAAAGAGAACAATCATTGCCACATAACAATCCCTATCTCAATATTTCCACAAACACCAATATTCATTTGCATCCACCCACCCATCCCCCCCCCCCACCACACCCAAAACACCCCCAAAAAACACAACAATATCATACAACCATTGATCTTAGTTTTGTTTAGCAATTCTTATAAAATTGCAAAACACTTATGAGAATTTGTTTGTGAAGAATTCTTTTGCGTTAAAATGTGAAAATGGGTATGATTGGGATATAAAACAAGTACGCCCACGTGCATTATACTAGTACTATTATAAAAGTGGACTTGGATGTTGAAACGTTTATGCCCAAAATACCCCCGAACTTATGTTAAAACACGTGCGTGCATGCATGCATAATCACATACGTACATGAAAATATAAATATAAAACACAGACATGCATGAATGCACATACATACTCAAATTTTATAACCTCTTCAATAATTACCATCAATTTTTTATTTAACCATCCACTCATAACCTTCCTCCACTGACTCTCACTAAGAGAGTGTTTGGGAAGGCTTATTTTTTGAAGCTTAGAAGTTATGCTGACTTTTAATGGCTTTTGGCTTTTTTGATAAAAATACTATAAAAATTGTTTGAGTAGAATAGTAATTTGTTTGGTCAAACCTAACTTTTTTAAGTGAGCTTATAAGTTAGTTTTTCAAAAGCTAGGGTATACCAGCTTTTAAAATTGAACTTATAAGCTAACTTATTTAGCATTTTACCAAGCAGGTAGAAATAAAAAAGCTAGCTTAAAAGCTAGTTTGACTAAAAAACAAGCCTTCCCAAACACCCTCTAATACCCCAATTAATTATCTACTAATTGCTCCATCTCTCCAACTTTCATCATCTTTAACCTCTCTCAACTTTCTCTTATAAAAATTGTCATGTATGTCTTTTCGGTATAAGAATAGGAAGGATGAAAAAGATTTCTTTTGGTTATGCTTTAATTTACCATGATTTTCTTGTATGATGGTAATGGAAACATTTTTTTTTGTTTGATGTTGTTGTTTACGCTGAAGCGAGCTTCTTTGTCGTTTCCATTTCAAAACGTTTCGAAGTGAAAGCAAATGAAAGATTACACGTAGATCTCGAATACAAAGAAAATAGGCTCACTCTCTTACAAACACAACAGATGACACTACGTAATGATCTCCTGCTTACGTGGGTTCTTTGCCTGTGCCGGGGATGCGTAATCCGTGGACCACCGAGCAACGATTATCGGATTGACAGAGTTGAGTTTATGCTTCGCAAATGAAACAAGAACTTAAGCAAATATCTTACCTAGGTAAGATATCTACTCTCCCAAGAATAAGACAAAGCTTAAACTCGAGGAATCTCCACGTGGAAATATTCTTGAAATCTCCTTTGTTACTTTGACGTTTGAAATCTCCTTCTCTCTCTGCAGATCTCTAGCTCAAAACTTCGTGTGCAAAGTCTGATTGTCAGATCTCAATCTCCAAAAATCCGCTCCTTCTCCATGGTGGATGTAGGAAGCTATTTATAGGCTTCAAGAGGTGAAACTGCTGAAAAAAACGTGTGTTGGATGTGTAGTGGCCGAGACAGTTGGGAGTGTCTCGGCCAAAGCGTCTGCATATAGCGTGACAGCTTGGCTCTCGCCTGGCCATCAGCGCCGATGGCGCTGACAGCTTGGCCTCGCTCAAAACCGCTCGCCAAGAGGCTGCTCCTGGCTGTTATAACCGTTCTCCCCTTTTTAAGGCACGTTTAAATGCCCCCATTTTGTACTTAGTGGGCGTATTTTCAACATGTAACCGCCCACTAATGTAGCCGAACGTATTCATGCATTGAAAAGGTCAAATGGGCCCCATAACTGACAATAAAATACTTAGGAGATGCGTTAGGCCTTTTTGGTGTCTCGACATTGGTGAGACACATTGTGGTGTCTTGCCAATGGCGAGACACATTTTGTGTCTCTCCATGGTTGATTCCCTTGGGGCTTGATGATGTGGTTCTTCAATCTCCTTCTGATTAAATCCCACTTGGGGTTCCTCAGCAATTTTCGATGCCTACAGTTGTAGCTGCAAGCCCGAATGCCCTTCTCACAATCAGTTTCTGGTTTGTATTTCTTCTTAAATTTTCATTTCTTATTTTATGATGATTTTGTTGTTGTGTCCAATAAAAAGCTAAAAAGGCGCTTACATCTTGAGCGTTGTTAACAAAAGGATTAGGAAATCCAACCATAAAGCTTCTGTTTAGAAAAAAAGGATGTATTTGTTCACCTTCATAAATGATAAATCATGGCTCACTAAAAAACGGAAAGATAGTAACAGAAAAATACTTTTGACCTATTTTTAGTTTATAGTATAGTTTGAATGAAGTTAATAAGAAAATTACACCTATTAACTCATTCATGAAGCTTTGTCCATTTAAATATTGAGAAAAATGAATTTGGATATGTCAGAAAGTTGTACTTAATTTACTAAGTCAATGATTTCAGTTTATATTATAATGTTATAAGGTAACTTGCACGGCTACGGACATGAAAATATAAATATAAAACACATACATGCATGAATACACATACATACTTAATTTTCATAACCTCTTCAATAATTATCATCAATTATTTATTTAACCATCCACTCATAACCTTCATCCACTAACTCTCACTAATACCCCAATTAATTATCTACTAATTGCTCCATCTCTCCCGCTTTCATCATCTTTAATCTCTATCAACTTTCTCTTATAAAAATTGTCATGTATGTCTTTTGGGTATGGGTATAAGAATAAGATGGATGGAAAATATTTCTTTGGTTATACTTTAATTTACCATGATTTTCCTGTATAATGGTAATGGAAACATTTTTTTTTGTTTGATGTTGTTGTTTACGCTGAAAGCGAGCTTCTTTGTCGTTTCCATTTCAAAACGTTTCGAAGTGAAAGCAAATGAAAGATTACACGTGTAGATCTCTCGAATACAAAGAAAATAGGCTCACTCTCTTACAAACACGAACAGATGACACTACGTAATGATCTCCTGCTTACGTGGGTTCTTTGCCTGTGCCGGGGATGCGTAATCCGTGGACCACCGAGCAACGATTATCGGATTGACAGAGTTGAGTTTATGCTTCGCAAATGAAACAAGAACTTAAGCAAATATCTTACCTAGGTAAGATATCTACTCTCCCAAGAATAAGACAAAGCTTAAACTCGAGGAATCTCCACGTGGAAATATTCTTGAAATCTCCTTTGTTACTTTGACGTTTGAAATCTCCTTCTCTCTCTGCAGATCTCTAGCTCAAAACTTCGTGTGCAAAGTTTGATTGTCAGATCTCAATCTCCAAAAATCCGCTTCTTCTCCATGGTGGATGTAGGAAGCTATTTATAGGCTTCAAGAGGTGAAATCAAAAAATGTGTTGGATGTGTAGTGGCCGGACAGAGTGTCTACCGGAATCGCCTCAGCCATAGGCGCCATAGCTCGCTCGCCAGAACTGTTACCGATGGCGCTGACAGCTTGGCCTCGCTCAAAACCGCTCGCCAAGAGGCTGCTCCTGGCTGTTATAACCGTTCTCCCCTTTTTAAGGCACGTTTAAATGCCCTCATTTTGTACTTAGTGGGCATATTTTCAACATGTAACCACCCACTAATGTAGCCGAACGTCTTCATGTATTGAAAAGGTCAAATGGGCCCCATAACTGACAATAAAACACTTAGGAGATGCGTTAGGCCTTTTTGGTGTCTCGACATTGGTGAGACACATTGTGGTGTCTTGCCAATGGCGAGACACATTTTGTGTCTCTCCATGGTTGATTCCCTTGGGGCTTGATGATGTGGTTCTTCATGAAGCTTTGTCCATTTAAATATTGAGAAAAATGAATTTGGATATGTCAGAAAGTTGTACTTAATTTACTAAGTCAATGATTTCAGTTTATATTATAATGTTATAAGGTAACTTGCACGGCTACGGACATGAAAATATAAATATAAAACACATACATGCATGAATACACATACATACTTAATTTTCATAACCTCTTCAATAATTATCATCAATTATTTATTTAACCATCCACTCATAACCTTCATCCACTAACTCTCACTAATACCCCAATTAATTATCTACTAATTGCTCCATCTCTCCAGCTTTCATCATCTTTAATCTCTATCAACTTTCTCTTATAAAAATTGTCATGTATGTCTTTTGGGTATGGGTTTAAGAATAAGATGGATGGAAAATATTTCTTTGGTTATACTTTAATTTACCATGATTTTCCTGTATAATGGTAATGGAAACTTTTTTTGTTTGGCGTTGTAGTTGCAAGCCCTAATGCCCTTCTCACAACCAATTTCTGGTTTGTATTTCTTCTTGAATTTTCATTTCTTATTTTATTGTTATTTTGTTGTTGTGTGCTAAAAAGCAACAAGTTATTCGCTTACATCTTGAGCGTTGTTAACAAAAGGATTAGGAAATCCAACCATAAAGCTTCTGTTTAGAAAAAAGGATGTATTTGTTCACCTTCATAAATGATAAATCATGGCTCACTAAAAAACGGAAAGATAGTAACAGAAAAATACTTTTGACCTATTTTTAGTTTATAGTATAGTTTGAATGAAGTTAATAAGAAAATTACACCTATTAACTCATTCATGAAGCTTTGTCCATTTAAATATTGAGAAAAATGAATTTGGATATGTCAGAAAGTTGTACTTAATTTACTAAGTCAATGATTTCAGTTTATATTATAATGTTATAAGGTAACTTGCACGGCTACGGACATGAAAATATAAATATAAAACACATACATGCATGAATACACATACATACTTAATTTTCATAACCTCTTCAATAATTATCATCAATTATTTATTTAACCATCCACTCATAACCTTCATCCACTAACTCTCACTAATACCCCAATTAATTATCTACTAATTGCTCCATCTCTCCGCTTTCATCATCTTTAATCTCTATCAACTTTCTCTTATAAAAATTGTCATGTATGTCTTTTGGGTATGGGTTTAAGAATAAGATGGATGGAAAATATTTCTTTGGTTATACTTTAATTTACCATGATTTTCCTGTATAATGGTAATGGAAACTTTTTTTGTTTGGCGTTGTAGTTGCAAGCCCTAATGCCCTTCTCACAACCAATTTCTGGTTTGTATTTCTTCTTGAATTTTCATTTCTTATTTTATTGTTATTTTGTTGTTGTGTGCTAAAAAGCAACAAGTTATTCTCTTACATCTTGAGCTTATTTGATCTGAATATATATCTCACCACGTTTTATATTCTTTATTTTAAATTTTGAGTTTTGGTATTATCAAAATGGAAGATTGTTAGAACGTTGTTCGGGTAGAATGTTGTTCGTGCAATATCTCTTGTTTGATTAATAACAAACTCTCATTTGCTACTGATATATTTGTGAGATGATAAATTTCATGTATAAACATGTACGAACAAGTTGCGGTTTAAAATGATGCAAAAACTAACACGCATATTGATTTCAGCTTTTGAATCATCGATTGTCGCGAGGTATCATCGATGGTCGAGTCAAGTCATCGATGGACTACACGACAAAATCGGAGAAACTGAAACCAGATTTCAAACTATCGATGATCGCAAGGACCATCGATGGACTATAATCAACAATCACAGAAATCCAAAACCAGAATTTGGACAATCGATGGACTACAGTCAATCATCGATGATCATCAAGAGACCATCGATGATCGCGTCTCACCATTGATGGTTTGGACGCGATATGAGAGTATTTGAAAGGTTTCAAGATTCAATCTCAACCTTTCGTTGATAGTTTTAAACTTCTATTAGAACTTTGATTAGTGGATCTCTTTCCAATGTTTTCAAGACCTATTTAAAATGGAATTGAAAAAGAGAATTATCAACAAGAAGAGAGAAGGCAACTAGGGTTTGTGAGAGAGTTTGATTTGAGAATTCAACCCCCGGAGCCTCGTTCAACTTCTTCTCGTCGCGCTTAACATCGGAGGATTGTTTCTGCGAGGAGAAGTGCCCTTTGCATTCAAATTCAACATCACTTCTTCACAAATCTTAATCATCATTGATTTGAAGGGCGGTTTGTTAAAAGGGCTGTAAGATTTTTCTAATTGCGCTTTAACTATTTTTGTGTTGATTTTGTATTTCTAACTTGTAAGTTTGACGGCGTACTCAAGCCGGGGTAATTGAGGGTTGGTGTACTCAAGCCAGGTGAATTAAGGGTGTCTAGCTAGGGCTAGGTTTCTTCTAGTTATTGTGAGGAGTTAGATTAGTCGATTGGTTTCGAGTTGATTCCAGGGTCATGTCTATTAAGCCTACCAAAATAAGATTGTGATTTGAGAGATCTCTGTCAAAATGAAGAAGGCCCTTCATGAGAAGGAAGAGTGGACGTAAGATTTTGATCCGAACCACTATAAAAATCTCGTGTGTTCCTTTGTTGGTTTACTTTTAGTTTTTTTTGCATATTATTTCCATTGCATATTCTGAGTTAGTCAAAAAATTATAAGCAATCCTATTCACCGCCCCAGGCTTACATCCTAGTTCCAACAATCATAAATGTGGTAGAGTTTGAAGATCAAAGGAATGACGAACGGCTAAGATTAAAACTTAAAATCTGCAATCAGCCGACTTTACCATTGATGAGTTCATGTCAACCGTCGACAATGTCGAGGCACCATCAATGTGTTTCTGCAAACCATCGATGAGTTAAAATTCTGTCTCTGAAATTTTATAAATCGATTCCTATAGCCATCAATGACACCATCAACCATCGATGAGTCCCTGCTGACCATCGATGGTTCGATCGCTGAAATCAGTTTTCAAGCTGATTATTGCATCGTTTCCCCTCATACGCGTCTTATTCCTATACTCACTTGTACCATATCATCTTAAATATTTATTAGTATCATATAAGAGTTTGTAATTAGTCAAACAAGAGATATTGTCCTAACACTTTGTAATTTTATGGGCCAATATGGAAATAAGAATGATTAGAGAGGTATATATTGACCTTGAGGGATGATGTTCGGCAGTTTATAATTATATGCAATGTCTTATGGCGTTAGCGTAAAAATAAAAATATTTTGGTCATTTTTTATATTATGAAACTTATCGAGAATTTAAAAATAGTTGCGGGCTTAATGCCAACGGCTAAACTTATTAGATATTTAGTGAAAATTATCTTTGAAAAAAAAAATCAAGGAGAGCCCACTGACAAATTTTTAAAATATAAGGCTAATAGTAAACCACTAATATTTTCTTTTCATATAAAGAGAAGAGAATTAAAAACATGAGTATTATATATTTTTTAATTATGGAAAGTTTAAGAAAATTAAAAATATAATTATTAGAGTTTTTTAATTTACTAAAACTTTGACTATAATTATAATTTTCTAATTATAGATAGATTTAATTTGATGAGAGTTATATTTATGGATAGAAAGTAAATCCATCATATAAGAATTCTAATTTAATACTAAAATAACATATGACATTATTTTGTGTGTTTATGTGTCATTATTTTGTGCCTTTAGGAGTTTCACCAATTTCTCATTATTTATAAAGGAGGGATAACTATAAAATCTCAATGAAATGATCAACAAGTATGTGCACGTGCAACACACATACACAATACTATTATAGATAAAAACATGATGAATTAAAGCTGAGGAGCATTGTTTAAGAAAGGTGATTAAATGCATGATATTTTATTATGCATAGTTAAATATTTAAATATTGGAGTACACTCTCCTAGTTTAAGACTCCATTTTTCCTTTAAAAAAAAAAAAACTATTTTGGATACTCAACTTGTGACCCTTGTAAGTTATTTCCCAAATGCTGAACTTGTGAGCAACTCTCAGACAATGTTGTCTTCCAATTCTCTTGTGCAATAAAATTTGATATCGGTTACAAAAATAATGATTTTAGTGGTAGATACTTATTTTTATTTGTATTGTCAAAAGTAGTTTTATAGATAGAGCAATTATGTAAACTCTTAGATATTAGAGGACAACAAAACAAGAACGATACTTTGAAACCTTGTGGTAATAAATTGGAAGAGAAAAAAGCGGAAGAATACAAAACCTTTCAAAGAATTCTCACAAATCATTAAAATTAACGTCTTCTTGAATTAACATTAAGTTTTTCCGATATGCATGCTTCAAAATGCAATGATTTCTAATAAGTATGCTTCAATTTGTTTTTCTACTTCAATTTTCCCCTGCAATTTAATTGTAATTGCCTCTAGTCCCTTGAGATTTAGGGCATGTTTGGATTTGGACCCAGTGAAGGAAAGTTAAGAGAACATAAGAGAAGTTAAGTTAAGGAAATATAAGGGAACATGTAAAACTTGTTTGAGAAATTAGTTATGTGAATAAAAGAGAACTTATTTTACCTAGTTTGGAAAGTTTAATAAAGTGAAGGGCATGGAAGGGAATATATGTAAAATTACGACAATAACTTCACATGTTATTAAATCATTTTATTGTTAGAAATTAGATAGAGAGTAAAATGGTCTATTCATAATTATTTTTATTTTAGAAGTTCCCTTCACCCTCTTTCACCCTCATTACACCAACTTAGTTTTTAATCCTCATTTATCTTACATTCTCTCCTCTTACCTTGCATAAGTTCATTTCCAAATAAGGACAAATTGTTACATAACTTACCCTACCCCTCGTTACCCCAATCCAAACGAGTCCTTAAGCCCTTAAGATCCATGCTTCCTCCCCTCATGAAAACTCCCCACTAACATATTATATTGTCTCATAAATACCATTTTTCAGATCTTAATCTTCAACATTCCTCTCATCTTCTCCTCCTCCACCACCCTCTCCTTGCCTTGCCCCTTCTATCCCACGTCGGCAATCTCTCGTGTGTTGGCTTGTAATTGGGATCGGCCCAAGCACACACCAAGAATCGTCGTGAAGAAAGAGAGAGAAATCGGCTAGAAGAAGAAAAAACAGAACCTCCCTGTTTTCGGGTTACTGTAGCACCTCTGTTTTCGGGTTAATGTAGCACCGAGACACAAAAAACACACACAGAGAGAGAATTTCGTTTGGCGGGAGTTTACTTCTCTTTTAATTCATAAACAAATACATGATTGTTTACATATATATAAGATTATAACTTCATCCTAACTAGGACTCTTTCTTCTACAAGGACTCTATCTATTAACTTGGACTCTATCCAACAACTAGGACTCCTACCAAACTAGGGACTCTCGGCCTCAACTCCCTCCCCCCTTAGAGTTCGGCTTGATTACAACTCACATTCTCCCCCTTAATCTGGACGAGACTCTAAGTTCCTCACTCCTAGCAACTCCCGCATCTCGATGAACTTCACCCTTGCTAGTGCCTTTGTGAGAATGTCCGCCCGCTGCTCGCTCGTGCACACGACCTCCACTTTAATCTGCCCTCTCTCAACGCACTCACGAATGAAGTGGAAACGTGTGTCGATGTGCTTACTTCTTCCATGGAAGACTGGATTCTTCATCAAAGCAATCGCGGACTTGTTGTCGACGAAGAGAGTAACTGGCTTGGGTTCAATGTCGATCACCTCGCTGACTAAACTCCTCAGCCATAGATCCTGGCATGCTGCAGCTGTTGCCGCCATGAACTCTGCCTCGCATGAGGATAATGCCATCGTCTTCTGCTTCTGCGATGTCCAAGTGACCAAACTGTCACCTAGATAAAATGCCATGCCGCCTATGCTGCGCCTATCATCAACATCTCCCGCAAGATCGCTGTCGGTGAATCCCACCAACTCTTCATTGCCTCGACCTCATTTTTACACCAATCCATAGGACATGGTACCCTTCACGTACCTCAGAATGTGCTTGACCGCCTGTTGATGCACAATTGTCGGCTGCTCCATGTACCAACTCACAATCCCCACGGCATAAGAAATATCGGGTCGGGTGTGAGTTAGATACCTTAAACATCCAATGATGCGCCTATACTCTGTCACGTCCACCGGTGTTCCTTCAGGGTCTTTTCCAAGTTTTAGCTTTGCCTCCATGGGATATTGGGTCGGGTTATGCCAAACTGAACGAAGACCTTCTTCGGTGCACCTTGCGAAATGCAATCACCTCTCCGTCCACCTCGATCCCAAGATAGTAGGAAAGTAGCCCAATTGGCTCATCTCGAACTCCTTCATCATCCGTAGCTTGAAAATCTTGATCTCGTTACTTTCGAGCCGTGGCGATCAAGTCATCCGTACACACCAACAATGAGTATATCCCTCCGTTGCTCTGGTGTATACCGCTGCTCGAGAACACCTCACAAACTTCGATGCCCTTCAAGCACTTGTCAAGCGTGTTCCGCCCGTGGTGTGGCGTGGCGCCTTGGAAAGCTTGTAGACTTTGTGCTCTTCATTCTTCTAGCGAACCCTTGGTGGACCACGTACACTTCTTCCTGGAGATCACCATTTAGGAATGCCGACTTGACATCCAGATGGTGCACCTCCCATCCGCACTGTGCTGATATAGCAAGGATCATCCTGATAGTATCAAGTCTCGCCACAGGTGCAAACACCTCATCGAAGTCCACGCCATGCTGCTGAACGTAGCCCTTCGCTACAAGTCTCGTCTAGTGCTTGAGAATGTTGCCCTCGTTGTCCTTCTTTAGCTTGTACACCCATTTGAGGCCAATGAGTTTGGGGCCCCGCGGTAGCTCCGTGAGTACCCAAGTCTTATTCTTCTCGATGGCCTCTATCTCCTTTTTCATGGACGTCCGCCATTCGTGCTCCGTTGCAGCCTCACGGTAGCTCGTGGGTTCTTCAGTGGCCAAAAATAACTCCTCAGCGGGAAGGTTAACTACCTTCGTCTCTGCATAGATATCCGCTAGGAAACGGTAGCACACTGGTTCATCTTGAGAGGTAGGAGTGCCCAGTGTTCCGTGGAAGGCTGTTGGAGTCATCGTTGCGGCGAGGGGGATCGAACAACTTCTGCTGGCGGGACTCATCGCTGCTGCTTCTCCCTCACGGCTTCTTTGCTGCTGCTCACGGCTTGCTCTTGTCGGCCGAAACCGGACAGGCTTTGTCCGGTTGACCTCTTCAGGTGTCCGGCTATTGCTGTCATGTCGGCTGCTGCCGATTCCCCTTCCTCTGTGAACTCCATCCAGCTGGGTGGTCTTTCATCTCCGACTGCACTCCACTCCCATCTTCTTCCTTCCTCGCAAGTGACATCTCTGCTGACATGAACTTTGCCGTGTTGAGGATCATAGAGGCGATGCGCTTTGCTCCCTTCTTCTACTCAAATATACACCATTGGCGTGCTCCGGTCATCGAGTTTCTTGTGATAAGCACCTGCAACCTTCACATGTGTGTAGGCGATAAAAATTGCTTATCAGTACCCGAACGAGACTCGTGACGGTGGGTTGACAACCAACGATCCATTCGACAAACCGACATCGCAAAACGCGTAAAGCGAGTCCACGAACACGTGAAGTGGGTCAGCAAGGTGTACAAATCAACGAAACGACTTGCCGTGGAAGAAACCCGGCGACAAAGTTTGACGAGACGAGTTGACTAAACTCAAACGCCGGCGAGACGGAATCAACTCCGCTTAATCCGTCAAATGCAAACGAGCCGTTTGAGTTTTGAAAGTTGATCGGATATGGACTTAAACACGGCGACATCATCGGGAGAAAACTAAGCGGGAAGACCGAAAGCGGCGGAAGCAGGCAAAGCACCTCGGCCAAACTTGGCCGGCGAACCTCGCCTTTTGGCGAACCTCGCCTTCTGGCGAACCTCGCAGTCTGGCGAACCTCGCGGTTCGGCGAACCTCGGTTCATTCTGGCGAACCTCCTTTTGGCGAGCCTCGCCATCTGGCGAACCTCGCGGTTTGGCGAACCTCGGTTCCTTACGGCGAACCTCGCGGTTTGGCGAACCTCGCGGTTTGGCGAACCTCGCGGTTTGGCGAACCTCGCGGTTTGGCGAACCTCGGTTCATTTTGGCGAACCTGCATACGGCGAACCTCGCGGTTTGGCGAATCTCGGTTCCTTACGGCGAACCTCGCGGTTTGGCGAACCTCGGTTCCTTACGGCGAACCTCGCGGTTTGGCGAACCTCGCGGTTTGGCGAATCTCGGTTCCTTACGGCGAACCTCGCGGTTTGGCGAATCTCGGTTCCTTACGGCGAACCTCGCGGTTTGGCGAACCTCGCGGTTTGGCGAATCTCGGTTCCTTACGGCGAACCTCGCGGTTTGGCGAATCTCGGTTCCTTACGGCGAACCTCGCGGTTTGGCGAACCTCGCGGTTTGGCGAACCTCGCGGTTTGGCGAACCTCGCGGTTTGGCGAACCTCGCGGTTTGGCGAATCTCGGTTCCTTACGGCGAACCTCGCGGTTTGGCTAACCTCGGTTCTTCGGGCGAACCTCAGCTTTGGCAACCCGCAGCTTTACGAATCCTCGCTTTTCCTGGCGACCTCCGGCGATGGCGAACCTTTGTTCATTTTGGCGAACTCAGCTTCTGGGAACTCCGCATGGCGACCTTTTTCAAGGGACCCGCTTTTATGCAACCCGCTTTTCCGCGAATCCTTGCATGCATAACTCGGTTCATTTTGGCGAACTCGCTTTCTTTCGCCGGACCCTCAGACTTTGGCGACCTTTCAAGCACCTCGGTAGCTTACGAACCCGGTTCATTTTGGCGACCTCGCTTTCCGAACTCGCAGCTTATGACCTCTCAGTTCTTCGGCGAACCGCTTTTTGAACCTCGCTTTTATGAACTCGCTTCAAGGAACCTCGCAGTTTGGCGAACCTCGGCGATGGCATTCCTCGCCTTTCAAGAACCTCGCTTTTCAAGGACCTCCGCCATTGACCCTCGCAGACTTTGGCGAACCTTCTAGCGAACCTCGCGCAGCTTTGCGAACCGGTTCATTTTGGCAAACAATGCTGGCCAAAACCTCGGACACCAAATGGTGTCCGCTTCAGTTGACACTGTGTCGTTCCGCCTTGACCCGACACCGAGGTGTCCGAGCATTGGTCGGACACCAAAGGTGTCTCGGAAGGCCCGACACTGAAAGGTGTCCTACCAAGGTCCGATGAACTAAACAAGGTCCGGCCGCCAAAAGTCTCTATTTTCCTATAAATAGTCCGAGGGGTGCTCATTTTCAAAAGGTCGGATTTTTTGGGCCAGGGATTTTCTGATTTTCTTGAGAGAGGTTGGATTTTCTGATTTTCTTGAGAGGGGTTGGATTTTCGATATTCGAGAGAGTTCTCGCCAGATCAGCGCGCCGACGACGGGAAAGTTAATCGGGCGAAAGCACAAGTCCTCCGACGCCGATCTACAAATCGCAGGTAAGCAAACTCTGTCGCTACGTGATCAGCGATTTCTCCTAGTAGATCTCACCGCTCCGTCCTCTCCTTCCGTGAGTGTGATCCCGAAGCGATCCTCTCCTTCGTGAGTGTGATCCCCTTAGGCACCGTTTCCTTCCATGAAATGAGCCCCTTCCGTCTGTAGTTCCGAACCCGGTCTCTGGATAGGAATTGCCGCGTGGTCCACGGATGATTCAAGTCCCACCGAGCAAAGAACCCATGGCGAGGATCCCGATATATGAGAGATCCTCGTGTTTGTTCATCTGAGACGAAGTTGTAATTTTTGTTTTCATTATGCGCCTTAAAATAAAAGGCATTTTCTTTTGAATTTTGTTGTAGGCCAAAGAAGCTGTAAACGAATTCAAGGACAATGAATAGCAAGTCAACTTTCCCCTGAACAGGTGGCGACCACGGTGGGAGCCACCGAGCCTCAGTCGGGAGGTCGTCATGCAGCGGCCAGATTCCTATCGGTGGAGGAAGAGGTCGAGTTCGAGTTCGACCGAGGAGAATTCGAGTACACATCCTCACCCTCTTCAGTCAGTTCTCCCGCGCCGCTCCAAGAAGGTCTCATTTGCAAGGAGAACCCGATGGGCCTCCGACGTAGAGCCGAGGGCGAGTCCAACCCAGCTGCCGCAGTGGCGAAAAATCCGCCGGTGCCAGTTCCGACTAGCGGCGAGATGAGCGCCAGCGATGTGCCCGCACTCTCCAGCGAACCCGCCAAAGGCGGCGACAAAGCATGGCGCGCAAACATGCCAAAGCCGTGCAATCCATGGATGGGGTCCGCTATGGCGGATCTAAGATCGAACTTCACGCGAGGCTCCAGCCTCAAGGGATCGGCGGCCCATCAAGCGTCAACCAGCAGTGGGTCCGTGTCAAAGCCGGAACGCTCCGCTTTCGAGGCGTATCGAAGCGCCCGCGCCTCCTTGCAGCGGACGAGCTTTGGTGCAACAAGCTCGTGAATTGAAGAGGTGGTAAAGAAGCCCGACATACCACGAGGTTTGGAGGCCCAAAACTAGCGGTGCTCCAACCCGGTAGCCGCGGCTCCAAAGCTGGCGCCAACATTCCAGTTCTGTCGGTACTAAAGCCGAGGGCCACAGGCGTTACAAATTCAGCGCCAAAGTCCAACGGCCTCAAAGTCAAAGGCATCGCATGCGAATCGTGGCGAAGCCAACTTCCGCCACCACCACCAAACCAACTATCAAGGATCGTGCGGGTCCTGCGAAAGAATCACGGGTCACTCCTCATGCGAGGAGGTCGCATCCGCTCCGGCAAGGACAAGAAGATTCTGCGGTCCTCCTATCGGATTGAAAATCGAAGTCAGAGTCGGCGAGACTTCGCACTCACATCGGCGAAAGTCTAGGCGAGTCACTTTGGAAGTTTCGATGAATTGACCGTCCTCGGAAGGAGGCGTTTTAGATGCGACAATGAGGGCGTTATACCCGAGATGGTGCCAACACCGCAGTAGGTTGCTTCGGCACTCGTGCGATGAGTTATACTACGGTGCTGGGAGTCTGAAGAAGGCTCGAAAAACTCTCCCAGCTCGTCGCTGATCATGTTTGTGCTCTAAGCTCCTCAAAGCGGTGCTCGGTGTAGCTGCTGTCAGAAACTCCAAAAGGGTATCGGTCTTCCGAGGCTTAGCACCAACAGCGAGACCTAGGTCAAGGCGACTCCATGAGAGGATGACATCGAGAGAGGATGGTGCTAGAGGTCACTAATAATATGACCAGCAAAGAATCATCATCCGCGGCTATTCGGCGCATGCATAGCGGCTAACTTCGTTTGCGGTCGGGACTATCCGAGCGGTCGGTCACGACAAACGAAAGGGATACCCAGGAGGATGATGCGTCGGATATTGGCTCATAATCGCCTCGATCATCTTTATATCTAGTGAAGAGCCCCAAGAAACGCTCATGATCGGTACAAATCAAGTGGCTAAGATGCTAGAAGCGGCGTTGGCTAAACGGGAAAACTTCAAGCTAGAGATGGATTTGGCCATGGGCGATGAGAGAAATGCATGACCAACAGATCCAAGCCTTGACAAAACACCGAGGTGAATCGAGTCAGCGTATCGACGTCGATCAAGATGATAGCGATTCGGACCAGGAGGAAATACAAGAGGATGATAACCCTCTGAACCATATTTGGGCGACACGTAGATGTTATTGCTCAGGAAAGTGAGAAGATCAAAGACCTCGAGAGCAAAATCAACTCATTGATTTCCGCTCAGGAGGTGAAGAAAACCGGCATCCCCTGCCCATATCCTAGGGAGTGGGAATCAATCCCATACCCGGCAAAGTTTAATTTAATAAACTTCACACCGTTTGACGGGAAGGGTTCCCCGACGCAGCACTTGATTTACTTCAAGTCGCACCTGGGGGTAATATCCGGAAACGAGCCTCTGATGATTCGGTCATTCGTTGGTATCCTTCGGGGGGCTGCCTTCGATTGGTACCGCCGTCTCAAACCGGGGAGCATCCACAGCTGGGACGACATGGAATCTAGCTTCCTCACCAATTTTTCTGACGGCGATCTTGAAGTATCGATCGGGACATACTCGGCAAGCGAAGGACGGAGAAAGCTGTGGATATCTTTGTCAGCGATTCCGGACAAGGCAATGGCTGTCGGGATCAATATGAGAGAGTTCATCCTCCTGACCTGCCATAACAACTTGTCAATAGGCGTGCTAGAGGCAATGGGGACAGCACCATCTATAACATGGAAGGATTTGAAGGTTCGTGGAGAGCAAGCGAAAGATTCCTCAAAAGGAAAAAGGCGGAAGAGGTCGGTAGAGCAATGGAAGCTCCGTAACTTTGTCCACGTCGCCAAAGGCGGGCCAAGGCGGCGGTTCGCGAACAAACGTTCAACTCAACCCGGCAAGATAGCAGCAGCGGCGGCAGCGTGAGGCGCCGCGAAGCGCAATCAACGCGTCAACACGGGCGCGAAGCAGAAGGCCTCGGGCCGAGATTCCCGAAGTCCTATTCTTTTAGGGACGGCGAGATTCGATCTCTTCAAATATCTTGTCGAAAATAACAAGATCAAGCTTCCCAGATTCGAATCAAGAGGAAGCAATGAGGACGAACGACCCAAAATCTTGCACGTATCCGGGGCAATTCATCACCCACTAAATCACGTTTCCTTAAGGATAAAATCCAAGCTTTAATTGGCGTAGGGGTCATCACTATGAAGTCGTCAAAGAAAGAAGGTCGGACAAATCACGGTGTCCATAAGCTTTGGGTCAGCGCCATTGACATGGTTTGAACCCAAACCGGTGGTCAAAGTCGCAATGAAGCGGTGAATGGCGACCCACAAACAACGGAAAAGGACTTGTATCATATCTGACCCCAAATGGCGAAGTCCGTGGATCCACCGGACACAGCGAGGATGAGCAATGGGTAGCCTCTTCTTCATTGAAGAAAAATCAAAGCGAAAGGAAAAGGCATGTCATGCTACTTCCGCAGTGCGGAGGAGATGGCGAGCAGTGGTAACATTCCATTTGTCAGAGGGGAACACAAAGCCGCCACCCGGGGAGCGGACCACAGTACAAATATAAGTACCGAAAGTCCCGACCCTAATGCCAAAGGCATTATCCGGGCTGGGGGTGCCGCGCGACTCCTCACTCGCGCCGAGAAAGCGCAACAGCAGGTGGCTGCCAAAGAAGCCACAGCAAGCAGCCGCAAGAAGTTCAGCTCGCGAAGCAGTCTCGGTTCAACCACCCGATTAGAAGAGACAAACGGGAAGCTCCAACACCCATATCCCGGCGTTATGGCCCAATTAACATTCCGCCGGAGATCACTCTCTGAGTTCTTTGCGGTTGTCAAAAGAAACAAGAAGCTCTTCAAGAAGCCCTCGCCGGTCGAAGTCTTCCTCACCCAGTTAGGCGAGTCGGAAAAGTCGGCCCAACAATCTAGCTGCTAAACACACTTCCCTGCATCACTTTTACAAAGGAGGATATGCGGACAAGGAATTCAAGCACGATAGGCGCTTTACTTCACGGGTATATTGGCTCTAGTGAAGTTAACAGGATCAAGTCGATCCGGGTTCGGCTGTGAGCATCATGCCCTGCGCCTCATGTATCATCTTGGAATCCTGCCCGGTGGTGGCATCAAGCGGTGGTGATCTACGGATTTAACACCGGTAGGTCTCGGCGCTTGGTAAAATCGGATAAAGTGCCAAATGGGGACTTAAAGTCGAAGTCACTGCTATGTGATTGTGAGAGACTTCCTATAACTTATTGTTGGAGTGGACCTTGGATCCGGTAGCGTTATAGTCCCATCTACTCTTCATGGTGTCTCAAATATGTAGACCACGAATAATAAGGTCAAGGCGGTGGTGGCGGATAAACAACCGTTTAAGGGGATGGAGAATTATTTCTTGATTCTCTCCTCACGGTAATGAGTCAGCTGAATCATCGGCCCAAGGCACGGCGGTGAAGAAATCTGCGGCGGGCTTGGTTATAGTGGTGGCTTTATTTTAAATGACATTGTACCCCTTGTAATCAATCTTGGCGATGAAGAATGCGTCGGATGAACATTATAGTGGCAAATTGCCGATGAATCAATAAATGGCGATTTAGAGTATCCTTTGTCTTTGAATGATGTGATGATAGGTTTATACAACAATCGGAGTTGCACCTACCAATTGATCATTTTGCTTTACACAAAGCGGTTCAGAGACTCCTTTGGGACAACACTCGTCATCCGAAGATCGAATATTGAAAAAGACTTGGTTTATGGTAAAGGAGATGTAGTTCGGCACCAAATCATTTCTTAAAAGAAGATGAAGATGATAATGGGCCTATTCTCCACACATTGGATATAGTCGAAACACTGGGTATCATGAAAAGTGGGGTACAACTTGACACAAGGAGAAGGTCTATGTTTTGGTGAGGTCCTCGAGTCCCTCCTAAGCGGCATATGTCCCAAGAGGCTAGGATAACTACTATGCATTTAGAAGGATTGGGATATGAATCCTCCTCAGAAGATGAATGCTCATGGTGATTGATAATAATCCACCCGAGGAGGAGCGGACATTCGATGCGATTCTTGGATTGGGATTGACACACCGACCTCGGAGAAGCTTTCAAGGCTTTGATGTCAAATATGGCTACGATCGATCCTGCTACTATTGAGGATGATGAAGATATGCCAACATGGGAAGACCCATGGATTCATCAACTCAAAGAAGCGGTTTGGGGATAGATTGAACAAAGAACCCCCACTAAGGGCGAGGTAGTCGAGGTTAATATGGTGTGAAGAACATCCTAAGCTCATAAACATCAGCAATACTCTTCCCTCGGAAGAGAAGGAAGGATTGATCGCCCTAATCAGGGAGTATATCGATGTATTTGCCTGGAGCTACGAGGACATGCCAGGACTCGACCCTAATGTGGCGACTCATCACCTCAACATCAAGGTGGATGTCAAACTGTCAAGCAATCAAAAGGCGGTTTAGTCCACAAATCCTACAGAATGCGTGGAAGTAAAGAAACTCATAGAATCGGGATTCATCGAAGAAATTCAACATCCAGGATTGGGTGGCGAATATAGTCGGTCATGAAGAAGAATGGTTCGATTAGGATGCAGTATGCGACTCTGAGACTGAGCGCTGCTTGCGAAGAGATGACTTTCCTCTTCCAATCACGATGTCATAGTTGACAATACGTGTGGATTTGAAAGAATGTCATTCATGGATGGTTTCTCGGGTTACAATCAAATCAAGATGCACCCGATGATGCAAACACGGTTGAGCAGCCATCGGTATATATTGCTACGCGGTCATGCCGTTCGGCCTCAAAATGCGGACCATATCGTGAGCAATGACTAAATTTTCGGGATCATCTCGGAAAAGCGGTCGAATGCTCGTCGGCGACTTGGTGGTGAAAAGTGACAAAGGAGATCACATCAAAGATCTTAGAGCGGTATTGAACTCATGCGAACTCATCAACTAAAGATGAACCACAAATCCTTCCTTGGGATGTCCGGTGGCAAGTTCCTTGGCCGTCGTGTCACAAAGGAATCCATGCGATCGACAAAGTGAAGCGATTCAAGAGTTGCAACCTCGAAATCTAGAGAACTTCGGGGGTTACAAGGGCGATTAGTATCAAGCCGGTTCATATCGAACCTATCAGGGAAGTGCCAACCGTTCTCTAAGTTGAACAAAAAGTGTCGTTTATTTGGGGCGGCCTTTGTCGAAGCGTTTGAAGAGATCAAATCATCTCTCTAAACCTCCTTTCTTGTTGCAGCGATCGGGAAAGCCATTTGATTTACATCAAGGCGGATCACTCGTTAAAGCCTTTACCTTGCGAGACGATGGCGGATCCGCGAGCAGTGTATTACAGAGCGAACATTAGTCGGTCTTGAGTCTCGATACCCAATGGTGAAGCGGTGCCTTGCATTAGTGTTCGCGATTGAAAATCGGACACTATTTAGTCGGACGAGGCGATTTATGTTATCTCTAGCGTAAATCCGGTCGAATATTTATGACCAGCGGCCTCAATGAGTTGGCGTTTGGCGAAATGGGCCTTGCTCTTGTCCCAATATGACTTGCACTTCAAACAAAAAGTCGGTCAAAGGACAAGCGATTTGCGATCTCTTGGCGCCAACCCGACAGCGGACGATTGAGCTATATGATGATCTTCGGATGAAGTCGAAGTCAACACTACATCGCACCAACAAATATGGCGTTTGTATTTGGCCAGACTTCTCGAGCTACCAGCGTGGCAAGTGCCCGGATGTTCTAAGATTTCCGGTGGGGTTGTCTTAGTTTCCCGAGGAATCATGTCATGCCCGTGCTTATTCACTCACGAACCTTGCTCCAATAGCGTAGCGAGAATACAGCTACTTATTGGACTTATTTCGCCAAAATTTGGGGTAGAGTATCTCGGCGTCTGGCGATTAGCAATTGATAGTTAAACAGATCCGTGGAGACTCTGAAGTCAAATCGGATCTAATTCCTTATCATCAGGTAGCAATCGAAATGGCGAGCTCGTTGAAGAGTTCTTCATCGAATATATCCAGCTCCAAAAGCGCTTACGGATGCGGCGGCGTTAAGCGGTGTCGTTAGCGCAACCTTCGAGACCGAGCAAGTTCACGGTCGGGACTCACCAGCTCTTACATATCAATATATGATGAAGTGCGAGAAGACAAAGAGGTAGTTACCAAGAGGTATATACAACCCAAACCAAATTGGAGCCGAGATTGGCGCTTCTGTATCGACTACGTCTTGCATGGTGATACGCCACAAGGCGTGAAGGAGAAGAGTCAATCGATGAGCTCCAGATTCTTTATGACCTGAGAGACCGGATGTTATATCGTAGGTATGGCGGTCTTTACTCGATGCCTTTCAAACAAGGAAGAGAAGAGGTCGCCGGGAAGCACGAAGGTGAGTGTAGTGCTTACCGGCTGGTCCCAAGCTCTGATGAATCGGGGAGAATGGGCTACTTTTGGCCCACAATGATTAATGGCCTTGGATCGAATGCCTTCCGAAATGCCAGCGTGTCAAATTCCACCTTGAATTATGCATCAACCTCTGGCGGTTGCATCCTTGGCCACATCAGCCATTGAGACATGGGAATGGGCGTTGTAGGTCCCATTTTCCTCCGTCGGTCAAAGCGTCGGTTTATTCTAGCGATCACCGATTACTTCTCAAAGTGAAGTGAAGCAATCCGCTAAAAGAAGTCAAGGCGATATCGTCATCAAGTTTATCAAACACCATGTCATTTATCGACATGGTGTCGAGATGCGTGCATGACAGCGGTCCCCGATTCATCGGCAATTCCTTCATCGGGTTTTCGCGAAAAGTTCAAGATACAAGATGTCTCATCGGCTGACCTATAATCCGGCGGCAAATGGATTAGCGAGGCATTCAACAAAACGATTATCAAGATTTTGTGAAGCTTGTGAAGAATAACAAAGCGAGGCTGGGGCGATAAACTTCGGAGAAGCACTCGGGCATATCGCTGTGATGCATGCCAAGCGGGTGACCGTACTCCAGTTTCACGAGGTGTGAAGCGATTCTCCGTTGAAATCGAGATTCCGTCGCCGCGCCAGCCCTCTCAGCGAGATGACGACCGAACAACATCAAAGCATCTCGAAGAGCTTGAAATGTTAGATGAGAAGCGCTGGAAGCTCAACAATGCATTGAGTTCTATCAAGCTAGAATGTCGAGGGCTTTCAACAAGAAAGTTCGGCAGAGAACCTGGGAGGGAGATCTGCGTCCTGCGCAGCTCGGCGGCGATAATTCTCAACTCCAAAAGAAAGGTAAATTTGAACCCAAATGGGAAGGACCGTTTATAATAGACAGATCTATTCAAGCGGTGCATATCATATATCACACAAAATGGCGGCCAGGCAATTAATCTTAGATAAATGGGAAGTTCTGAAGAAATACTACCCTTAGTATCTTTGGGATAACCCGCTTCGACGGAAGTTCCTCGTGGGATGTCTCACCCACTTTCCTTGAGGATAACCCTAGATTTGTCCTCCATCATAATTCCCCCACCGATCAAATTCCTTGGCGGTAGGTCTACAAATTCTACGGTACATTACCAAAATCCTCTTGATTCCTTCTATGAACAAGAGGCTCACTCAAAAATCCCTTTCTGGGAGATAGAATATAAAATTCTTCTTCTCCAAGCGTAAGACCCTTCGTGATAAGCGGAAGGGCTCTATCTATCTTTCATCCTAGGTAGCGCCGGTGAAGGTATCTTGTGGGATTTTCGAACCGGGTTGTCCGTGAAGGTCACGAGTCTCTTAGGTTCTTGGGTGGAGATCCACTCTTAGTACCATCTCTCATCTTAGGTAGCGCCCGGTGAAGGTATCTTGTAGGGATTTTCGGACCGGGTTGTCCGTGAAGGTCACTGGATCTCTTCGGTTCTCGGTGGAGATCCCACTCTTAGTACCATCTCTCATCTTAGGTAGCGCCGGTGAAGGTATCTTGTAGGGATTTTCGAGACTAGGTTGTCCGGTGAAGGTCACTGGATCTCTTCGGTTCTCGGTGGAGATCCCACTCTTAGTACCATCTCTCATCTTAGGTAGCGCCGGTGAAGGTATCTTGTAGGGATTTTCGAACCGGGTTGTCCGGTGAAGGTCACGAGTCTCCTCGGTTCTCGGTGGAGATCCCATTCTTAGTACCATCTCTCTCTAGGTAGCGCCGGTGAAGGTATCTTGTGGGATTTTCGAACCGGGTTGTCCGCTGAAGGTCACTGAATCTTTTCGATTCCTACGGGCCCTGCTATTGGTTTCGATACGAGAAATAGAACATAAAGTTCCTTCTCTCTCACATGCACTCGGTTGAGTCATTCTCGGTCAAAGAAGACACCAAGATTCATCTTGGGGTATTTTATCGAAGCCTAAGAAGGAATAAAGCCAACGCCTCACCGCAGCGTTGCGGTTTAGTCTTTCTCCGATTGAAGAAGACACGAGTTTGATTAAGGGGTATTTTATCCGAAGCCTAAGAAGGGATAAAGTCAGCGCCTCACCGCAGCGTTGCGGTTTAGTCTTTTAGATTGAAGAAGACACGAGTTTGATTTTGGGGTATTTTATCCGGCCTAAGAAGGGATAAAGTCAGCGCCTCACCGCAGCGTTGCGGTTTAGTCTTTTCGATTGAAGAAGACACGAGTTTGATTAGGGTATTTCATCGAAACCTAAGAAGGGATGAGCCTCATGTACGCAGCGTTCGGGATTAGTCTTCAGTGAAAAGCCGAAGCCTACGTTATTCGACATCGTAGCATTAAGTCTAAGAGTTTTATTCTTTTAGCACAGCGTTGTGTGTAGAGCGGTTTAGATAATCTACGCTAGCCCAATTCAAGCGGTAATTGGTAAAGGCTTATCAAATCCATTGAGAGTGGGGTTGGCCATAACCCTAAAGCCAGCGCCTCACAGCGTTGCGGTTTAGTCTTTTCGATTGAAGAAGACACGAGTTTGATTACAGGGTATTTTGTCCGAAGCCTAAGAAGGGATAAAGTCAGCCTCCCAGCGTTCTTGGTTTAGTCTTTTCGATTGAAGAAGACACCGAGTTTGATTCTGGGGTATTTCATTCGAAGCCTAAGAAGGGATGAGCCTACGCGTAACACATGTTGCCGGGTGGTCTCTTGCCCGTAAAAGAGTACAAAACCTACGTATTCAACATCGTAGCATTAAGTCTAAGAGAGTCTCATTCTTTTAGCACAACGTTACGTCTTGAGCGGATCGGATAATCCATACGCTAGCCCGATTCAAGCGGTGTCGGTAAAATTTGGTCAAATCCGTTGATAGGCGAGGGTTTGCTAAAAATCCTAGAAGTTGATCAACGAGAGGGTCAAGCGAGCAATGAACTTCATTTATGAAGGAATGTTGAGACAATCGATTCAAGCAAAGTTATGATAATACATCTAAAACAAAAATCACAGCGGCGTGGTGAACAAAGAAACGAGAAAAATCTCGCAGCACATCAGACTCCATCGGCGCAATCTAGTAATGTGAAGGAAGCAAGGTCAGCTTTGACGGCGGCTAGTTTTTCCTCCTATTTCGCTCGAACCCGAGCTTTGGCTTCCCTCTCAAGTTCCTCTTGAGTTAGCGGCAATAGCGATCGCATGTTCCCGACGCGTCGCCTCGAGGACTTGCTTCTCCGCGTTCGATGGCATACGGACTCTAGTACACTCCGCAGCGTGAAATTCTTCAAAGTCTTCTCCCCTTGAGCGGTCACGATTCTGTGCGGCCGACATGGGTGTGGTACCGATCTATCGGCTGGCGCAAGTGGCGCTGCCGCTCATATGAGTTCACGAAAATAACCTCTTGCTCGATATTCTCCTCTGAAATGCTCATTCACGAAGCCTTGATCCGAGCCTCGCCGATGAGTCGCCTCACCTCATTGCATGAATCAAAAAGGCTAAACTCTCCACCACGATCGCAAGAGTTAGCCGGTGGTGAGCCTTTGCTCACAGCGGTTAACCGGTGAGGGCCACCGACATCTTGAATTTCCCCAAGCTACTCAATATGAATGGGTAGAAGACCATAAAGGTTAAGCCCATCTAACCTCGATAATAGAGATCGCTGTTTCAAACCATTCTCCAACGGTGAAGGAGACCCATCCAGGCTGGAATCCCGAGGCAATGATTTTTGGCCGGGCAATCTCGTGATAGGTTGAATCCGTGGAAGTGGTCCGTCAAGATTAACACGAGGCCTCCACCAGCCCTATACTCGAAGGGTTGGGAAACCACAGTTTTGGTGAGTTGTGAGGAAAGCGGCGGATCCGGACGATGGAGGCGATCCCTCGGACTCATCATCGAAATTATGATAGTAGGCTCGAGGCTTCTTGGTTTCCTCTGCGGGTGTTTGCCTCATTGCGGTTCGCTTCCTCGGTGGAAAGAGGTATTCTTCCGATGACCTTAAGAATCGAGACTTGACATTTGGAGCCTTCAAAGTAGGCGAGTAATCGTCGAGACATCCGTCTACCACAAGAGAACAAAGAGTTAACAGATCATTTAGGAGGAATATCTTAAAAAGCGGTAAAGTAGAACTCTTCTCGAAGCCTATGAGATTGAGTCACGACCTTATAGCAGGTATGGCGATTTCATCCGTATTGAATACGGGAGAGCGATAAATATAGTCGCGTAAACAAAGCGGCAATATATCCCGTTCCACAGGGCAAGGGTACAGCATGAAATCGCTCCCGTTAAAGATATCGAGACGGGTGATCGTCGAAGCCTCAATCCTCACGAAGGAGAATTTCGGCTCTTCCCAATCGCCTCACAAAGGAGAACGAAGCGGGGTCGTAACGAGTGTACACAATCTGAAGCGTCGATCCTCACGAAGGAGGAATCAAGGCTATATGAGCGTTGTTCCCCACGAAGGAGGAATCAAGGCCGTGCAATTCATGAATGCAAGTTGTGAATGAGCAATTTAACATAAAATCTCACCCGACAAGCGATGGTGAGTGCGTCATCGCGAGGCGGAGTAGGCGGTCGGCTCCTCGAAGCCGCGATCTTCCGACATCGGGCTGCAAAAAACCGACGAAAAGTCGGACACATGGCTAAAAATCAGCAAATACAAGCGGCAAGAAGTCTGTTTGGTCGGTCGTGACTCATTAGCCAGGCGGCATAGCGAGGGCGACATGGTCAACATAACACAAGCGGCCGAGCCGACTCGGCCGGGCTTCGGTCGCGGCCAGCACTTCGGTGCGGGCTTCGGTCCGCAGCCAACCGAGCGAGAGCGAACTGATCGCTGGAGCTCGGTCGCCCGGTGTCGAACCAGCGGCCAGGCGCCGCCCGGCATGATTCGCCGCTGCGCTTCGCTGCAGCGCCGCCCGCCGTGGCGCCACCTATTCATGGCCACGACGGGTTCTTCTCCTCCATGCATGCATGCAACAAAAAAGAGAGAAAAGAAGAGAGGAAGAGAAATTATACATATAAAATCCTTGTCATACCTCGTTGTTCAAAGAAGATGGAGCGACAGTGAGAAAAAAAGAAAAGCGCCTGAGAGAAGGGGCCGGCCTAGGTCAAGAGGAAGGAGGGTTTGTGGGTATTTATAACAACCCCACATGAACCCAATCCCTTTTGAATAAGGAGTCCTATTTGGCGACGGGTAGGAATTCTAATTGGAGCCCAGTCGGATGTCTAAAAGGAATCCAAAACAGCCTAATAATTTATCCATCCTCTTTCCTAAATATTTGGAAAGATTTTGGAGATGTTACCCGGCTCAATTCTCCAAATATTCTCCCATGTGGCCTAATCCTACTCCAATCAGGAACACGAGTATAAACTGTTTCCTAATTTGTCGAGAAGTTCCCGGAAGAATATTTCCATAAAAAAATATTCTTAGGGATAACTCGATCGTGCGGATCGCATTGACGCTAATCAACGCGTCGCCTGATGCTACTCCAACTAGGATCACGAGTATAAACTGTTTCCTAATTTGTCGAGAAGTTCCCGGAAGAATATTTTCACCAAAAAAATATTCTTAGGGATAATTCGATCGTGCGGATTATATCGACGTCGATCAACGCGTCGCTTAATCCTACTCCAATCAGAACACGAGTATAAACTGCTTCCTAATTTGTCGAAGTTCCTAAGAATATTTCCATAAAAAATATTCTTAGGATAACTCGATCGTATGGATTGCATTGACGCTAATCAACGCTGTCACCGATGCTACTCCAAAATAGGATTACGAGTATAAACTAGTTCCTAATTCTTAGCGAGAAGTTCTGGAGAATATTACCATATTCTTAAGGATAACTCGATAACCCTCAATTTCCCCATCGTGGAACCTCAAAGAGGGATAAATTGACGACTCGACAAGGCTTATGTTGGTTTTACAGCCGTTCTACCTTGAAAGAATTCCTCTCACCGTATCAATGCCGATTCATGCGTCGCCGTCGGAAGGCCCATCGGTCAACATTTAGAATTGGAATAAGTCCCAAGAAAAATCCCTCCCGAGGATAATTGTGCTCCTACAAGGAGTAATACAGAGCGACGCCAACCAACGCTACGTTCCGCCAAGGATTCACCGATCAACGGTTCGATCCACGAAGATCGCGACGGCCAACGCTGCACTCGCCGAGTGAAGACTAAAATCCATGTAGTTCGACGCCAATTAACGCTGTCAGTTGAAGGATTCCCGATCAGCGGAGGAATCGATGGTCAATTGGGCGACAATTCACCAACACGAAGTCGACAAGAAGGGAGCTTAATTAGCTACAGCTTGAAATTCCAACAACGGTCAAGCAATAAATGCGGCAAGTAACACCCTGGTATCCTACAAAGCAGCGGAGAACACGAGAGGATTGGAGGAATTAAATATCGAGCCAATCTCAAAGAAATTCATCGACTTCGGTCAAGATTTTGACAACGGTCGACAAAAAATGCAAGATTGTAACACCTTCAAAGAACCCTACAAAGCACCGAAGATCGGAATGGAGAGATCAAACGCCGTGGTCATTCACAAGTCCTATCACCGATTGAAGGGTGAAGGGCTCATCATATCAAAGCATCCCGGACTTCGCCAAAGAATCGAGGCCGAGGCGGCTTTGGAGAATATCTGTGGCGATAAAAATTGCTTATCGGTGCGAGCGAGACTTCGTGGCGGTGGGTTGACAACCAGCGATCCATTCGACAAACCGGCCGCCAAAAGCGGCGTAAAGCGAGTCCACGAACCGTGAAGTGGGTGGCAAAGGTGTACAAATCAGCGAAGCGACTTGCCGTGGAAGAAACCCGGCGACAAAGTTTGGCGAGCGAGTTGACTAAACTCAAGCGCCGGCGAGGCGGAATCAACTCCGCTTAATCCGTCAAATGCAAGCGAGCCGTTTGAGTTACGAAAGTTGATCGGATCTGGACTTAAACACAACGGCGACATCATCGGGGAAAACTAAGCGGAAGGCAGAAAATGGCGGAAGCGCGGCGAAGCACCGGTAAACTTGGCGGCGAACCTCGCCTTTTGGCGAACATATACGGCGAACCTCGCAGTCTGGCGAACCTCGCGGTTCGGCGAACCTCGGTTCATTCTGGCGAACCTCCTTTTGGCGAGCCTCGCCATCTGGCGAACCTCGCGGTTTGGAGAACCTCGATTTCTTCTGGCGAACCTCGCAGTTTGGCGAATCTCGGTTCCTTCTGGCGAACCTCGCAGTTTGGCGAACCTCGCCTTCTGGCGAACCTCGCAGTTTGGCGAACCTCGGTTCATTTTGGCGAACCTGCATGCAGGGAACCTCGCGGTTTGGCGAATCTCGATTCCGGCGAACCTCGCCTTTTGGCGAACCTCGCCTTACGGCGAACCTCGCGGTTGGCGAACCTCGGTTCATTTTGGCGAACCTCGCCTTACGGCGAACCTCGCCTTCTGGCGAACCTCGCCTTTTGGCGAACCTCGCCTTCTGGCGAACCTCGCAGTTTGGCGAACCTCGGTTCATTTTGGCGAACCTCGCCTTCTGGGGAACCTCGCAGTTTGGCGAATCTCGATTCCTTCTGGCGAACCTCGCCTTTTGGCGAACCTCGCCTTCTGGCGAACCTCGCAGTTTGGCGAACCTCGGTTCATTTTGGCGAACCTCGCCTTCTGGCGAACCTCGCTGATTTGGCGAACCTCGGTTCATTTTGGCGAACCTCGCCTTCGGCGAACCTCGCCTTACGGCGAACCTGCGGTTTGGCGAATCTCGGTTCCTTCGGCGAACCTCGCGGTTTGGCGAATCTCGATTCCTTACGGCGAACCTCGCGATCTGGCGAACCTCGCAGTTTGGCGAATCTCGGTTCCTTCTGGCGAACCTCGCCTTTTGGCGAACCTCGCCTTCTGGCGAACCTCGCAGTTTGGCGAACCTCGGTTCATTTTGGCAAACCTCGCCTTCTGGCGAACCTCGCACTTTTGGCGAACCTCGCCTTACGGCGAACCTGCGGTTTGGCGAACCTCGGTTCATTTTGGCAAAGCGGTGGCCAAAACTTCGGACACAAATGGTGTCGGGCTTAGCCGGACACCAAAGTGTCGACCTTGACGGACACCAGATGTGTCGAGCATTAGCGGACACAAATGGTGTCGGCTAAGGCCAACACCAAAGGTGTCGGCCAAGGTCGGACACTAAGCGGTGTCCGTGACCACAAAGTCCCCTCTCTCTATTTTCCTATAAATAGTCCGAGGGTGCTCATTTTCAAAAGTTTGGATTTTTTGGGTTGTGGGATTTTCGATTTTCTTGAGAGAGGTTGGATTTTCGATTTTCTTGAGAGGGTTGGATTTTCGATATCGAGAGAGTTCTCGCGAGATCTGGCGATCGGCCGCGGTTTTGACACGAAATACAAGTCCGTCGGCGTCGGATCTACAAATCGCGAGGTAAGCAAACTTCGGGTCGACTCTGGTCAGTAGCATGATTTCTCCTAGTAGATCTCACCCGCTCCGGCGATCCTCTCCTTCATGAGTGTGATCCCCGAAGGCGATCCTCTCCTTCGTGAGTGTGATCCCCTTAGGCGCTTCGTTTCCTTCGTGAAACGAGCCCTTCACGTCAGGTTCGGGTCTCTACCTGGATCGGAATTGCGCGGTGGTCCACGGACGATTCAAGTCCCGACACGAGGCAAAGAACCCGCATAGCGGGATCCCGATATAACAGAGATCCTCGTGTTTGTTCATACAAGACGAAGTTGTAATTTTTGTTTTCATTGTACGCCTTAAAATAAAAGGCATTTTCTTTTGAATTTTGTTGTAGGCCAAAGAAGCTGTAAACGAATTCAAGGACAATGAATAACAAGTCAACTTTCCCCGCGAACAATGTGCCACGCTTCCAAATATTCTCAAGTGTTCTAGATGGGGTTTCTTACCAAACCAAGCTTCGTAAGGTGTGAGATCGCACAACGCTTTGGTTGGTAGTCGGTTGAGCAAGTACACCGCGTGTCTGACTGCTTCGCCCCACATCGTTCCTGGCATCTGCATGCTCTTGAGTAAACTCCTCGCCGTGGCCATCACCGTGCGGTTGTGCCTCTCCACTACACCGTTTTGCTACGGGGTGTACGGTGCAGTGAGATGCCGCTTGATGTCTTAATCTTCACATAGCTGGGTGAACTCCTTTGACAAGAACTCGCCACCTCGATCTGTCCTCAGGGTCTTCACCTTGTGGCCACACGCATTCTCCGCCCCATTCTTGAACTTCTTGAAGGCTTCATAGGCCTGACTCTTGGCCTTCAACATGTACACCCACATCCACCGGCTGAAATCATCGACAATAAGGAGGAAATATCACATTACCGGCAAGTGTAGATGGGGTGTCCGACACAAATCAGTGTAATAACTCCGGCCTCGAGCTCAAATTTTCTTGCGAGAGAGCGGAAGTCTTGCTTGCTTGGTGACGAGGCACCTCGCAAAGTTGGTTCGGGTGCGAGATCTTCGGCAACCCGACAGCCATCCTCTTATCGGTCATCATCTTGAGGGCGAAGAAATTTACATGCCCAAGACGAGCATGCCACCGCCAAGCTGGATCATCGATGCTCATCGTCAAACACACCGGCCTGCATGTCTTCAACTCTATCCTGTATAGTCGGTTAGCTGAACGCGTCACCCTCATCAAGAGAGTACCGCTCCGATCAAACACCTCAAGAACTCATCAACAAGAACAGCCTTACTCCCATCTTTAGTCATCTGACCAAGGCTAATGATATTGGATTTCAAGCTCGGAATATAATATACCTCAGGTAGTAGCCTTTGATCGCCGTTCTTGCATTGGAAGAGGATAGAGCCTTTCCCCTTGATCTCCACCGCGGATCCATCACCAAACTTGACGGTTCCGGTGATCTTCTCGTCGAGCTCCTTGAACTTGCCTCGGTGACCGGTCATGTGATTGCTAGCTCCGTTGTCAAGGTACCAAACATCGTGTCCACGGCTCGTGCCTCCCCTGTGGTAAAGTCGGCACCACCTCTTCATTGAGCAACACAACGGTGGGTGATTCTTGTGACACCGCCATCATCAAAGCTGGCTCATCGTCGTAGACTCGGGTGAGATGAGCTTCCTGATCGTGATTGTGGCGTTGCTTGTGACACTCCGACTGAAAGTGCCCGTAGACTCCGCAATTGAAGCACTTGATGTTGGATTTGTCTCGACCACCGCCCGTGCTACTCTCACCCTCACCGAAACTCGCCGTGTCGAAACCGCCCGCCCACCACGGCGCCTGTCCTCCGCGGCCCACCTGGCCACCGTGGCTAGCCTGGCCTACAGCTCTGCCAGCGGTCTCCACTGGCACTTGGCCTCGGCGTGCGATCGCGGCCCGTCGGCGATCCGTCGCCTCTGACATCGTCCACGGCGTCGCTTGTCGAGTGTGTTGAGGAGGAGTTTTCGCTATTCTTCTTGGCTCTTGCTTGCCACTCCGCATGCGTCAACAATAGGTGGTCGTCGACGTTATTTCGAAAACCATGTGCCCGCTCCTCGTGGGCCAGTCTGCGATGCCTCCTCGAGTGACATCCTGTCGATGTCCCCGAACTGCTCAATCGTGGAGACGATAGTAAGAAATCTCTCCGGTACCGCCCGAAGTAGCTTCTTGACGATGTAGCTCTCCTCCATCTTGCCGCCTAAAGCCCGGATCTTGTTGACGACTCCTGTCAACTTCGTCGAAAAATCATCGATGTTGTCACTCTCCTTCATCCGGGCTTCGAACTTCGGACTTCAAGTCGCGCACCGGCGTTCCTCACGGTCCGCTCCTAGATGCATCGCTTTTCAGCGTCTCCCGCCTCCTTTACCGTTTGCTTCTCTGCGATCACCATCAAAGTCTCTTGGAATCCCCGATAGATGGCATGCATCGATCCTTCACAGCTTCACGGTCCGCACGCTGCGCTGGCTCAACGGCGTCCACCGCGTCTTGAGCCTTCATGTAGACTTTCATCTTGATGCCCACGGCGTAGTTATCTCGATAGCGTCGGGTATTGAAAGCGAACCCACCTTGGTCGTCGTCTTCTCCGGACTCGTCATATCTTCAGATCTCGGTTGAAACTTGGGCATACACCTCGCTTTGATACCACTTGTTGGCTTGTAACTGGGATCGGCCCTAGCACACACCAAGAATCGTCATGAAGAAAGAGAGAAATCGGCTAGAAGAAGAAAAAACAGAACCTCCCCGGGTTACTGTAGCACCTCTGTTTTCGGGTTACTGTATCACCGAGACAAAACACAGAGAGAGATCGTTTGGGGGGAGTTTACTTCTCTTTTAATTCATAAAAAAATACATGATTGTTTACATATATATAAGATCATAACTTCATCCTAACTAGGACTCTTTCTTCTACAAGGACTCTATCTATTAACTTGGACTCTATCCAACAGCTAGGACTCCTACCAAACTAGGGACTCTCGGCCTCAATTCCTCCCCTTAGAGTTCGGCTTGATTACGACTCACATCGTGCGCCGCCTCTCAGTGTCGACCTCTCCTTCGCCACTTACCGTCGGTGATCTCTCCTCTTCCACATGCTGTCAGTGCTCGCCGCTGCTGCTTCCCGCCTGCATTGTCTCCTCCGTCGCCTCCCGCTGCTCCACCGACAACAACAAGTCTCCTAGCTACTAACACCCTCTCTCTCTCTCTCTCTCTCTCTCTCTCTCTCTCTGATCCTCCCCTCCTGGAAAGCTTAATTCTTCTATAATCGAGGATTCCAATTCTATTACTTTTTCTCAAAAATTCATTCTTAACGTGGTTAGTTAACAACCCATGAATGCTGCCTTTTTTGTTGTCTTCAGAATTTTCCTATATGTGCTTATAATTTGCCTTTGATGTGTTTCTAAAAGGGTGTTACTGATTCTTAGCTGTTGAGATTGAAATTGTCCTGAACAAAATCAGGATAGATAGCAGCCGGAGGAGTTAAGGCGTGGTAATATCCCATCAACCATCAATAAATTGGAATAACAGCACTATAAGAATCAGAATCCCTCTTTCTTCAAGATCCAGCATGTCTTCCAACATATTTCAGCATTTAGAAAAGAACAAGCTCAAATGAAAAACAAAAAAAGACGATGATAATTTAGATAATTTCAGCACCGACAGTTATGACGAGTAATTACGATCAAGAAGTACAACTGAATCTCCCTCCCACACATGCACCTCAGAAGTTCAAACCTGTATCCCTAAACTTATCCTCTGTAATCTTGTCCAAACGCCGAGCCATGTCCGTTGTAAGATAGTTCACAGAATCGCCAACGGTTCCACGCCTGAACAAGTGGCTGCGATCAAGACCCGGCAAACTTGAAGCTCCTTTCTTCTTGACCTCTAAACTTCGCAGGTTCTCGAATTTACATAGCGCAATGATGCTCTCTACTGCTCCATCTTTTTCTTCCTCTCCAGTGAAAGGGCGCCCTACGAAGTCTGCTATCCTCTTCAGCTCGGCTATAGGATCTTTCATGACATCCTCGTACTTTAAGAACAACACCTGATCGGGCCTTTCCCAGCTCGCGTTCCAGTATCCGAGCACGTGATCCCAGAAGGGACCCGCAAGGGATGCCCCGTTGCAGAAAAGGTCAAGAGCACGTTCGAGAGGGAGAACTTCTTCTCCCTTGTTTGAACGCACCGTGTTGGTAAAGTGCTTGGGTTCACGACACATATACACGAGTTTACATCCAGACTGAGTAACGGAGTCCGGGAGCAGACAGATCGGGATGTGGGTCGAAAAGAGCCTGGGTGAAGGGAGCAAGTCCAGATCGGGAACCTGATCGTTCGTATAAACATGGTTTTCTAAAGAAAGGAACACATTCATGGACGCTGACGGTTGTTAAATACTTCTTGGGTTCATAATGTGGAGAGTTACGGTGAACCACAGCAAAGAGGATTGATTTGAGCCAGGTAGTACCTTATTTCAGAAACGATAGATATGGCTAAATTCAGCAACAACCAAAAAATAAAAAAAATTCTAGTTGAACGTCGACCTTCCTTATGTAGTATCACTGTTTTTTTTTTTTTTTAATATCAGAAACACCTTCATCGCATTTTATTTACCACCTAAAGCATCAGCTTGGACAAGCGGCTGCACTGCTGTAGTCACTGTTTTGAATCTACCGCCTTTTGCAGTTTCATTGTTGCTGATAGAGACTCTGAGTTAAAATTTTCTTTTGACTCTTTTGCAAACTCACTAATTTCAGTTAGTGACAATGTCTACTTTCACCCTGGCCAGTAAAAAGTAAAAAAAAATAAATGACCCAACGTGGTCTATTTGCGACAATGAAACTGCAGGGTACGTAGTATCATAAATTTCACCCAGCTGAGGAAGTGTCTGCCAATATTTCATGCAGGATAAAAGAGTTGGAGGGGAAAAAAAACCTAGGAGGTCTATTTGAGACAATAAAACTACAGGTGCGTATGATCAATTTCACTCAGAGGCAATATCTGCCAAAATTTCATGCATGATAAACGGGTCGAAAAAATCAACCCGGGTTGTCTATTTACAACAATGAAACTACAACTAGCGCGCGGTAGTAAGTTTAAAACAGGTTTTATATGCAACAGATGAATTAGGATTCGCAAGAGATGCAAACAGCGATATATACCTGATTTAGGGATGGTAGCGTGGATTGTATCGGAGGGATTGGCCTGAAACAGTTTTTGAGCTACCATTGTGCCGAGCAACATGGGCATGGGAGCAAACCAACCATTGTATTTGTGAAGTTTGAGAATAGCACAGCCATCAACAGATGGGAGATTCAAAACTTTTTCTCTGTAATGTTGATACATAGTTCGGTTGCTTTCTTTTTCTTCTTGTGTCTTGGCAGAGGCAAAGCATTTGGATAGAGGTGGAGATGCCATAGAGACTAAGGAGGACTCAAAAAATGGACAGACTACGGAGGGCATATACAGCTGTGCAAGGAAGCATCGATGACGATGAGGTTAATAATTATAAATCTTTAAGGGTATTTTACTAATGGCTTGTCATCTGTACTAACTTATAATGGCAGCGGACCCAAAAGCTTTTTTTTTTTTTCTCAAATAAATACACACCGCATTCAATTCCCGCGGCCCACACAAACCCCTCCAGTATTCTATCATCTCCATCATTCCTTTGAAAGCTTGAGATCCTCTCCTAGCTATCTTTCTCTCCCAAGGAAAAGTATCAAGTGTATCTGGATTCATGATATTAAATATATACGAAATGAATGTCTTTCTCTCCCAAGGAAAAGTATCAAGTGTATCTGGATTCATGATATTAAATATATACGAAATGAATGTCAATTCTTGGATAATTAGATTTCGAGATTTGTGCACAAACTCAAGGGTTGATATTCTTTGAGTGCACATTTAATGTATTGACTGTTTTCAGTCGATACTCAGCAGTCTTATATAGTTTCCAACATTATCAGACCGTGCTCTCGTTAATAATGAATAGTATCGCGTAATTCTTTTAGGACAATTGATGGTGCGTCCTAGCTGTCCGGTTTAATTTATTATATTAGCCTTTAGATAATAGGGCTTTTTTTTTAAATTTTTATGGTGGAGTTGTTGTTCCATCATATCATATTCTCTTTCAACAAAAAGAAATTCTCAGTAGAAGTAGACTTACCACCTAACTTATTGTACTATCACAATTGTCCACATGAAAAAAGCAAAACATGATCAAATATTCGAATACCCATGCGATTGATTAGGAGAACTCACTGTTTTTAGATGATTTTGCTAAATATTTAGCAAAATGGTCGTTTTTACTAAATATTTATCAAATTGGGCCTCTATCAAAAAATTCTCCCACTTAGATCAACAAAACATAAAGCGTGTCAATTCCCCACTAAACATATCACTTAGGGTCCGTTTGTTTCCATGCATTTAGTGAGTTTTGCATTGAAAACGGGACTCACAAGGCTAAAATACAAGATTTTTATCAAATCCAATGTTTGTTTATCATTTTTCATGCCAAGACTTTGGGGTTGCCATGTAGGATAAATATATCAAATATGATTCCCTAAAATTGTGCTGATTCCATCCGAATTTGTGATATTAGTCACATATTCTCAACAAAATGTATGTGCAACCAAACAAAATTTGGTTGGATTTTATTGTTTATGCAAATACATTTTAATATCCATGGCAAACAAACAAGATTTTGAATATGGATTTTTCTAAATACATAGCTTGTATTAAAATACAATCCACGAACCAAACAGCCCCTTAGATACTGATAAATCAATAGATATATAAAATAATCCCAAACTAAACAATACTCTACTCACTATTTTAATAATACGTGTCTCTATTAGCCACTAAAAAACTTAAATAAGTAACCCCAGAAGAAAAAAAAAAACTTTCCCAATGAGATCTTACTACACATTACTAAATATATCAATATTATCCCCTGAATGAAGTAGTCTATTGAAGTGCAAAACTATGGTTGAAAAGCATCTCAGGAGAAGCAAAGGCAAATTTTGAGTTTTGACAAAACAATTACTATATTGAAAGACCATAAAAATTAATTTGAGAAGAAATTCAATTTGAGATGCATTGTGGTGGACAAAAAAGTTAGCTTTATTTTTTTTTCAACTGGCAATCAAATAAAAATTCTACAAAATTGCCCTCATGCATGTATGTCAAGATACTATATCAAAAGAAGCAAGAATAATAGTCGGGTTCATGTATGAATGAAATAAAGATAATTCAACCTTAAATGAAGAACTTCTTCAGAAAAAGAATGCATAAACACACCAAAAAAAGTACCTTTCAATACTTCTTCTTCGCTTACAATTCTTCTTCACTCCTTAACTAAGAACAAATCCAACTTCAAATCAACCTCAAAAAGACCTTCCAACTTCAAAACACAAGAAAAGAAAAGATTAGAAGCAAATTTTCCTTACCGAGGTATATCCGTATCTGTATTCGAATCCGAAATAAGTAACCGGATATTGCATCATATCCGAGCCGTATCCAGACCGAATCCACCCCTACCTACTACCCAACTTCTCCATAATTATTAAACTCCCCAAATCGTGTATCATTTGCATCTAAGAAGAAGAACCACCTCCTCAACTTTAGCAAATTTCTCATTGAATCCATGGCACAACCACCCCTCTCAAAATGCCTTCCCTCTTCCCAAACCGAACAAGAGAAAGAGAGCAACGAATGGATCTACAGACATTACAGGGACCAAGTCTTGGCCTTGCCATCACTCAAAAGCGTCATCGGCGATAACCACTATCTACATGACGGCCGTTACGCTCCGCTGATCCCCTTGGTCGGCACAATGGTCGCCCAACAGCTCTTCCGAGCCAAGCCCTCCGACATAATCCTCGCAACCGTCCCCAAGTCCGGAACGACGTGGCTAAAGTCCCTCCTCTTTGCCACCGTCAATCGCAACTCTGCTCATTATGATCCTCTCCACTACTTGACGACCCTCAGTGCGCACCAATGCGTTCCCTACATCGAACTTCAAGTATACACAGACAACCAGGTTCCCGACTTGGAACTTCTCCCCTCTCCGAGATTGTTTGCGACTCACATGCCTTCCCATTCGCTGCCGAGCTCTATACCTGAGTCCGGGTGTAAAGTTGTGTATCTCTGTCGCGACGTGAAAGACAACTTCGTCTCAATGTGGCACTTCATCAACAAGGTAGCGGTGAAGAAGGGTAAAGAGCTTGTCCCTATCGGTGAGTTTTTCGATCGGTTCTGTGCAGCCACGTACTACGGTGGGCCTTTCTGGGATCACGTGCTCGGCTATTGGATAGCGAGCTTAGAGAGACCAGATGAGATTTTGTTCATGTGATACGAGAAGATGATGGAAGACACGCCGGCTGAGTTGAAGAAGTTGGCGGAGTTTGTGGGGTGTCCCTTTACCGTAGACGAAGAGAAAGAAGGGGCGGTTGAGGACATCGTCGAGATGTGCAGTTTCGAGAACCTGAGCAGTATGGAAGTGAATAAGACTGGAGCAGCGGGGGTAGGCTTTGTCGACAACAGCATGCTTTTCAGGCGTGGGGTCGTCGGCGATTGGGCAAACTATCTTACACCGCAGATGGCTCGGCATCTAGATGAGATCACAGAGAGCAAATTTAAGGGTTCTGGTCTGGCATTTTAAGAGTAGAGATCTTTGGTATTGCGTCTTGTGTTGTTTACAGTGTATATTAGTTTGCAGTGTTTCATCATCTTGATTTACATCTAAATCAAGGGATGTTGTTTTCCCTCTGTTTCTAAAGATGCACAATATCGTAAGGGTGGCGTAAATTTTACTCCCAAAACAATCAAAGGTAGCCCGAATATTTAGAAGATTAGGGGGACCTAATAAAAATTTCGAAACAACCCTAAAAAAATTAATGGACTCTAATAAGAAGTTAGGATCAAAGGTTCAAAAGCTTAACCAATTAGTTAATTTGGAATCCATTCTGCATGTTTTAAGGAGCTTCTTGAACTGAAACTTGTTTTCAAATCCAAAACAGAGTTCCATTATAGTATATGGACATGTTTTCAGTAACAGGACAAATTCTACATAAGCATTTCAATTTGCTATAAAAAAAAAAGATGGCATTTTAGTTCAACTAGAGCAAACAAGTCAAATGAGCACTGAACACTAATCAAATGTGTATGTTTTTGAAACAGTCCACATCTCTGCAAATTATTACAAATTCATTCGAAAGAAAGAAAAACTAATCTTTTGCTGAATGCAAATGAGAAGTTATGAAAGCATCTCTGTCCAGAGAACAACTTCATTGTACCTGAATCAAACAAAAAAAAGAAGTTTTTTTTTTTAAAATAAAATAATTTAGCTATTCATATGTAGGGAAAATTACAAATAATCCCCCAGAGGTTTGCAAAAGTAACAAAATATCCCCCTAAGGTTTCAAAACTAACAATTTCTCCCCTTCCTTTTGTTTTTCTACCAAACTAGTCACATGAACAACATGTGACATTTTAATTGACAAAATTACCCTTTTTATTATTTTGGGAAACCAGCAGCATTGTTTTCTTTTTTGTCCACACACGAGAGAATTTTTCTCACCGCAATGGCATCATCTTTCTCCCAATCTCCCTCTTAATTGATGGGTTCAGAAGAGTGGTTGAGAATTAATTGATGGGTTCATAAGAGTGGAATAATAAAAAAAGAGAATAATGGAAGAGAGAGGAGAATTAATTGAGAAATAAAGAGAGAGGGGGGGTTTTGGGGAAGGGTATACTTGGATATTTAAAATTTTTTAAGGGGGCCCACATATGAAAGAATGCTGGAACAAAGGAAGGTTGGGGAAGAGTATAATTGAATTTTTAAAAAAAATTTAAGGGGGGCTCACATATGTTTGTATTGTATTTTGGAAATTGGGTCTAGAGATAATTACATAAAGATAAGTGGGTTCAATGATACAAAATAAATTAGTTGGGTTTAAAGAAAAACTAGGATAAACTTTTGGACCTAAAAACAAAAACCCCTAATTATAAATCTATTAGGGTATTTTATTAATAGCTTGTCATCTGTACTAACCTATAATGGCAGCGGACCCAGAAGCTATTTTTCCCCAAATAAACATGCAATTATTGCAGCCGACACAAATCCCTCTAGTACTCTATCATCGCCATCATTCCTTTGAAAGCTTGAGATCCTCTCCTAGCTATCTTTCCCTCCCAAAGAAAAGTGTCAAGTGTACCCGCATTCATGACATTAAATATATACCAAATGAATATCAATTCTTGGATCATTAGATTTCGAGATTTGTGCACAGACCCAATGGTCGATATTCTTTGAGTGCACATTTAATGTATTGACTGTTTTCAGTAGATACTCAGTAGTCTTATACAGTTTCCAACGCTATCAGACTGTGCTCTCGTCAATAACATATACAATCGCGTAATTTTTTTTAGGACAATTGATGGTGCGTCTTAGCTGTCCAGTTTAATTTATTATATTAGCTTTTAGATAATAGGGTTTTTTTAATTTTTTTTATGGTGGAGTTGTCGCTCCATCATTTCATATTCTCTTTCAACAAAAAGAAATTGTTAATAGAAATAGACTTACCACCTAAGTTATTGTAGTATCACAATTGTCCACATAGAAAAAGCAAAATATGATCAAATATTTGAGGTATAATTTTGCCAACTTGCCAAATGTTGGGCCAAGTGTTTTGCCAACTTGCAGCCAGTACAAGGTGACAAAGCATTAGTAGAAAAGTTTCCTAATTTAACAGTTGTGGAAAGGGTACAAAGACGAGATAAAGATTGATGACCGAGGCGACGATGCTAGAGATCATAGGTGGTTGGTTTAGAGTTAAGGAGGTGAATGACGGATGCAGCGGGAGTGGGGATGATGAGCTTGTCCATATAGTATAGGCCACCGATGTTACGGCCAGTCCTAACCATTTGTCCCATGCAAGGATCCTGCATAAGGCAAGATGAAGCTGTGAAGGTAGCAACGTAGTTATGTGAGGTGATTTGTGAGACTGAAAGTAAGTTCATTATGACATTAAGGACGTGGTGTACGTTGGGGATCGAGAATTGAGGCTTAATATGCAGGTGACCTACAGAGGTCATGGGTAGTGTTGTGCCATCGGCTGTGCGGACCATGGCTGTGGGAGATAGGGGTGTTTGGTTGTGGAGGTGTGTTTGTGATGACGTAAGATGATGTGTAGCACTCAAATCTAAAATCTATAAGTTAGTCTTTGTACCTGATTGAGTAACATACGAAGTAGCAGCCGAGCCTATGTTAGGTGAGGAAATGGATGGATGTAGCGCCTGTAGGAGATCAGTGTAGGATGATGATGTGGATGTGGATGGAATTTCTGCGATAGTCGCTTGAGGCATTGGGTGCGATGTCTTAGCTAGCCTCGCGCGACACTTATCCGTAGAATGTCTGCAGAGCTTGTGGATGTCACACCATTATTTGCATGCTGAGGTGAAACCAGGTTGTTGCTGCCTTGTCGACGGGGTGTACTGTTGATAGGGAGGACCACTGTGAGTGGCTGAGCGTGAGGTGGGGTAAACGGAGTTCAGGCTGATGGAAAGAGTGTTGAGGTGAAGACGTGTTTCTTCAGCCTGTAACTCTGTGACAGCTGTTTCAAGAGTGGGTCTAGGTGACCGGTGGATGAGTTGGCTGCAGACGGATTTGAACTCTGGTCAGAGCTTCATCAGGAACTGAAAGATACGTTGCCTATCTCTGTTGTTGTGGTTAATTGTCCTGGAGGTCGGGTCAGTAAGGGGTGTTTCAAGGGCTACGAGTTGTTCCCAGAGGTCAAAGATGTGGGTGTATAGAACTCGCGGATCGAGCGATCGCCCTGTGTAACTATGGATGTTTCCTGGTATAGTTAAAACTCTCGAGTGTCATCTGAGTGTGTGTAAAGGCGTTAGAGGTATGCCCAGAGGGATATGACAGTGTCAAATCGTGCGAGTTGAAGTCGAATGGAGGGTTGGACGAATTGTACGATTGCAGCGATGGCACGATCTTCAGGTAGAGTCCAAGTCATAAGGGTAGACTCATAAGAGGAGAGGGCAGCCGTATCCTTTGTGAGATCACCGGTAGGAAGTGGTTGAGTTGGAGGTTTTGAGGTGCCATTGATGTGTCCCCAAAGCCCGCGACTACGAAGGATGACTCGTAGGGAGTAGGACTAGAGACGGTAGTTGTCACCGTCGAGTTTTACATCGATGGATTGTTGATGGAAGTGCATTTATGGCGTCGTCATAACAACTTATCGCTTATCTGAAGGATATTACTCCGTGATTAGTTTAAGATCTAGGGAGATCTAAATGATAAAGCTGAGGATCTATGAAGATCTAGTTTGTAGGCCAAATAATTGGTGCAAGATCTGGTTGGTAAGTCAAATGATTGACACAGGATCTATAAAGATCTGGTTGATAAACCAGATGATTGGCGTAAGATCTATGAAGATCTGTTGGTGAGCCAAATGATTGGCGCAAGATCTATGAAGATTTGGTTGATGAGCCAAATGATTGGCTTAAGATCTATGAAGATCTGGTGCATGTGGTGCGGTTTTGGCTCTGTTGGTCAAGCTTTGGTGCAGATCTGGTGCATGTCGTGCATATCTGGTGCACGATGGTGCAGATCTGGTGCACGATGGTGAAGATCGGATGCACGATGGTGCAGATCTGGTGCACGTTGGTGCAGATTTGATGCACATTCGTGTAGATCTGATGCACGGTGGTGCGAATTAGATTTGTGGGGTTGGGATTTGAGGAGGGAATTGATTGAACGGCTCTGATACCATTTTAGAAACAGAGCAAATCAAGAGAAAAGGATATTGTATTCATTGGTATTGTAGTCTATATATACAATGTGAGTAGCATTGTTCTATTAATCTACCCCGTGTGGGACTAAACAAAAGAGACTATATATGCAATATTTAACAAGGAGAACTCATGCCTACTACCCAACTTCTCCGTAATAATTAAACTCCCCAAATCGTGTATCATTTGCATCTAAGAAGAAGAACCACCTCCTCAACTTCAGCGAATTTCTCATTGAATCCATGGCGCAACCACCCCTCTCAAAATGCCTTCCCTCTTCCCAAACCAAACAAGAGAAAGAGAGCAACGAAAGGATCTACAGACGTTACAGGGACCAAGTCTTGGCCTTGCCATCACTCAAAAGCGTCATCGGCCATAACAACTATCTACATAACCGCCATTACGCTCTGCCGATCCCCTTGGTCATCGCAATGGTCGGCCAACAACTCTTCCGAGCCAAGCCCTCCGACATAATCCTCGCAACCGTCACCAAGTCCGGGACGACGTGGCGAAAATCCTTCTTCTTTGCCACTGTCAATCGCAACTCCGCTCATTATGATCCTCGCCGCTACTTGACGACCCTCAGCGGGCACCAATGCGTTCCCTACATCGAGCATCAAGTATACACAGACAACCAGGTTCCCCACTTGGAACTTCTCCCCTCTCCGAGATTGTTTGCGACTCACATGCCTTCCCATTCGCTGTCGAGCTCTATACCTGAGTCGGGGTGCAAGGTTGTGTATCTCTGTCGCGACGTGAAAGACACCTTCGTCTCGATGTGGCACTTCACCAACAAGTAATGGCAAAGAGAGGTAAAGAGCTTGTCCCTATCAGCGAGTATTTCTGTTGGGGATTTTTACTCCCCCCGCCTACTACGATCTCCGCAACTCGGAAGCCAACCCACAATCAACAAGTTATAAATACCACAATCAAGAGGAAGAACACAGAAATTTACGTGGTTCAGTCGACCAACTTTGACCTACATCCACGGCGCAACAATATGAGAAATTCACTATGTATCAGGGAGAAGTACAAGAGGAACCACTCAACTCTCGTCTCTCAATCTCTCAACCTCACATACATAATCAACTCTCATATTCTCTCCAAAACCCACTCCTTACAATCTTTTGAACGGATAAAGACTGCGAAATCCTCTCCCAATATTGCAATCTTTTGCATGGACAAAGACTACGAAACCCTCGCCTCTCGCACAATATTCTCGAGTCAGGCTACGCCCTCTGCTAACCCTAGATTACAAGAATATTGGTTCTCCCCTCTCCTTCTTGGTTTTTCCTCCAATAATAGAAGATTATATATAGGGAAACCAAAACCCTATCTCTAGCCTAACTTCCTAATTAGAATAGGATTCAAACTCCTAATCATGGTGAGACCCAATCTCCTAATTATGATATACCTCTAACCCTATCTAATTCTCATGAAGTTATACAAAGAATCAAAGACACAATCCCAATAATCTCCACCTTGGATTTGATTCCCAAGCCACCTCGATAATCTATCATTGCCGTCTTGAGACTTTGTCTCTCCTGCTAGAGTCTTCTATTTCTTTTATACTTCAATCCGAAGCACCCCCACTCCTAATCGAAACACCTGCACTCCAACCGGGATGCCCGTGACCCTCACTATCATGCCTCGCCATGGCGCCTCCACCTCTCTTGTGCACACCAAGAGATCTTCGCCACCTCTAACATTAGAAGCAAATCAACCATGTTTGTCCTCCCAACTTGAGCCTGACAATAGCCTCCCCCCGCTTGTTGTCCTTGTGCTCCACCTGCATCGCTCGTCTCAAACTATATCAGTGTACCTTTCCTACTCCACACTACGAGCCGGATGCCTTCATCTCCTCCATCGCTTGGCTTGGACCGAATATGAGCGCTCATTGTCTTACACCTCTCGTAGTCCAATGCCACTATCTCCATCTCTATGTGTGTCACTCGGTTGTGCCTGCTTGCGAGCTCCACCTAACCTGGCACTATCCTCCTCGAGTCTATACACCAATCAACTCCTGCTCCAGCGATGACTCTGAATAATTGCATGCTAACAACTTTACTGCTAGAACCACTTCTGATTCTCTACACCAATCTCATCCGTCGCATACTTGTTCACCTTATCTGCCATCAGATCTGTCACGTCACCACCATCAGAACTTTCCTCTATCTTCTAACTAATTCGAGCATAATCTCTAACTTCACCCACGTGAGTAGTACTTCTCAAACAAGTCCGCTTGTCACAACCAAAACATCAAACACCATTCAACCCGAACACCGAATCTCTGCACCAACGTGACCAACCTGTTTCTCTCTCCTTCACTGAATTCTGACGAACTTTCTCTTTCACGTGCTCTTCTCTCACGTGGCCAATCACATGCTACCCAACACACGTGAAGTTCACTCCTCCAGCAATCCCAATGCTAGCGAGAAAAAACCTAGAAAATTGCCGCCGCCATCTCGTTGCTACTCCGATGCTGTTCACCGGATTTCCTCACTAGCCATGCCTATGCGAGCCTTGCCTTTGCCGGCCATCCTCTACCACCGGCTAGCCTCCTCCCTTCTTGTTTTTTTTTTTTGTAATCTTGATTCTTGTAACACCGCCGATCTTCACTTTTGTACGACGTGTATTTTGCGAACTCGCTTCCGGATCCATCATCATGGCTCTGATACTACTTGTCGATTTTTACTACTACGACATCTCCGAACTCTAAGCCAACCCACAATCAACAAGATAAATACCACAATCAAGAAAATGTTAGATTTAAATCTAATTAAATCTATTTGTGCACATATGTTAAATTAATGTGTAAATCTATCACTTAAGGAAACCCACTAAAGTGATCAATTAAGCATCTTAAGATTTATATATCATCATTACTGCTAAATGCGCAGATACCAGTAATTACATTTGATGAGGGCCAAATTGTAAAAGTGCAACACCTAGGGTTATTGGTCCCTAATCTAGCAGAACACAGCACTCTCATCTCTTTTACCCCCATCTAAAAAGAGATCTACGAGAGAAGAACCCCTAATATTGTAAGATCCATCAATCCACTCAAGATCCAAATCATGGATTCTCGTGATTGCTCCTTACTTATGATGTTTATCTCTTTGGATTAATCATGTTTGAGATCCTTCGGATCTAACAAGTGGTATCGAGCCAAATTCGTGATTAATTCTTAGGATTTAAGATTAAAAATAGGTTTTTGGATCTAATCTATGCCGGTTTGAGAACTGCTCACTGATGAACAATAAAGATCGCCTCTTTATCGTCACGATAAAAGAAAAGAACGTTTATCGCTCTTTCGATTTTGGTTTTTGGCCGCCGCTCGTCCTCACGGCGATAGCTGGCGCCCATTGCCAAGGAAGAAAATACGCATAAGAATCGAACCCTAGGGCTTTGAAACCCTAGGGTGTAGGAACCAAACTGGTGGCGGCGCTTCCAGCTCAAACCCTAAAGGGTGAAAGGATCCAACGAACCTTGCTGTTCTTTCTGGCCGAACTTCGTTCGAACTTCAGCGAACTTCGGTTCGATTCAGCTTTCCAACGAACCTCGAAGTTCGTTTCTGGTCGAACTCGTGTTCGAACTTCAGCGAACTTCGGTTCGATTCATGCTCCAACGAACCTCGAAGTTCGTTTCTTCGAACTGTTCGAACTTCAGCGAACTTCGGTTCGATTCATTCTCCAACTAACTTCGTTTCTTTTTCACGAACCTCTGTTCGAACTTCAGCGAACTTCGGTTCGATTCAAATAACTTCCTTTGTTTAACCTCACCAAACGTTGTGGCGAACCTCGCCAAACTTAAGTTGTGGTCGAACCTCACAAATTTCGGTTGTGGCTAACCTCGCCAAACTTAAGTTGTGGTCGAACCTCGTCAAATTTGAAGTTGTGGTGAACCTCGTCAAATTTGAAGTTGTGGCGAACCTCGTCAAATTTCGAAGTTGTGGCGAACCTCGTTGTTCGCGAGGAAATTTAAAGCTGTAAAATAAAGATTATCCCTTCCAATTGATTTTAAAGAAAGAATAAATACAACTCTCGAAATGCAATCTCTCTAACCGACTTAGATAAAAAGAAATTACAAATTCCTCGATCGGTTGCCCGATTTACAAAAGAGGGAATGATCAACGGAGACCCTTCCCTTTATTTAATCTGGGTTCTTCACGGTAGCGGTGGGAGCTTGAATCTTGTATCCCGCTGACGATCCGACCGCCTTGACTCGTGGGACAAGGTTGAAAAGAACTCGCAGAGCAAGTCTAAGAACTCGCAGCAAGTTTATAACTCTAACGAGTTTGATAACTCAAGATATGAGTTTTGTAACTCGCACGAAGTTTGTATGCCAAGCCGAAATAAGAGAGGCCAATCCAAAGAAGCCTCCTCTAAGCCAACACAACCTCCTCCAAAAGCCGCCAATCGAGAGGAAAAGCCCCTTCCACTGCCGAGCCTTTGGCTATTTATAGGGTTTTAAGGTGTAACCGACCCTATAATCGCTCCTAAATGAGGGTTAATGGCCCTCGATCGCGGCAAAACAGCTGGAACCGTTAAGATCGTGTTTGAACGAGTCAAAACGCATAGTTCGCCTCGAGCAAGCCCGCGCCTGCGCTGAGTCAACGCGGGCCATGTGTGCCGCGCTTTGAGCTTCAACGCTGGCCATGTGTGCCGCGCTTTGAGCTTCAACGCTGGCCGCAGCCATGTGCTCCGTGATTTTGAATTGAAACGCTGGCCATGTGCTCCGCTGCTTTGATTGAAACGCGGGCCATGTGCTCCGTGATTTTGAATTGAAACGCGGGCCATGTGCTCCGCTGCTTTGATTGAAACGCGGGCCATGTGCTCCGCTGCTTTGATTGAAACGCGGGCCATGTGCTCCGTGATTTTGAATTGAAACGCTGGCCCCGTCGCCGCTTTTCTTCAACGCTGGCCATGTGCTCCGCGATTTGGGGTTCGAACGCTGGCCGCAGCCATGTGCTCCGCTGCTTTGATTGAAACGCGGGCCATGTGCTCCGCTGCTTTGATTGAAACGCGGGATAAGTCCCGCTGCTTTTGCTTTGAAGAGATCAATACTTGTGATCTCTTTTCACAAGGATTGTCAACTTGTAACCCTTGTTCTCTCGAGACATTAGCTTCGATTCTCCTTTGTTATCGCGGAAAGTCGTCGACTTGTAACCTTCATCGATAGTGTTTAGCGGATATTGGCTGTCTTGATAGAAATTTTTCTGACCCTCTGAGAACCCCCTCAAAGTTTTGAAATTCGCGGTTGGTAGGGGCGAGCTTTGAATACTTTGGATATCTTCTTTGCTTGATCACGAGAAGGTATTGCTCCTCATTACGTCTTCAAAGAAGTCATGTTACGCTTTTGTCCATGCTAGTCATTCGCCTTGCATGGGTGACCTCCTGCTTTTGCTTTTAAAATGCGAGGTGGCCGTAGCGTCTTGAACTTTGCTACGTGAGACTGATCCTCGCGATTTGAAGTTGAAACACGGAACTGGCCCTCGCATTCTGTGTTTAAAACGCGGGCGCGACTCTCGCGTTTTGTGTTGAAACGCGGGGATGAACCCCACATTTCCAACTAAGTCTTTTAGACTTTTCTTTAAGGTGCCAAAAGTATAGTGTTAACTTGGCATGCCTTTCATACTTGTTGTTTGAACAAGCTTTTGGAGACTTATCACTCTATTGCAAAGAGTTGATAAATTGGTTTTATCATCAGAGGTGGAATTTTTAACTTGATGATGATTTTTGAGGACTTATCGCTCTATTGAAGAGAGTCGATAAGTTGATTTTATCGAGGTGTGGAGTTAACTTGATAAAGTTGGGTATTTGTAGTTTGAACAAGGCTTTGGGCTTGTAGTTTGAACAAGGCTTTGGGGGTTGTGATGTTAACAAGGCTTTGGGCTTGTAGTTTGAACAAGGCTTTGGGCTTGTAGTTTGAACAAGGCTTTGGGCTTGTAGTTTGAACAAGGCTTTGGGGGTTGTGATGTTAACAAGGCTTTGGGCTTGTAGTTTGAACAAGGCTTTGGGCTTGTAGTTTGAACAAGGCTTTGGGCTTGTGGTTTAAACAAGGCTTTGGGGGTTGTGATGTTAACAAGGCTTTGGGCTTGTGGTTTAAACAAGGCTTTAGGCTTGTGGTGTTAACAAGGCTTTGGGCTTGTGGTTTAAACAAGGCTTTGGGCTTGTAGTTTGAACAAGGCTTTGGGCTTGTGGTTTAAACAAGGCTTTGGGCTTGTGGTTTAAACAAGGCTTTGGGCTTGTGGTTTAAACAAGGCTTTAGGCTTGTGTTGTGAACAAGACTTTGGGGTTGTGGTTTAAACAAGGCTTTAGGCTTGTGTTGTGAACAAGACTTTGGGGTTGTGGTTTAAACAAGGCTTTAGGCTTGTGGTGTTAACAAGGCTTTGGGCTTGTAGTTTGAACAAGGCTTTGGGCTTGTAGTTTGAACAAGGCTTTGGGCTTGTGGTTTAAACAAGGCTTTAGGCTTGTGGTGTTAACAAGGCTTTGGGGGTTGTGATGTTAACAAGGCTTTGGGCTTGTAGTTTGAACAAGGCTTTGGGGGTTGTGATGTTAACAAGGCTTTGGGGGTTGTGATGTTAACAAGGCTTTGGGCTTGTAGTTTGAACAAGGCTTTGGGCTTGTAGTTTGAACAAGGCTTTGGGGGTTGTGATGTTAACAAGGCTTTGGGGGTTGTGATGTTAACAAGGCTTTGGGCTTGTGGTTTAAACAAGGCTTTAGGCTTGTGTTGTGAACAAGACTTTGGGGTTGTGGTTTAAACAAGGCTTTAGGCTTGTGTTGTGAACAAGACTTTGGGGTTGTGGTTTAAACAAGGCTTTAGGCTTGTGGTGTTAACAAGGCTTTGGGCTTGTGGTGTGAACAAGGTTTTGGATTTGTGGTTTGAACCAGGCTTTAGGCTTGTGGTGTTAACAAGGCTTTGGGGGTTGTGATGTTAACAAGGCTTTGGGCTTGTGGTTTAAACAAGGCTTTGGGCTTGTGGTTTAAACAAGGCTTTGGGCTTGTAGTTTGAACAAGGCTTTGGGCTTGTAGTTTGAACAAGGCTTTGGGCTTGTGGTTTAAACAAGGCTTTAGGCTTGTGTTGTGAACAAGACTTTGGGGTTGTGGTTTAAACAAGGCTTTGGGGCTTATCATCCTATTGAGGAGGATTGATAAGTTGATTGTCAGAGGTGTGAGGTTAACATGACAAGGATACGTTGCGATTGGAGCAACTTTGTGGACTTATCATCCTATTGAGGAGGATTGATAGTTGGTTATCAAACTCACGAGGATGTGTACGATTTTGATAGGATTGTGTTGTAATTTGAACAACTTTGTGGATCTATCATTCTATTGGAAAGGAATGATGAGTTGATTGACGGGGTTTAGTTGTGATTTGAACAATTTTGAGGAACTTATCCGGGAGGATTGATAAGTTGATTATATCATCGAGGTATAGTGTCGACTTGATGAAGATACGCTATGCATCGAAGCAACTTTGAGGACCTATCATCCTATTGAGGAGGATTAATAAGTTGATTGCGATTTAAGCAAATTTGAAGAGTTCGCCGCGATCGACGCTTGTGCTACGATGTTGAATACGACTTTGTCGCCTTTACGGGTAAGAGACTAACCGCAACGTGTTAGCGCTGACTTTAGGTTGGCCAACCCCACCATCAACGGACTTGATGAGCCTTTACCGATTACCGCTTGAATCGGCTAGCATGCAGATTATCTAAATCCGCTCAAGATGTGACGTTGTGCTAAAAGAATAAAACTCTTTTAGGCTTAATGCACGATGTTGAATACGAGACTTTGTCGCCTTTACGGTAAGAGACTAACCGCAACGCTGTTAGGCGCTGACTTTAGGTTATTGGCCAACCCCACCATCAACGGACTTGATGAGCCTTTACCGACACCGCTTGAATCGGCTAGCATGCATTATCTAAACTGCTCGCGATGTGACGCTGTGCTAAAAGAATAAAACTCTTTTAGGCTTAATGCTACGATGTTGAATAACGAGGCTTCGCCTTTTCACTGAATAGACTACCCTACCGCATGTGTTAGATGCGCTTATCTCTCGCTAGGTTTCGGTGATAATTCCCCATACTTGAATTCCGTGTCTTTTAATCGGAAAAGACTAAACCGCAACGCAGTGTTAGACGCTGACTTACCCTACTACTTAGGATTCGATAAAATTCCCCACACGTAAGGCGGATGGTGTTATTACTAACAACCCGCCATAATTTTGAATATGTGGGCTTTTGTTTTTTTTACGGCTAAGAACTAACCGCAACGCTGTTACGCTGTAGGCTTATCCCTACTTAAGCTTCTCGGATTTAGTTGTGATTTGAACAACTCGAGGAACTTATCCTGTTGGGAGGGTTGATAAGATGACGCGATCGTAATTGTGTTGTGATTAGAGCAATTTTGAGGACTTATCGCCTATTGAAGAGAGTCGATAAGTTGATTGTCGAGGTGTGAGGTTAACGGACAAGGGTATGTTTGATCGGAGCATTTGAGGACTTATCGCCTATTGAAGAGAGTCGATAAGTTGATTGTCGAGGTGTGAGGTTAACGTGACAAGGATACGCTATGCATTGGAGCAATTTGTGGACTTATCATCCTATTGGAGAGGATTAATAAGTTGATTGTCGAGGTGCATTGTTAACCTGACGATTGTGTTACGATTTGAGCAATTTTGTAGACTTATCATCCTATTGAGAGGATTGATAAGTTGATTTTGGTGGTGCCGCGACTGAAGTGCTTACATTGTCAAAAGTGTTTTGTTAACTTGACAATATTTAGAATTTATCATTCTACTCGAAAATAATCAACCCCACCAGAATTATTCTAGGTCGATACTAACCGAAGTCTTGCCCAAGGATGAGCCGGGTCATCAATAGCCAGGTCTTCGGAGTCAGTCTCCTCTTCTTCAGCTTCAATCCTAGCAATAATTGCTTCAGCCTGTTCGCCCTGGGAGACTAGTTGTTTCCAGGAATGACATTTTGCAACCCCCATTCGAGCTAGGAGATTGGTTTGTAAATTGTGTCGACAGGTGTCAATCGTAGGCATCGTGGTCATACCTGTCGAGCATCGAAGAGCCATGCTTCGGAACCGTTCGACGAAGACTTTGATAGGCTCTCCCTCCTTTTGCTTAATAGCAAGGAGAGAAGTGACAGTGATCTCCGTGTCATCTTCAAAGAATCGTGACAGGAAGAGTTTCTCTAAATCTGCCCATTTCTGGATACATCCTGCAGGCAGTTTCATGAACCATTCAAAGGCAACCCCCTTGAGGGTGCCAATGAACAAACGAGCTGCTATGGCATCATTTGCCATCACATTCCCAGTCTGTGACCTAAAATGGTAGATGTGTTGGTTCGGTGATCCCGCGTCAGCCGAAAGCTTGTAGCGCCGGGATTTTGCATTTTGAGGATAAGGAACCGTATCCCATTCTCGCAGATACGGTCCGACAACCCTGATCTTGGAGCTCGACCTATTAGCCATGGCATTGAGGCGGCTTCCAGCTTCGTGATTTTTGCCGATTGAGGACTATGCTCATTTTCGCCCTATTCTCTTCTTCAAATGAAGATTCTACGTGATGAGCTTCTTGATCGGAGCTTCATTCACTTTTTCTTTTGTTTTGAGGATTCACTCCTCCTCCGTGATGATTTTGGCCGGCGTTGAGTCGCCTATCCAGTTGAGCTCTATCCGCAACAAGTTGGTTTATCATATCTCGGGTTGATCGATGGACTCTTGTTGTGATCGCAGGCCTCTTGCATCATAGCCCGATACTCTTCGAGCCTCTTCTTGAAATCTTCAGCGTCTCCGCTGCGGTAGACAGCCACATGCTCTATGAAAGAACTAGAGGATTGAGATTCGCGATGGTCAATGCTCATCATCGCACTCAATTCCAGCCAACTTGTGATAATTGACGGGGTATGACCCTGCTCGAGTCCGAAAGTATGTCGGTAAACTCCGCCTGAGTCATTCAAAGCCTCTTTCAAGTCGGGGACCGATTTGCCTCGCTCATTAGAGCTAGAGATTGACGACCTACTCCGATCATGTTAGAAGTGACTCCAAGGTATTTGACCTCCGAAGCCTCCTTCGTGAGAATGCCGCCGTCGCGACCAAATGATATTTGTCAATTGGTCAAACACCGACGGCTTGGCCGCATGTGAGCAAAGCCGATATGCCGATGATTTGGCACTTGGAACGCCAAGATCGCTTTGAGCATTTGAACGCAGGTTCGCACTGCTTTAGATTGTGAACGCCAGGTCCGCGTTTGAATGCTTGGACGCCGTTGAGACCCGCCTCGTGATAGCGGAGGTTCGCTTGCAACCTAACGCGCAGGTTCGTTTGAAAATTGAACGCCGGGTTGTGACCCGCTTATAGTGGGGACGAGGATCGCTGCGGCAACCTCACCGAACGCGAGGTTCTGGAGTTGAATTGGAACGTTGGACTGCCGCTTTATAGTGGGGACGCGAGGATCGCTGCAACCTCAAACAACGCAGGTTCGCTGAGCAATTGAACGCCGGGTTGGGACCCGCTTTGACCGTGGAACGCCGCCATTGAGGGTTGCGTCACCTGCTTCGCGAGGCCCGTGTTCGGGCACATAAACGCGAGGCTTGCGTTTCAGTAAAAGAAACGCCGGGCTCAGATCGCTTATCTCACAAACGCCGGTTCGCTGTTGGTCGATTGGCCGCTCGGCCGTGGTTCTTCGGCGGCAGCCTTTTCGCCGATTTGAGGCTTTTGCCGACATCACCATCTTCACGATCGGTTAGCCACGACAACCGAATGGGCTTTGGCCTCCTTAGAGGCTTTGTGGATCTTGGCGATAGCCTGCTAAGGGATCCGGAGAGTGCCTCGGTTGGCTTGATCGAACTCTACGGTCGAGTTTCAACAGCCGCCCCAATGAGCTTGACGTCGGATTGCCACCACCTCTTCATCGCGGAAAGAAGTTGTCCTAATGAGTCGCCATCTTTGTTCAAGCGAGGAAATTTAAAGTCAGAAATAAAGATTATCCCTTCCAATTGATTTTAAAGAAAGAATAAATACAACTCTCAAATGCAATCTCTAACCGACTTAGATAAAAAGAAATTATAAATTCTCGATCGGTTGCCCGATTTACAAAAGAGGGAATGATCAACGGAGACCCTTCCCTTTATTTAATGGTTCTTCACTGCGGCGGAGCTTGAATCTTGTATCCCGCTGACGATCCGACCGCCTTGACTCGTGGGACGAGGTTGAAAAGAACTCGCAGAGCAAGTCTAAGAACTCGCAAGCAAGTTTATAACTCTAACGAGTTTGATAACTCAAGATATGAGTTTTGTAACTCGCGACGAAGTTTGTATGCCAAGCCGGTAAGAGAGGCCAATCCAAAGAAGCCTCCTCTAAGCCAACACAACCTCCTCCAAAAGCCGCCGCCAATCGAGAGGGAAAAGCCCCTTCCACCGCCGGCCTTTGGCTATTTATAGGGTTTTGGGTGTAATCGACCTCTATAATCGCTCCTAAATGAGGGTTAATGGCCCTCGATCGCAAAACAGCTTTGGAACTGTTAAGATCGCGGTTTGAACGAGTCAAAACGCGATAGTTCGCGTTCTCGAGCAAGCCTCCTCGCCCTGCTTTGAGTCAACGCGGCCATGTGTCGCCGCTTTGAGCTCGAACGCTGGTGTGCCGCCGCTTTGAGCTTCAACGCTGGCCGCAGCCATGTGCTCCGCTTAGCCACGAACGCCATGTGCCCGCTGCTTTGATTGAACGCGGGCCATGTGCTCCGCGATTTTGAATTGAAACGGCCCCGCGGTTCGCGCTTTACTCAACGCGGGCCATGTGCTCCGCGTTTGATTGAAACGCTGGCCATGTGCTCCGTGATTTTGAATTGAAACGCTGGCCCCGTGTTCGCTTTAGCTCAACGCGCCATGTGCCCGCGATTTGGGGTTCGAACGCTGGCCGCAGACCATGTGCTCCGCTTAGCTTCGGAACGGCCATGTGCTCTGCTTTTGATTGAAACGCTGATAAGTCGCCGCTTTGCTTTGAAGAGATCAATACTTGGATCTTTTCACAAGGATTGTCAACTTGTAACCCTTGTTCTCTCGAGACATTAGCTTCGATTCTCCTTTGTTATCGCGGAAAGTCGCCGCCTTGTAACCTTCATCGATAGTGTTTCGCTGGATATTGGCCGCCTTCGCAGAAATTTTTGCCTACACTCGCCAAACTTAAGTTGTGGTCAACTTCGTTCGTAGATTTCGGTCGAACCTAGCAGCCGAACTCCGAACCTCGCCGCTCGAACTCATGTCGAACCTCGAGTTCAACTCAAGTCGAACCTGTTCGTCAACTCAAGTCGAACCTCGCCGCTCGAACTCATGTCGAACCTCGTAGTTCGAACTCGTCGAACCTCGCAGTCAACTCAAGTCGAACTCGCTCAACTCAAGTCGAACTCGCTCGGTCCAAGTCGAAACTCAAGTCGAACCTCGCCGCTCAACTCAAGTCAAAACTCAAGTCGAACTCAAGCTCAACTCAAGTCGAACCTCGTGTTCAAACTCGTCGAACCTCGTTCTCACTTCCAATGAACCTCGCGCTCAACCTCAAGTCGAACCTCACGCTTGAACTAAAACGAACCCCGTGTTCGCTCTCAACGGAACCTTGGGTTCAATTCGATGAATTTCAAATTTGGGATTAATTGAATCACTCAAATAATCTATTAAGTCTTTTGGGCCTTTATTTCTTATGGGTCCATCTATGGTTGATTAAAATGGAGAAGTCTATTTTAATTGTTTAATTTGGTAGTGAATCAATTATTTAATTCAAATAATACAACACTAAGGCATTAAGGCCGCTTTTTATTCTAAATGATTAATTGAAACAAGATGTTGCCAAAGTAACCTCTCTTGTGTAGATTGTTCATGAGGATATTAGATGTTTGTGTGGATGTTTTCGAGTAATTATTTAATCGGCCCAAAGGAAGATTAATAATTATGTAGACTACATACACATCTCTGAAGATAAATGCTGACAATTATAAGGTTTACATGTGGATAATGAATCAATCCAAAGATAGTTTCATTATTTGACATGCTATTGTCTTGTTTGATCATTGCAACAAGATATCACTTGCGCTAATATTATTGTCCAAAGACTTGATATTAATGTTGTACAAGATATCTTGGATGGGGATATGTTATTATTTGAATATTATTGATTACTAACTACGCTATTGATGTGAAATCTTTTGTTTATTTCAGCTAATGCATCCGCCGTGATCAATTTCCGCTAACATCAACTCAATTCTCATGCTAAATGGGACAAATTTCAAGGTTTGGAAAGAGAACATTTTAATTGTTCTTGGTCGCATGGATCTAGACCTTGCTTTAAGAATCGAACAACCCCAACCTCTCATCGCGGAAAGCACTCCCTCGATGCAAAGAAGGAGTATGAGAGGTGGAGCTGCTCAAATCGCATGAGTCTCATGATCATCAAGCTGCATTCGAAGCCTTTAGGGGCCGTAATCCGAAGGGATTAAAGCCAAAGATTTCTTTGCCGAATTGAGAAACGCTTTGCTAAAACGATAAGGTAGAAACAAGCACGCTATTAGCTCGCTTGATTTCAATGAAGTATAAAGGCAAAGGAAATATCGGGAGTACATTATGGAAATGTCTCATATTGCTTCAAAACTTAAGGCACCAAACTCGATCTATGTGACGAGTTACTAGTGCATCCCGTTCTCTTGCTCTTCCTCGCACAATTCAATCAATTTAAGGTCAGCTTATAATCGTAAAAGGAGAAATGGACTCGAATGAGCTCATTTCATACTGCGGTGCAAGAAGAAGACAGATTGAAGCAAGGATCGAAAGTGCTCATTTGGCTTATGCCCCTAAGGATAAGGGCAAGAAAAGAAAGAATGATAAAGAAGTCGCTATAGTTCAGGCCAAAAGAAACAACATAAGGATAATCGGGTTGTTTCTTTTGTCATAAGGATGGACACGCAAAGAAGGATTGTACCAAATATCACCGGGCGCGGTCAAAAGCACGCTCCTTACTTTGGTCCTGCTCTCGAGGTTAATTTAGTCTCAGCACCTATAAACACTTGGTGGGATTCTTCTTACTACTCACATAAGTGTTTCTATGCGGTTGCCCTGAGCAACAGAAAGCCAAGTGATGGTGAAAGACACATCTTTGTGGGCGATGGACAATCGTAGATGTGGAAGCAATTGGGCACTTTAGGTTATTGTTAGGAACTGGTTCCTATTTGGATTTGAAAGATACTTTTGTAGTCCCGCCTTTTAGACGGAATTTGGTTTCTATTCCTTTATTGGACAAATCGTGTTATTATTGTTCATTTGGAAATAACCAGCTAGCTTATCTTTAAATTCAAATATTGTGGGAACCTGGTTTCTTGAGTACTTTTGATAACCTATATTTGCTTGATACGTTTCTTATAATGAAACCCCTAATGTGGAATCACGTATACTAAACGTGAAATTAAATAAGGAAAATTCAAAGATCATTATGGCAAAGCTTTGGGTCATATCTCAAAGGGTAGAGTGAGTCTTGTGTTCCGATGGTATTTTGGATTCCCTTAATTTTACGTGACTTTGATGTATGCATTGACAGTATCAAGGGAAAACAGACTAAAGTTAAGAGATTAGGTGCCAATGATCTTCGATCGCCTTAGAATTGATACATACGATATTTGTGGGCCATTCCCTACGCATCCCGGAATGGTCAACAATATTTTATATCATTCATAGATGATTACTCACGTTATGGGTACCTATATCTCATTAAAGAAAAATCGAGTCTCGGACGATTCAAAGCTTTTAAGGCTGAAGTTGAGAACCAACTCAATAAAAAGATTAAAACCGTTAGATCTGATCGTGGTGGTGAGTACTACGCGATATGATGGTTCGTGAACAACGCCCGTGACCATTTGCTAGATACCTAGAGGAATTTATCGCCCCACAAGACACCATGCCGTGATCACCTAGCATGAATGGTGTAGCCGAAAGATCTAAACAGACTCTTAAGGATATGGTAAGAAGTATGATTGCTCATTCTTCTTTACCGAGTCACTGGGAGAAGCACTAAAGATCGCAACTTACATTCTTAACAGAGTACCTAAAGCAGCTGCTAAAACACCTTATGAGCTTTGGACTGGTCGAAGCCCACTTCAAAGCACTTACATATTTGGGGATGTCCACTGAGGCAAGGCCTTATAGGCCAAATGAAAAGAAATTGGACTCCAAAACAGCTTAGCGCCTACTTTATTGGGTATTCTCGAACGATCCGTGGGCTATAAGTTTTATGATCCCACACTCAGAATATTTTTGAGACGGGAACAAAACATTCTTTGAGGATGTTGAGTTTGGGGGAGAAATAAGGTTAGAGACATTGCCTTTGAGGAGAAATTGGCAAACCAATCCATACAAGTCATTTCTCGACAATATTCAAGTACCTATAACTGCTATTGTTCAAGAAATGAATCCTGAACCTCAAGAAGGCAATATTGAACAACTCCCCTGCTCCAAGAACAAACTCAACAACCTCAAGAACCAAGTGCCATTAAGGAGATCCACGAGAGAAAGGAGAAATGCTATTCCTGATGATTATATTGTATTTCTTCAAGAACATGAGGAAAGTAATGGAATGATGGAAGATGATCCAATCAACTTCCTTCGTGCCATGAAAAGTTCTAACTCTCAAAAGTGGATTGATGCCATGAATGAGGAGTACAAGTCTATGCAAGACAATAAGGTTTGGGAACTTGTTCCATTGCCGAAGGTGCAAAACCAATTGGTTGTAAATGGATATTTAAAACCAAGCCGGATGCAAATGGTAATGTGGAAAAGTATAAAGCACGCCTTGTAGCTAAAGGCTATACTCGAAGGAAGGCATTGACTATACGTAGACTTTCTCTCCTGCTTCATCGAAAGACTCTTTCAGACTATCATGGCACTTGTTGCTCATTTCAATCTTGAGTTACATCAAATGGATGTTAAGATCGCATTTCAATGGAAACATTGATGAGATGATCTATATGGTACAACGTAAAACTTTGTGTCGAGACCCAAAGAATATGGTTTGTAAACTAAGGAAATCCATTTATGGACTCAAGCAAGCTCCTCGTCAATGGTACCACAAGTTTCAACAAATAATTATCTCGCTTGGTTTTGAGATGAATATTGTTGATGATTGTGTATATCAAAAATTTAGTGGGAGTAAGTATATTTTTCTCGGTTCTCAGATGTGGATGACATTTTGCTTGCCACTAATGATATAGGTTTGTTGCACTAAATCAAGAGATTTCTATCAAAGAATTTTGAGATGAAAGATCTTGGGGACGCTTCTTTATATTAGGAATCCGTGATACATCGAGATCGCTCTCGAGGTATACTTGGATTATCACAAAAGAGCTATATCAATAAAGTACTCATAAGGTTTGGCATGCAAAATTGCGCACTGTGATACCCCTCGCTTCTAAAGGAGACAAGTTTAGTCTCAATCAATGCCCTAAAGGTAACCTTGAAATTCGTGAAATGCGTAAGATTCCCTATGCTTCACCGTAGGAGTCTAATGTATACCGTATGTACGTCCGGATATTGCGCGCATTGTTGGGATGTTAGGCAGATACTTAAGCAACCCCGGATGGATCATTGGATTGCACCAAAAGGGTTATGCGGTATCTTCGTAAAATAAAAGATTATATGCTCACATACAGAAATCGATCGTTGGAGGTCATTGGGTACTCGATTCGATTTTGTTGATGCCAAGACAGCCAGAAAGTCTACTTCAGCTACATTTATATGTTAGCAGGAGGAGCTATATCATGGAAAAGTGTCAAACGTACACTTGTAGCTTCCTCCACTATGGCGCAGTAATTTATAGCTTGTCGCGAGGCATCCAATCATGGAATATGGTCGCAAATTTTGTCACCGTGAGGCGCTGGAAAAATACTTACAAGATCCTCAAACCAACTCGCGGACGGGAGTCGGCGAATGACAACCCATCGAATGATACGCACGCCGAATCGCTAAGACGCGAACTCGACGGCGAACCCACGGCCACAAGCACGGGTTTAAACCGACTTGAACGGACGATCGGTTTCGAGACCGCTGAACCGAACGAACCAAGAATTAGTCCCGAGTCAAGTATAGACGGAACCCAAGCCCGAGACGGAAAACGCCGAAAACGACGGAAAAACGACGCGAAAACGGCGAACGGGCGCTACCGGTTAACTTGGCCGAAGTTATCTTCGCGTAATGGCGGTCGGCCACATGGTCGGAGCCACTCGCCAACTGGCCGAGGTGCTCGCCAAGGTCGAGGCAGCCGCACCACCACGCCGAGCCACCGCCAACTTAGCCAGAGGTCAGCCACCATGTCGGTGCCACCTCGCCAACTGGCCGAGGTGGTTTCTGCCAAGTGGCCGAAGCCGATGCACCCCCTATTGTATAAATAGGGGGTCTTGTTGGTTCGGCGATTTTTTGGACTTCAAGGACTTTGGTCGGATTCTGATACTCTTGAAGAGTTTCGCGAGATCTACGAGCCGCCGACGATAGTTCGAAAACCGGCGCAGCATAAACCCAGCCAACGCCGATCTACAAGCGAAGGTAATCAATTCGGTCGAACTACAGATACCCTCTAGATTAAGCTTCGCCTTAATCTCGTGGATAGCCAGGATTTCTCCTAGTAGATCTCACCCGCCAGCGCATCCTCTCCTTCGCGGAGTGTGATCCTCAGCGCTTCGCTTCTTCGCGGAACGAGCCCCTTTACATCTCAGAAGTTCCAACCCTGCTCCACCGATTGAATTGCGCTGTGGTCCACGGACACAATAAGTCCCCGACAGCAAAGAACTCCACGCAGTTTGGTGATCCGATATAACAGATCCTCGTGTTTGTTCACTAAGGATAAAAGTTATAATCTTTTTGATTTTCATTGTACTTTAAAATAAAAGGCATTTTTTGAATTTCGTTGTAGGCCAAAGAAGCCGTAGCAAAATTCAAATCAATGACAATCATCCCGACTTTTACCGCCAACAAGCGGGCGCACCATTGGAGCCACCGCCTCGATCGGAGGTCGCCGTACGCAACCGCTGATCCCTATCCCGTGGAAGAAGAGGTCGAAGTTCGAAGTTCGACCAGAGAAGTTCGAGGAGTACCTATCCTCACCCTCCTCCAGATCCAGCCTCGCCGCCCAAGAAGGTCTCCGCAAGGAGAACCCGATGGGCCTCCGATGTAGAGCCCCGTGACGGCGAAGTCCAACCTCGCCGCCGCAGTAGCGAAATCCCTTCGCCTCGGTCCGGATGGTGCCCGAGATGAACGCCGACGATGCGCAGACTCTCCAAGCGAAGCCGCCAAAGGCGACGACAAAGCATGGCGCCGCACTTGCCAAGGCCATGCAATCCATGGATGGGGTCCGCTACGGCGGATCTAAGATCCAACTCACGCAGAGGCTTCACCAAGTGATCGACGGTTTATCCAAGCCGCCAACCGACGAAAGGGTCCGTGGTCAAACGGAACCGCTTCCACACTTCGTGAGCGATCCGAAGCGCCACAAGACTCCTTATGCAAGCACGAAGCTGGTGCAAGCAGCTCGTGGAGTTAAAGAAGGAGGTGGCAAAGAAGCCACCAACGCATCACCGTGTTTGAGGCCCAAGTCTAATGGTGCCCCAACCTCGCTGCCCACATTCCCTGCCTCGCACCTAAACCGAAGGATACAAAGCGCTAAATCCATCCAAGGTCCAAGATTGACGACACCTCAAAGTCAAAGGCGTCAGATCAATCAGCGGTGAAGCCAACTCCGCCACCACCACCAAACCGACTATCAAGGATCGCCTCGTCCTCGGAGAGAATCACGTCACTCCTCATGCAGAGGTCGCACTGCTCCAACAAGAACAAGAAGATTCCTCGCAGCCTCTCCTATCGGATTGAAAATCGGTCCGAGAGTCCGCCGAGACTTCGCTACCACATCGGGCGAAAAGTCTAGGCGAAGTCACTTTCGAAGTTTCGATGGATTGACCCGCCCTCGAAGGAGACGCTTATCCGACGATGAGGACGCTATGCCCGAGATCACGCCGACATACGGCAGTTGCTCCTGCACACACCGATGAGCCACTACCGCGGTAAGGGTACGAAAATCTCGGCGGATTCCCCAAATTGACGCAGCCATGCTTGTGCTCCAAGCTCATTAAGACGATGCTCTTGGAGTGCAATTGCCATCAAGAAGCTCCGTAAAGGGTGTCAGCCTTCCAGACTCACCACGGAGATGCCGAGACCTAGGTCAAGGCGATTCAAGAAAAGGATGACCTCCCGAGAGGGTGAGCTGCCGAGGTCACTAATAATATGACCAAAGAAGAACCATCGCCACGCTATTCCCAGCCAAGCAACGGCTAACTCGCTTATGTCCGACTATCCGACGGTCCGTGATACGATAAACTTCAAGGGATACCCGCTGAGGATGATGCGCCGATATTGGTTCAAGAATTGCCTCAGATCACATCAGATCTAGCTAAGGGAGTCCCTAAGAAACGCCATGATCGCATGCATCAAGTGGCCAAAATGCTAGACGGCGCTGAATAAACAACGGAAAACTTCAAGTTAGAAATGGAGTTGGCCATGCACGATGAGAGAAATGCATGACCAACAGATCCAAGCCTTGACGAAACATCAAGGTGAATCGAGTCACAACAACGCCGATGAAGATGATAGCGATTCGATCGAGGAAGCACAAGAAGATGATAACCTCCTCAACCCTCAAGAACGCCGGCAAAACATAGATGTTGCTGCTCAGAAAGCGAAGATCAAAGACTTGGAGAGCAAAATCAACTCATTGATTTCCGCCAAGAAGTAAAGAAGACAGTATTCCTTGCCCATACCCGAGGGAGTGGGAATCAATCCTGCACTGGCCGGTTTAACTTAATAAACTTCACACCATTTGACGGAAGGGTTCCCCGACGCAAAGACTTGATTTATTTCAAGTCACACCCTGAAAGTTATTTCTCGCAACGAACCCTCGATGGTTCGGTCATTCGCTGGCACCCTTCGGGTCGCCGAATGGTACCACCGCCCTGCCGGGAGCATTCACACCGGGACGACATGGAGTCTAGCTTCCTTACCAATTTTGATGACGATACCGGTATCGATCGAACATTGCTCGACGAGAAGCGTAAAGACGAGAAACCGCGGATATCTTTGTCAAAAGATTCCTAACAAGGCAATGAACCGCCGGATCCAATAACGAGGAGTTCATCCTCCAAACTCGCCACAAGAACTTATCGATAGATGTGCTTGAAGCAATGGGTACAGCACCATCGATAACGCGGAAGGACTTGAAGGTTCGTGGAGAGCAAGCCGAAAGGTTCCTCAAGAGGAAAAGGCGAAAGAGGCCACCGACACCGAAGTCAAGCTGCACTTTGTCCCACGCGCAAAGGGAAAGAGTACTTAAGACAGCCGGGTTGTAACCAAACATTTCAACTCCAACCCCAAAGAAGAAGAAGAAGAAAGAATCTGGCCCGCAACAGCCACAATCAACGTGGCAACCGGGCCACGTAAACAAGGCCTCGTGAGTCAGCTCAAGTCCTATTCCTTTAGGGACGACGAGATTCCTGGCCTTCAAATATCTTGTGGAAAATAACAAGATCAAGCTCCCTCCGATTCGTAATCAAGAGGAGGCAATGAAGACGAATGACCCAAGATACCGGCGCACTATAGGGCGCTTCATCACCCCACTAAACTCGCTTCACCTTTAAGGACAAAATCCGTGCTTTAATTGACGTAGGGTCATCACTATGAAGCCGCCCAAAGAAAAGAAGGTCGGAGCTAATGCGTGTCCATAAGCTTCGGTCGGTGCCGCTGACATGGTTTGAACCCAACCAAAGGGTCAAAGTCGCAGTTGAAGACGGTAATGACGACTCCACACAAGCAACGCCGTAAAGGACTTGTATCGTGATACAACCCCAATGGCGAAGTCTTGTGGGTCCACCCGCACCTACTTGAAGATGAGCAATGGTAGCCTCTTCTTCGCTGAAGAAAAGCCGGCGTAAGGGAAAGGCATGCCATGCTACTCCGCACTCGAGGGAGACGATGAACAGTGGTAACATTCCACCGTCCGGCGGGGAACTCAAGCCCACGCCACCGTGAGTGGACACGAGTACAAATACAAGTACCCGTAAGTCCCCGAATTCTAATGCCAAGACGCCTCGTGAGCTGGGGTACCAACAAATCCCCTCACTGCATCGCAGAAAGCGCAATGCAAGTGGTCGCCAAAGAAGCTACAAAGAAAGCGTCCGCGATGAAGTTCAACTCCGGCAGCCTCGATTCATACCGATTGGAAGAGATAAACCGAACTTCAACTCTCCATACCGCCGACGCCATGGCCCAATTAGCCAATATCCCCGCAAGGATCACTTCTATGAGTTGTCGCGCTTATCAAAAGAGACGAGAAGCTCTTCAAGAAGCCCTCACGATTCGTAAGTCTTCTCACCCGTGATTAGGCCGAGTCCGTAAGAGTCGGCCCAAAGAATGCAACCTCGACTAAACACTTCCCTCGTGATCACTTTTACAAAGGAGGATATGCGACGAGGAATTCCAAACATGATAGGCCGCTATACTTCACCGTATATTGGCTCTAGTGAAGTTAACCCAAAGTCATCCGTTCCACAGGAGCATCATGCCCCGCTACCATGTATCATCTTGAATTCCCGCCAAGAATCAAGGCCGACAGCACAATGATTTATGGATTTAACACCAGCCGGTCTCTACCTGGTAAGATCCTGATAAAGTGCCAAATGGGGACTTAAAGTCCAAGTCACTTGCTATGTGATTGACGCAGACTTCCTATAACTTATTGTTGGGTCGACCTTGGATCCACAATAACGTTATAGTCCCGCCTACTCTTCATCGTCTCAAATATGTAGACACCTAATAATGAGGTCAAGACGGTGGTCGCGACAAACAACCGCTTAAGGGATGGAGAATTATTTCACCGATTCTCTCCTCTACGTAATGAGTCCTAAATCAATCATCTACCAAGGTACCGACAATGTGAAGAAGCCGACACCAAACCGGCTTGGTTATAGTGGAGGTTTTGTTTTAAATGACATTGTACCCCTTGTAATCAATCTTGACGATGAAGAATCGCCGATGAACATTGTAATTGGCAAATTGCCGATGAATCAATAAATGACGATTTAGAGTATCCTCTGCTTTTGAATGATGTGATGACAGTTTATACAACGATCCAGTTGCACCCCAACGCCTCCATATTGCTTTACGCAAAGCAGCTCCGACTCCTTTGGGACGCACTCGCCATCCCACTAAGATCAAGTAGTGAGAAAGACTTGGTTTACTTAAAAGGAGATGCGCCTAATCACTTCTTCAAAAACCATTTAAGACTAATAATGGACCTATCCTCCACACATTCAGATATAGTCCGTAAACACCGGGTATCATGAAGAGATGGGGTACAACTTGGCACAAGGAGAAGGTCTATGTTTTGCGCAGGTCCTCGAGTCCCTCCCAGAAGCATATGTCCCAAAAGGAAGCCGGCTAACTACTATGCATTCGACCGGCTTGGTTATAGTGGAGGTTTTGTTTTAAATGACATTGTACCCCTTGTAATCAATCTTGACGATGAAGAATCGCCGATGAACATTGTAATTGGCAAATTGCCGATGAATCAATAAATGACGATTTAGAGTATCCTGCTTTTGAATGATGTGATGACAGTTTATACAATGATCCGTGAGTTGCACCTCCAACTCGGCCATATTGCTTTTACAAAAGCAGCCTCGAGACCTTTTGGGACGGCACTCGCCATCCCACGAAGATCAAGTAGTGAGAAAGACTTGGTTTACTGAAAAGGAGATGATGCCCATTTAATCACTTCTTTCAAAACCACGAAGACAATAATGGACCTATCCTCCACACATTCGATATAGTCCAAACACCGGGTATCATGAAGAGATGGGGTACAACTTGGCACAAGGAGAAGGTCTATGTTTTGGGCGAGGTCCTCGAGTCCCTCCCAGAGCGCATATGTCCCAAAAGGAAGCCGGCTAACTACTATGCATTCAGACGGGATTGGGATACTAATCCTCCTCTAAGATGAATGCTCGTATCGATTGATAATAATCCACCCCGTGAGGGAGACTCGACATTCGCCCCATTCTTCTCGGCGTAGATTCGACACCGCTTCTGAGAAGCTTTCAAGGCTTTGATGTCAAATATGGCTTCGCTGATCCTCGCCACTGCTGAGAGTGATGAAGACATGCCAACATGGGAAGACCCATGGATCCATCAACTCCAAGAACAGCTTTGGGGACAGGTTCAACAAAGAGAACCCCCACTAAGGATGAGGTAGTCCAGTGTAATATGGGTGATGAAGAGCATCCTAAACTCATAAACATCAGCAATACTTCCCTTGGAAGAAAAGGAAGAGTTGATTGCCCTAATCAGGAGTATATCGATGTATTCACCGAGTTACGAGGACATGCCAGACTCAATTCTAATGTGGCAACACATCGCCAACATCAAGGCGATGTCAAACCCGCCAAGCAACAAGAAGACGGTTTCGCCCACAAATATTGGAGGCAATTGTTGACGGCGAAGAAACTCATAGAATCGGATTCATCAAGGAAATTCAACATCCGGATTGGGTGGCTAATATAGTCCCTGGCCATGAAGAAAAATGGGTCGATTAGGACTGTGGTCGCATCACGAGACCTCAACGCTGCTTGCCCGAAGATGACTTTCTCTTCCAATCACCGATGTCATAGTTGACAACACGTGGATTTGAAAGAATGTCCTTTATGGATGGCTTTTCGGTATAATCAAATCAAGATGTACCCCGATGACGCCAAACACACAGCCGCTCGTAACGCTTCATATCGCATATATTGCTACACGGTCATGCCGCTCGCCTCAAAATGCCTACAAGAACATACCGTAGAGCAATGACGGAGATTTTCCAGATCATCTTCGAAAACGGTAGAATGCTACGCCGACGATTTGGTCGAAAAGCCGGACAAAGGAGATCACATCAAAGATCTTAGAACGGTATTCAACTCATGCGACTCATCGCCTAAAGATGAACCCCGCCAAATCCTTCCTTGGGATGTCCAGCGGCAGTTCTCGCTTCGTTGCCACCGACAAAGGAATCCACGCCGATCCCGACAAAGTGAAGGCAATTCAAGAGTTGCAACCTCCGAAACTGAGAGAACTCGGGGTTACAAGGACGACATGACATCCGACGGTTCATATCGAACCTATCCGAAGTGCCACCGCTCAAGTTGAACAAGAAGGGCGGTCATATTTGGGACGACGCCGTAAGGCATTCAAGAGATCAAGTCAGATTCTCGCTAAACCTCCCGCTCTTGTTGCACCGCTGTCCGAAAACCGCTTTTGATCTACGCCAAGGCAACGGATCACTGCTGCTTTACTCAAGCAAGACGACGCATACCGTCACGTAACAGCAGCAGTATTACCCGAACAACATTAGGCGGCCGAAGTCTCGATATCCAATGGTCGGAAGCAATGCCTTGCATTAGTGTTCGCGATTCAAAATGCGCACTATTTAGCCTGACGCACGATTTATGTTATTCTAACGTAAACCGTCCGATATTTATGACCCAACCGCCTCGATGAGTTGGCGCTTAGCTTAAATGGGCCTTGCTCTTGTCCCAATATGACTTGTATTTCAAACAATGTAAGTCACCAAAGGACAATCGATTTAGATCTCTTGGTACCGACAACCGATGCGCTTGAGCTTATATGATGATCTTCCTGATGAAATTCAGAAGTCAACACTACGTCGCACCAACAAATATGGCGCATTGTATTTTGATGGAGCTTTCGCCACCAATGTAAGTGCGCCCCGACGTTTCTAAAATCTCCTCCGAGTCTGTTGTCTTGATTTCCTGAATCATGTCATGCCCCGTGCTTATTCACTCACCAACCTCGCTCCAATAACGTGAGTTAATACAACGCTACTTATCGGACTTAGCTTCGCCAATGAGCTGGGGTCAATATCTCAAGCTGCATGGAGATTCACAACCGATAGCTAAGCAGTCCGCGGTGACTACGGTTAGGAACCCCGACCGTCCCCTATCATCGTAGCCGGAAATGCGGACTCATTCAAGAGTTTTCATCATATCCCGCCGCCCAAACGCTTACGCGATGCACCGGGCGGCGTTAGCCGTGGTCGTTAGCACAACCTTCCAAGACCGAAAGCAACTAGTTACGGCCAGACTCACCAACTCTTCACTCATTATACATGAGGCACAAGAAGATAAAGGGCTAGTTACCAAAGAAGTACATGCAACCCAAACCAAGTTGGAGCCCCGAGATTGGCGCTTCCTATCATCGACCACGCCTTACATGGCATTCAAGACGGAGGAGAGAGAGAGTCAATCCGCTAAGAGCTCCAAGATTCTTTTATGACACTAAAACCCGTGATGTTATATCGCCGAGGGTATGATGGTCTTTGTCCGATGCCTCTCAAACAAAGAGGTAGGAGAGGTCCTTCGAAGCACACGAAGGTGAATGTGGTGCACACCACCGGGTCCCAAGCTCTACGATCGAATCAGAGAATGGGCTACTTTGGCCAACAATGATTAATGACGCAATGAAGCACGCCGAAATGCCACGTGTCAAATTCAATTATATGCATCAGCCTCCCAGCATCCTTCTACCACATCCTCGCCATTCGAGACATGGGGAATGGACGCTAGGTCCCATTTTTCCTCCGCCGCTAAAGGAGATCGGTTTATTCTAGCGACACCGACTACTTCCAAGTGGGCCGAAGCAATCCCCTTAAAAGAGGTCAAGGCGAAATCCGCCAAGTTTATCAAACACCATGTCATCTATCGACACGGTGTCCCAAGACGGATCGTGCATGACAACGGCCCCTAATTCATCGAATTCTTCATCGTGTTTTATGAAAGTTCAAGATACAAGATGTCTCACAATGCCTTTATAATCCAAAGAAGAAATGGATTAGCCAAGCATTCAACAAGACGATTATCAAAATTCCGAAGCTTGTGAAGAGTAACAAGCTTAGACCGATGATAAACTCGAGAAGCACTTCTCGGGCGATCGCGACGATCGACGCGACTAACCGAGAGACCGACTCGGTTATGCGCAGCCTCCGCTGAGATCCAGATCCCGCCACTTCAGACGCCTTTCAAGAGATGACGATCAAGAACAACATCAAAAACGCCTCAAGAGCTTGAGATGTTAGATGAGAAGCTCGGCTCTCAATGCATTGAGTTCTACCAAGCTAGGATGTCGAGGGCTTTCAACAAGAAAGTTCGACAGAGAACCTTTAGAGAAGGAGATTTGGTCCGCCGCCGATTTAATCGATAATCCTCACTTCCAAGAAGAAAGGTAAATTCAACCTAGATGGGAGGGCCCGCTTGTGATAGAAACGGTCTACTCCAATGGTGCATATCGCCTAATTACCCAATGGCGACTCCAATTAATGCCGATAAATGGGAAGTTCCAAGAAATACTACCCTTAGTATCTTCAAGATAACCCGCTTCAACGGAAGTTCCTCGGGATGTGTTACCCACTTTCCTTGAGGATAACCCTAGATTTATCCTCCACCATAATCTCCCCATCGATCAAATTTCTCGACGGTAGGTCTACAAAATTCTCGTACATTACCAAAATCCTCTTGATTCCGCTTATGAACAAGAGGCCCACTCAAAATCCTCTCACACGGAGATAGAATATAAAATTCTTTCCTTCCAAGCATCGATCCCTTTCGTGACAAACGGAAGGGTTCTGGCCCATCCTCTCCTAGGTAGCCGACCGGGTAGGCGCCGATTTTCGCACGTGTAGTCCGAATCAAGGTCACCGAAGTCTTTTCGGTTCTGAGTGGAGATCCCACTCTTAGTTCCATCTTCATCCTAGGTAGCCGATCAAGGTATGCGCGGATTTTCGCACTGTAGTCCGGATCAAGGTCACCCGAGTCTTTTCGTTCTCTGAGTGGAGATCCCACTCTTAGTTCCATCTTCATCTTAGGTAGCTACCAAGGAAGGTATGCGGATTTTCGCATCAGTTGTCCGACAAGGTCACCCGAAGTCTTTTCGCTTCTGAGGGAGATCCCACTCTTAGTTCCATCTTCATCTTAGGTAGCTCGATCAAGGTATGCGCGGATTTTCGCACCAGTTGTCCACTGGTCGCTCGAAGTCTTTTCGTTCTCGGAGTGGAGATCCCACTCTTAGTTCCACCTCTTATCTTAGGTAGCCGATTGAAGGTGGCGCCGATTTTCACTGTGTAGTCCGATCAAGGTCACCAGTCTTTTCGTTCTGAGTGGAGATCCCACTCTTAGTTCCATCTTCATCCTAGGTAGCCGAATCAAGGTATGCGCCGATTTTCGCACTGTGTAGTCCGATCAAGGTCACCCGAGTCTTTTCGGTTCTCTGAGTGGAGATCCCACTCTTAGTTCCATCTTCATCTTAGGTAGCCGACCGAAGATATGCGGGATTTTCGCACGTTGTCCGACTAAGGTCACCCGAGTCTTTTCGTTCTCGAGGGATCCCACTCTAGTTCCATCTTCATCTTAGGTAGCCGACCGGTATGCGCCGATTTTCGCACTCAGTTGTCCGACCAAGGTCGCTCGAGTCTTTTCGTTTCTGAGTGGAGATCCCACTCTTAGTTCCACCTCTTATCTTAGGTAGCTACCGATTGAAGGTATGCGCCAGATTTTCGCACTGTGTAGTCCGACCAGGTCACCTGAGTCTTTTCGATTCCTACAGCAAGGAATCTGCTGTTAGCCTCATCCCGGGAAATAGAACACATTCTTCCTTTCCCACCTCAATCAATCTTCATCCGGTTCAGTCATTCTCCGGTCAAAAGAGGACACCAGAGTTCGATTCTGGGGCATTTTATCCCGAAGCCTAAGAAGGGATAAAGCCAACGCCTCACACGCGTTGCCGGTTTAGTCTTTCTCCGATTGAAGAAGACACCGTGAGTTCGACCGGGGCATTTTATCCCGAAGCCTAAGAAGGATAAAGCCAACGCCACACACTGCTGTCGGCTTAGTCTTTCTCCGATTGAAGAAGACACCGTGAGTTCGACTCGGGCATTTTATCCCGGCCTAAGAAGGATAAAGCCAACGCCACACGCCTGTCGATTTAGTCTTTCTCCATTGAAGAAGACACCGTGAGTTCGACTCGGGTATTTTATCCGGGCCTAAGAAGGATAAAGCCAACGCCACACAACGTCGTTTAGTCTTTCTCCATTGAAGAAGACACCTTAGTTCGATTCGGGTATTTCATCCAAGCCTAAGAAGGGATGAGTCTACGCGGTAACACGCGCTGTCGGGTTAGTCTTCCTGAAAAGACGGCTTCACGTGATTCAACATCGTAGCATTAAGTCTAAGAGAGTTTCATTCTTTAGCACAACGCTGTGTGTAGAACGGATTTAGACAATCTACATAGCCCAACTCAAACGGTAGTTGGTAAAGGCTCATCAAACCCGCTGAGGGTCGGTTGGCCAATAACCCTAAAGTCAACGCCACACGCTGCAAGTTTCCGCTAGTCTTTTCTCCGATTGAAGAAGACACCGAAGTTCGATTCGGGTATTTTATCCCGAAGCCTAAGAAGGATAAAGCCAACGCCACACGCTGCTGTCGGGTTTAGTCTTTTCCCGATTGAAGAAGACACCGTAGTTCGATTCTCGGGTATTTCATCCCAAGCCTAAGAAGGATGAGTCACGCCGCACACGCTGTCGGGTGGTCTCTTGCCCGTAAAGAGAACGGCCTACGATTCAACATCGTAGCATTGTCTAAGAGAGTTTCATTCTTTAGCACAACGCTGTGTGTAGAACGGATTTAGACAATCTACATGCCAGCCCAACTCAAACGGTATGGTAAAGGCTCATCAAACCCGCTGAGGTCGGGTTGGCCATAACCCTAAAGTCAACGCCACACGCTACGGTTTAGTCTTTTCTCCCGATTGAAGAAGACACCGTAGTTCGATTCTCGGGTATTTTATCCTAAACCTAAGAGGGATAAAGCCAACCACACGCTGCTGCCGGTTTAGTCTTTTTCCGATTGAAGAAGACACCGAGTTCGACTGGGGTATTTCGTCCCAAGCCTAAGAAGGATGAGTCACGCTGCGAACACGCTGTCGGGTGCCCCGTTCAAAAGAGTACGGTTTATTCAACATCGTGAGCATTAAGTCTAAGAGAGTTTCATTCTTTAGCACAACGCTGTGTGTAGAACGGATTTAGACAATCTACATGCTAGCCCAACTCAAACGGTAGTTGGTAAAGGCTCATCAAACCCGCTTGAGGGTGGGGTTGGCCAATAACCCTAAAGTCAACGCCACACGCTGCTCGGCTTAGTCTTTCTCCGATTGAAGAAGACACCGAGTTCGATTGGGGTATTTTATCCCGCCTAAGAAGGATAAAGCCAACGCCACACGCTGCTGTCGTTTAGTCTTTTTCCATTGAAGAAGACACCGAAGTTCGATTCCGGGTATTTCATTCCGCCTAAGAAGGATGAGTCCACGCTAACACGCTGTCGGGTGGTCTCTTGCCCGTAAAAGAGCAATGGCCTATGTATTCAATATCATAGCAACAAGTCTAGAAGAGTTTCATTCTTTTAGCACAACGCCACGCAGGCGAACGGATCTCGATAATCCGCACGCTTAGCCCAACTCAAACGTGGTTGGTAAAGGCTAATCAAACCCGCTGATGGCTGAGGGTTTGCCAAAAATCCTATAAGTATTATGGTTAATTATTTCGACGGTAAAAGAATCATAATAAACAATGAAAGGAATAAATCTTATTCATTTGAAGCAAATATAGAAGGAGCTACAATTGTCGGTGACAATTGATTCAAGCAAAGTTATGATAATACATCTAAATAAAAATCGAACGACTGGCCGAACAAAGAGAACAAAAGTCCGCAGCACATCGACTTCATTGGCGAATCCAAGAATGTGAAGGAAGCAAGGTCAGCCTTGACGGCGGCTAATTTTTCTCCCCGATCGCCGAACCCCAGCCTTGGCTTCCTTCAAGTTCCTCGAGTTCGCGCAATAGCAGTCGCGATGTTCCCGACGACGCCGAGGACTTGCTTCTCACGCTCGTGACATCCTCGACTCGTGCACTCACGCTGAAATCCTTCAACGCCTTCTCCCCTTGAACAGCCCCCGATTCCCCGACGCTCGACATGGTGTGGTACAAGTTTATCTTACGCCGCAGCGCATTGCCGCATCATATGAGTTCGAAAATGATCTTTGCTCGATATTTTCTCGCTAAAAGCTGCTCACGAAGCCTTGATCCGAAGCCACGATGAGTCGATCACCTCATCGATGATTCAAAAAGGCTAAATCCTCCACACGGCACGCAAGAGTTAGCTGCTAGTGAGCTTTTGCTCACAACGACAGCTAGCCGAGGGCCACCAACACGCCGAATTTCCTCCAAGATACTCATGAATGGGCGTAAGACCATAAAAGTCGCCTATCTAACCTCGATAATAGAGATCGTCGCTTCAAACCATTCTCCAATGAAGGAGACCCATCACGTAACCGAGTCGAACGGCATTTTGGCCCGGCAATCTCGCAATAGGTTGAATCCGTGGAAGTGGTCCTCAAGATTAACTCGGGCCTCCACCCGCTCTATACTCAAGGGTCGGAAATCCCGGTTTCTACCAAGGCCGTAAGGGAGGCGTGGAGCGGATGATGGAAGCATCCTCAAACTCGCCATCCAATTATGATAGTAGGCTCAGCTTCAAGGGTTTCTTCCTCAAGGTGTTCGGCCAAGCTGGCTTCCTCGGTGGAAAGAGGTCTTCCTGATGACCTTAAGAATCAGACTTGACATTTGGAGCCTTCAAATAGACTAATAGTCATCGGAGCATCCGCCACCACAAGAGAACAAAGGGTTAATGATCATTTAGGAGGAATATCTTGAAAAGGAAACAAAGATAAGCGAGAACTCTTCTCGTAAACCCCGAGATTGAGTCACGACCTTATGATCGGTAATGACGATTTCACCAGATCAATACCCGAGAACGATAAATATAGTCGCGTAAACAAAGCGATAATATATATCCCGCTCTATGGGCGTAAGGGTACGCAGAGAAATCGCCCCTAAAGACGGTGATTTGAAGCCTCAATCCTCACAAAGGAGGATTTCGCTCTTCCCAATCGCTTCACAAAGGAGAACGGCTGGGTCATAACGAGTAATAATCTGAAGCGCCGATCCTCACGGAAGGAGAATCTCGCTCTTCCCAATCGCCTCACAAAGGAGAACGGCTGGGTCATAACGAGAGTACACACCAAGCGCCGATCCTCACGGAAGGAGAATCTCGCTCTTCCCAATCGCCACAAAGGAGAACGAAGCGGGATACAACGATATATGTAATGAATATGATGACGCCGGGCGCACCACCGAAAGAAGGAGGCGCATTCACGCGCCGCGGCGAAGTTGATCGACTCAAACGCTGCGGATCTTCCCGACGACATCAAAATTGCAAAAGAAGACGAATAGAGTCGATACATAGTGGAAGATCAGCAAATAAAGGCCGTGCTACAAAATCCGACGCCAGCACACGACGAAAGCTCGCTGATCGCTGGCTGGCCGCTGGCGCGCTTCGGGAAGGCCGCCGCGACGCCAAGGCCGCTGGGCGCTTCAAGAAGAAGGCTGGCTGGGCGCTTCCTGAAGATTGGCTATTGGCGCTTCAAATACTGGTGCACGGCCAAGCGGCGCATAATACTATGGGCGCTGGCGTTTAGCGCCGGCCACGCTGGCTGGAAGCGCTGGGCGCTGGCTTCCGTCATTGCCGCTAAGGCTAATAAGACTCACGGGCGCTACCGGGCCTCGGGCGGCTGGCCGCCACCGGGCCATGCGTCACGACCACTGCCTCGCCCTTCTCCCTCGTGGTTTTCATCACCGCATACACAAAGAAAAGAGAGAAGAAAAGAGAGAAAAAGTACTGTGATGCATACCTTGTTGATCGAGGAAGAAAAGACTAAGGAAGCTTAGATGAAAACAAGAGAGAGAGAGCAATGGGGCCGCCTAGGTCAAGAAAAAGAGGGTTTGTGGGTATTTATAACAACCCCATATGGACCCAATCCTCTTTGAACAAGGACTCCTATTTGGCAAGAAGTAGGAATTCTAATTGGAGCCCAAATCAACTCTAATTAGGACTCTAATCAGCCCCTAATTAAGAGTCCTAATTGGAACCTTATCCGGATGTCAAATTAGTGCCAAATCAGTCCGTTGATTGACTCCTACTCCCTCTGCCAAGTTTGGAAAGATTCTCAAGATTTATTCTAATAACACCCCGCTAGGCCCCCATCGACGCATCAACGCCGCCTAATCCTACTCCAACTAGGATTACGAGTATAAACCGCTTCCTAATTTATCGAGAAGTTCCCTAAGAATATTTTCACAAGAAATATTCTTAGGATAACTCGATCGTATGGATTGCATCGACATCAACGCCTAATCCTACTCCAACTAGGATTACGAGTATAAACCGCTTCCTAATTTGTCGAGAAGTTCCCTAAGAATATTCTCACAAGAAATATTCTTAGGATAACTCGATCGTATGGATTGCATCGACATCAACGCCGCCTAATCCTACTCCAACTAGGATTACGAGTATAAACCGCTTCCAAATTTTCAACGAGGAGTTCCCGGAGAATAAACCCATATTCTTAAGGATAACTCGATAACCCTTAATTTCTCCCACCATAATATCCAAGAGAGGAATAATCCGACGAGGCGGAAAGTCATGGCGACACCGACGATATGTCCAAATTCAAGAAACTTCACCCACCGTGGATAATCACATCCCAACAACGGTCAAAGCATCGCACTTGCTTCACCAAGGCTAAGACGATGGTTGAAAGCCAAATGGTCTCTGCTTCAACAAGAAATCCTCTGAGGATATCTCCATGAAAAGATCAGTCCTCCCGCTGTGGTTAAACCAACAACACATGTGGTGATGGAAGAATTAGCCGATTAAAGGTTATGAAATTCCATGTATCCCAGACGACCAACGGTCGCTAACAAGGAGTTCGCCGACATACGGATAAATCCAAAAGTCCGATGGTTAGTCAAACAACGACCGAATCGACACGAAGTTACAAGCAAAACTCACCCACCACCAATCAAGATAATAAGCGGTCGACAATAAATGTAGCACCGTGATCTTATCGTGAATCCTACAAAGAACTGGATGATCTGAAAGAATCAAGACTTGAAGCTATCTCTTGGGACCTCACCGATCAAGGCCGGAACCATCATGTCCAAAGCATCCCGCATCATTAAGAATTGAGACCGAGACGCTTTGAGGGGTATCTCAGAGGGCTGAAAAATACTTACAAGATCCTCGAAACCAACTCGCGGACGGGAGTCGGCGAATGACAACCCATCGAATGATACGCACGCCGAATCGTTAAGACGCGAACTCGACGGCTAACCCACTGCCACAAGCACGGCTTAAACCGACTTGAACGGACGATCGAAGTTTCGAGACCGCTGAACCCGAACGAACCAAGAATTAGTCCCGAGTCAAGTATAGACGAACCCAAGCCCGAGACGGAAAACGCCGAAAACGACGGAAAAACGACGAAAACGGCAAGGCCGCCAACTTGGCCGAAGTTACCGCCAAGTGGCCGGCGTTCGGCCACAATGGCCGAGCCACCTCGCCAACTTGCCGAGGTGCTCGCCAGTGGCCGAGGCAGCCGCCACCACGCCGAGCCACCTCGCCAACTTGGCCGGTGCTCGCCGTGGCCGAGCCGCCGATGACCCCCTATTGTATAAATAGGGGGTCTTGTTGGTTCGTGGGATTTTTTTGGACTTCTCGGGACTTTGGTCGGATTCTGATACTCTTGAAGAGCTCTTGCGAGATCTACGAGCCGCCGACGATAGTTCGAAAGTACCGGGCAGCATAAACCCAACCAACGCCGATCTACAAGCGGAAGGTAATCAATTCGGTCGAACTACGATACCCTCTAGATTAAGCTTCGCCTTAATCTCGTGGATAGCGTGGATTTCTCCTAGTAGATCTCACCCGCCAGCGATCCTCTCCTTCGTGAGTGTGATCCCTCAGCGCCTGCTTCTTCGGAAACGAGCCCCTTTACATCTCAGTAGTTCCGTAACCCGGCTCCACTGGATTGAATTGCGCGGTGGTCCACGGACACAATAAGTCCCGGCATAGGCAAAGAACCCACGCAAGCGGTGATCCGATATAACGAGATCCTCGTGTTTGTTCACTAAGGATAAAAGTTGTAATCTTTTTGATTTTCATTGTATGCCTTTAAAATAAAAGGCATTTCTTTTGAATTTCGTTGTAGGCCAAAGAAGGCGTAAGCAAAATTCAAATCAATGACAATCATCCCGACTTTTACCGTCACCGGTCTCACAGATTCGAAAATATTGAAAGACCACTAAAGTTATTTTGTGACAATAAACCAGCAATCATGTATTCCAACAATAACGAAGCTCAACTAAGTCAAAACATATTGACATTAAGTTCCTAGTTGTGAAAGAAAGAGTACGAGTGGACAGATATCCATAGAGCATATTGGGACAAACTCCATGATAGCAGATCCTCTTATTAAAGGATTACCACCCAAAATTTTTCAAGAGCACACCTTCATATGGGGTGGTAATATTTGAGGATATCATGTTTTAGTGGGAGTTTGTGATTTTATTGCTTTATGAGTATTTTGGACCTATTCGTGCTTTGGTTATTTTTCTCGACGTAATAAAGTATTCGCTAACCACTGTTACATTATGATTAAAGTTGACCTCACTAAAATTTTCGGTAGGACCAGTTGAAAAATAGGCATGCACAGATCACATTGCATGTAATTTTTCATGCTGTACATCCATGATTGATCTATGTCATTTGGTCATACTAGTATATGTGACCATTGATGGGTTTAGTCACGATAAATGTGACTAAAACCGCTTTGATCCTATATTGATATGGTCAATGGACGAGATTGTTTGGAAATACCCTTGTATGTGATAGAGATTTTGAGCTCATAAGGTAATACACATTTTAAGGATACATATGGTGCCCAAGTGGGAGATTGTTAGATTTAAATCTAATTAAATCTATTTGTGAGCACATATGTTAAATTAATGTGTAAATCTATCACTTAAGGAAACCCACTAAAGTGATCAATTAAGTTGGGTTATCGGTATTTATATATTGTTATGGGCTAAATGTGCAGATACTGTGTTGTAATTACAATTTGATGAGGGTCCAAATTGTAAAAGTGCAACACCTATATATATGGGGTTATGGTCCCTAATCTAGGGTTAACACAAGAATTCTCATCTCTTTTACCCCCATCTAAAAAGAGATCTAAGGAAGAGAAGAACCCCTAAGATTAGAAGATCCATCAATCCACTCAAGATCCAAATCATGGATTCAGGTATTGCTTCCGCACTTATGATGTTTATCTCTTTGGATTAATCATGTTTGAGATCCTTCAGATCTAACAGAAAAACATAGAATTTTACGTGGTTCGGTCAACCAACTTCGACCTACATCCACGGGGCAACAATACGAGAAATTCACTATGTATTAGGGAGAACTACAAGAGGACCACTCAACTCTCGTCTCTCAATATCTCAACCTCACATACATAATCAACTCTCATATTCTCTCCAAAACTCACTCCTTACAATCTTTTGAACGGATAAAGACTGCGAAATCCTCTCCTAATATTGTAATCTTTTGCATGGACAAAGACTACGAAACCCTCGCCTCTCGCACAATATTCTCGAATCAGGCTACGCCCTCTGCTAACCCTAGATTACAAGAATATTGGCTCTCCCCTCTCATTCTTGGTTTTTCCTCCAACAATAGAAGATTATATATAGGGAAACAAAAACCGTATCTCTAGTCTAACTTCCTAATTAGAATAGGATTCAAACTTCTAATCATGATGAGACCCAATTTTCTAATCATGATAGACCTCTAACCCTATCTAATTCTCATGAAGTTATACAAAGAATCAAAGACACAATCCCAACAATTTCGACCGGTTCTGTGCAGCCACGTACTACGGTGGGCCTTTCTGGGATTACATGCTCGGTTATTGCATAGCGAGCTTAGAGTGACCAGATGAGATTTTGTTCCTGAGGGACGAGAAGATGATGGAAGACACACCGGCTGAGTTGAAGAAGTTGGCAGAGTTTGTGGGGTGTCCCTTTACCGTAGATGAAGAGAAAGAAGGGGCGGTTGAGGACATCGTCGAGATGTGCAGTTTCGAGAACCTGAGCAGTATGGAAGTGAATAAGACTGGAGCAGCGGGAGTAGGCTGTATCGACAACATCATGCTTTTCAGGCGTGGGGTCGTCGGGGATTGGGCAAACTATCTTACACCGCAGATAGCTCGGCATCTAGATGAGATCACAGAGAGGAAATTTAACGGTTCTGGCCTGGCATTTTAAGAGTAGAGATCTTTGGTATTGTGTCTTGGACTCCGAGTTGTTTACAGTGGACAGTAGGTTGCAATGTTTCATCATCTTGATTAACATCTACAACAAGGGATGTTGTTTTCCCTCTGTTTCTAAAGATACACAATATCGTAAGGGTGGCGTAAATTTTACTCCCAAAACAATCAAAGGTAGCCCAAATATTTAGAAGATTAGGGGGACCTAATAGAAATTACAATGATTTTGGGGACTAATATCAAAATACTGAAGATTTGGGGACTAATATCGAAACAACCCTAAAAAAATTAATGGACTCTAATAAGAAGTTAGGATCAAAGGTTTAAAAGCTTAACCAATTAGTTCATTTGGTATCCATTCTGCATGTTTTAAGGAGCTTCTTGAACTGAAACTTTATTTCAAATCCAAAACAGAGTTCCATTCTAGTATATGGACATGTTTTCAGTAACAGGTCAAATTCTACATAAGCATTTCAATTTGCTATAAAAAATGATGACATTTTCGTTCAACTAGAGCAAACAAGTCAAATGAGCACTGAACACTAATCAAATGTGTATGTTTTTGAAACAGTCCTCATCTCTGCAAGTTATTACAAAGTCATTCAAAAGAAAGAAAAACTAATCTTCTGCTGAATGCAAATGAGAAGTTATGACAGCATCTCTGTCCAGAGAACACTAATCAAATGTGCATGTTTTTGAAACAGTCCACATCTCTGCAAATAATTACAAAGTCATTCAAAAGAAAGAAAAACTAATCTTTTGCTGAATGCAAATGAGAAGTTATGACAGCATCTCTGTCCAGCGAACAGCTTCATTGTACCTGAATCCAAAAAAAAAAGGAATTTTTTTATAAATAATTTAGCTATTCATATAATGTACCTATAAAAGAGAAATGACAGCTTAAAATGCATGTAGACTAGAGATTCCAACCTCTCGAGAATCAGATGACTTGACGATGAAGTTCTGGCGGCTGATGGGATTCATGAAGACTGGAGGTCCAGCAGTGCGAGGCCAAGCCTGAAACTTCTTATCGGGGTGGAACCTTTTATTCAAAGAAGAAAAATGCTTTAGGGCCTTTATTTAGCTAAAACTAAAACAAAGTTTTTATAAAGCTGACCTCCAAAGATCTTTTTATCAGAGACTATTGTATCACAAGCATATGCAATCACCACTACAATAAAAGTTGTATTTATCCACACTTATTTTATGACACATATAAAAGTGTCATTTTATTTGCATAAGATTAAACAATAGTGACACAAATAAAAAGTGTAACAAATCACGACACATATTTGTGTCATTAGATATACAATTAAATATAATTGAAAAAGTCTAATAGTCCAACATGAATTGTGAGAAGATCTATTAATAGGTTTAAATAATAAATCTTAGATTTTAATTATAATGATGATTAAACATTTATGATAGTGTATAAGCTAAAAAGCTTCATAGTTAATTGTGTTTTGGTGAGAGTAATCCTAGGATGGGTGACCTTCTGAGAAGTTATAGTGTTAAATGATGATACTCTTTATATTTTTAATGGTATAGACACAATTATCTATCACCACTCTTGACACATATATGTATGACGAGTTTTGTGACAATTGTATATGTCACCATGCTCGACATATATATGTGTTGTGACTTTGTGACACATTCGCACATGTGTAGAAAGACGCTCTCCACACATGCTCTAACCACACTTTAGTTATGTGTCGCGTTCTATTTGTGCGACACAAAAATGTGTCGCGTAGAGACAAAAAATGTATCATAATTTACAACCTTTGTTGTAGTGCACGAAAGATCCTGCAACAACTGCGGCGATCGTCACTGTTGATACTTTTGCTGACATCTTAAACCTGCAGCAATATGGGAATCGAGTGAGAAAAGGAGTGCAAAGTCAATTGCTAAACAATGCCAGGATAATAAAGAAAATCGAGGGTAGTGTTACTAAAGTAAAAAAAGAGCAATACAACCACTGTTATGTTTGGACATTTGGATTCAAAGCAAAGTCCAACAAGGATCACCGTTAAACCCAAGGAAAATTGGCTTGCTAGAGGATTCAAGACAAGAGGCCTTAGATTTCAGGGTCTTGTTTGACCAAATAATAAAAGAATAGACACACAAACAAGGCACTTAAATGAAACAGGCCCACACCAATCATGATTCATAATCTTCCTATGCTGGTAAACCAAGACAAGAATGCAAGGATGACAGTTTTCTTGCTTATGACTTGCTACTTAGCCAAAACGTCTCAAAAGACCTTTATGCAAGTTGCAGATTTACCTGTTAAATGATACCAGCGATGATGTGGACGGTTGGGAGGTTCCAATATGACCCCATGGTCATAGGTTCAATTCCAGGTTGGGTAATCAACAAAAAAAAGAAAAAAAAAAGTCCCAACGCTTCTCCATATCGCCCATTTTCAGTATGGCCCAATATCATCGCTGTCCATGAAATTGTACTCTGATCCTTCCGATTAGCAAGATGAACTCTGCCTTCTCCATGACACCACATTTTGCATACATGTCGATGAGTGAGTTAGCAACGATTTCATCAAGAACTGCACCTGTAACAATTACTTGGGCGTGAATCTGCTTATCCATCTCAAGATCCTGTACAGAAGCAGCGAAGCTCGATAAGCTTGGAAATGGGAAATGCGTTCGCTCGAAACCAGCCATTGCCATTTCTTTGAATAGCTCCACAATCTCTTCTCTTTGCTCAATCCAGCAGTAACCAGATATCATCACATTGTATGAGACATTATCTCTTTCTTCCATCCTATCAAAAATTGTTCTAGCTTCATTTATTAGGTCGCATTTCGAGTAGAAATCGAGCAAAGAATTGGTAACAAACACATTCCACGCAAAGTTTGTTTGGATCACAAGACTGTGAACTTGACATCCAAGGCTCAAATCGCCTAATCCTGAAGCAGCAGTCAAAATGCCAGAAAATGCAAATTGCGAAAGTTTCAAGCCCAAATTTCTCATTTCGTTGAACAAATCAATCAATTCCTGATAAAACCCGTCTTTTGAAATACCCATCACCATCGCGTTATAACTCACCCCATCTCTCTCTTGCATCTCATCAAAATGCTTCTGAGCCAATCTCAATCGCTTGCATTTGCAGTAAGAATCGACCAAAGTGTTGTTCACCACCAAATTCGACCGAAACCCTAATTTCACAATTTGCCCGTAAACCTGAACAACCCAATTTGATGCGTTGAAGTCTTGGCATGAAGCAAGAATTGCAGCGATCGCAACATGATCGGCATTATGCCAGATCGCCTCATTTGATTGAAGAGATTGAAAGATTCTTGGGTCTGATTCGACTACGAATAAGCCCCTATCATGATCGTCCATGTGACCTCATTGCAGTCGAAACTTCGATCAAAGATCAAGCGGGCCTCTCCAATATCTCCAGACTTGGCGTAGCCTGAGATTATTCTGTTGCAAGTGAAAGTGTTCTTGTGGGGCATTTTGTCGAACAGTTGGCGGGCTTTTGAGAATTGGCCATTGTTGAGGAGAGCTGAGATTTGGAGGTTGGAGTCGTAGGTTTGGTGATTGAATCCAGTTTTGATCATTTGGGCGTCGATATGGATGGATTTTTTGACTCTGGGTTTTTTTGAAGCGAGAGAAGAAATGGCGGGAAATGTTGTGGGTTTGAATGGTCTCCTGAGAAGTTAGAGAGTCTCAAGTTTTTTTTAACGGGGACTCGGGGAGGGTTTTATTGGGTCTTATAGTAGAGAAAGGATAGGGGATCCGATAACCCAATAAAGTTAGTGTAGGCTGTCTAAAAAATCACTGCAGATAGTCAGTCCTCATTAAATATGAACAATAAAAGTCACGATGTAACGACTTTCAGAAGACCGCAATTCGAGGATTTTCTACAGCAATCAACGGAGGATACAATTCAACAACCTTCACGCTAACCAATGGGAATTCCAATGGTCTTCATAATCACCAACAGGAGTTACAATCAATGACTCCCATATTTCAAGAAAATATGACAAAGATCACAAGATGATGATCTTTGAAAAGAGATTACAGATTGACGGTCTCTTTGATTAAAAACGCGGAGCTCATCTCTGCGTTTTCAAGCTCAAAACGCAAGGCTCATCTCCGCGTTTCCAAGCTCAAAACGCAAGGCTCATTTCCGCGTTTCCAAGCTCAAAAGGCAGAGCTCACCACTGCGCCTCCAAGCTCAAAACGCAGAGCTCATCTCTGCGCGGACCTCGTATTTGACCCATTCAAATATGTTGTGAACGGTTCCAAAACCGTTTTGCACGATTTGAGGGCCTCGAACCCTCATTGAGGAGAGATTTAAGGGGTCAGTTACACCCCTTAAATCCCTATAAATAGCTGGAATAACAGCTGAAAAAGGGGCATCAAGGCATTCGGCTTGAAGGAGATTCAGCTTGAAGAGATCAACTTGGAGGAGAGCTTTTCGGAAAGCTTCTTGGCCTTGGTTAACTCTTTTACGGAGTTCTCAAACTCGTTAGAGCTCCAAACTTGCTTTGCGAGTTCCTTTCAACGTTGTTCCACGAGTCGAGACGTTCGGATAGTCAACAAGATACAAGATTCAAGCTCCCATCGCTACCGTGAAGAACCCAGGTTAAACAAAGGGAAGGATCTCCGTTATCTTTCATTCTTTTGTAATTCGGGTAACCGATCGAGAAATTATGTAATTTCTTTTTCTAAGTCAGTTAGAGAGGGATTACTTTTTGAGAGATTGTATTCATTCCTTTTTTTTACATTTCTCAAATTTTCTCGCAAATAAAAGATGGCGACTCCGCTGGGGACTAGCTTCACCGATGAAGAAGTGATGGCGCAATCCGACGTCAACCTCACTGAAACTACGATTGAAACTCTTACTATTGAGTTTGATCAGGCCAAGTATGAAGAATTGCTTTCTTCCGGATCCCTTAACCCTAAGGCTATGCGTAAGATCCGCAAAGTCTCTCGGGAGATCAAGATGCCAGATCTTCCTAAGTCACCGAAGGGAAATTCTGCCATTGAATCAGATGGTTCAGACAGTATTTCCTCCAAGGAAAAAGGACTGGCTTCAACTGAACCCGCTAAGCGAGTGGAAGAATCTACACCCGTGCCTACACAACGAATAACGGGTCATAAGAGGCCTATTGCGGCATTGAACTTGGCCGACGCAGATGTTAATGTTGCAAAAGCCTTAAGACAGGCTAAGAAGAATGCTGCTCGGCGAAAGAGAAGATCACTTTGTCGAGCACAACTCCGAGAAAGCCAATCCTTAAATCATTGTGACCCCGAGCTTCGCGTTTCTACAACAGAGCGCCAGCCTCGCGTTGAATATGGCCCTCAGTGGCGCGTTATCCAAGCAAAACACAGGTCTTAAGACCGCGTTTCACGAATAAAACGCGGATCTCAGGTCAGCGTTAATCAAACAAAACGCAACCCTCAAGGTCGCTTTCACAAACGTAACGCAGCTTCAAGATCGCTCTTCAATAAAACGCAGCCCTCAAGGCTGCATTTCACAAAGAGAACACAGCTCTCAAGGCGGCGGTCCTTCAACAAAACGCAGCCCTCAAGGGCGTGTTTCACCAATAGAACGCGGACCTCAAGTCCGAGTTGATCAAACGAGACACGACCCTCGCGTTTACACCACAAGACGTGATGAGATTCGTCGTGTTCGAAAAAATGAACATGGATTTAAGATTCATGTTGACTCGGAGCCAACCCAATCAAATAATGAGAGGACGGTTCCTTGCCAAACCACTGATCTGGTGGACAACATTCCTCAAGTTTCTGATTTGAGAGAACTATTATCAAGAGGAAAGTCAACGCAACAAGTTGCTCATTCGTGTCAATGCGAACGATTGATTGCTACGGTCCTCTCGGAATGTCAATGCTGTGCACCTGCACCTAGATAGTCGGTTTTTGATCGATTGACTAATACAGCTCTATTCAAGAGGCGAAGACGATTCCACAAGAGGAAGACCTCAGAGACTGAAAATCCCGGAGTTACCATTAATATGGTTAGCAGAGGGAGGTCATCAGCTTCTAGTTAGGATGAATCGGATACCAATAGTCCTTCAAGTGTTAGAGAAATCTTGGAGAAATTTGAAGGGATTTACCAACACACCCAAACACGAAATGGAGTTATACCTCCTGTCAATTATCAGAGGCTAGCTAAAGGGATAGGACCTGACGACGAGCACTCGGCCATTGCAGATTCCCAATCTTCCAGTTCTTTCATGGAGCATGAGAGTGCTGTTTATGCGACGGAGAATACTAAAGATCTCAAGAAGAGGCTCGAAGAGTATCAGGCCGTGATGCAAGAAAATATACGGTCGCAATCGGAAGCCATGCGAGAGACCCTACGATCACAACAGGAGTCCATCGATCAACTTCGAGAGATGATGGCTCAAATTGTTGCGGATAGAGCTCAATTTCAGATGTCTGGCCCAATACCTCAACCAGAATCATCCCGAAAGAGGGGTCAATCTTCAAAGCGGAAAGGAAAAGTGGATGAAATCTCCGATCAAGAAGCTCATCGCATAGAATCTTCATCTGAAGAAGAAAAGAGGGCTGGGAATGAACAAAATTCTCAGTCGGCCAAAATGGATGAATTTGAAGCTCATCTTAACGCTATTGCTAACAGAAGCGAGCTACAAGCCTTTGATGGCACGGGATCACCAAATCAGCACGTTTATTACTTCAAGTCACAGACTGGAGATGTAATATCAAACGATGCTATATTGACCCGACTGTTCATTGGCACTCTCAAGGGAGTTGCCTTTGAATGGTTCATGAAACTTCCTGCCGGATCTATTCGGAAGTGGGCAGATTTAGAAAGGCTATTTTTAGCCAGATTTTTTGAGGACGACACTGAGGTTTCTGTTTCTACTCTCCTCACCACTAAACAAAAGATAGGGGAGTCAATCAAAACTTTTGTGGAAAGATTTCGAAGTATGGCCTTACGATGTCCGTCGGGGATGACACAAGCCACGTTGGTGGAAACCTGTCGGCATAACTTATAAACCCACCTTTTGGCTCAAATGGGAGTCGCGGAGTGCCGTTCTTGGAAACAATTGGTTTCTCAGGGAGAACACGCAGAAGAAATAGTTGCTCGAATTAAAGCTCAAGAAACAGAAGACAAGAGCGACCGGTATAACATGGTCAAGGTAATGCCCCTCGATCAAGAAGAAAAGATATTCATGCCGCCGATACCAGTATTCGAACTCCGCCAGTAAAACAAGGCAAGCCATCGAGTCAGCCAAGGCCGGCTAAACAATATTCTTTCAAAGAGGATCATGTCGATACTCTATTTCACCGCTCGAAGAACAATAAATTAAAGCTTCGAAGCAAAGAGGCCTAAAGAAGGTGGAAGGTGGATGACCCCATTACTATCGATATCACGTAATATTAGGACATCCGACGAAGAAATGCTATATCTTTAAAGATATTCTACAAGCACTAGTTGATGCCGATGTGCTCAAACCGAAACCGAGCGTAAGACCGTGGTCCACTAATATGACGCCGGTCCGATTCGGGGATTTCCCACCTGTAGCAACTCGTAATGGTGTCATCCCCATTCTAAAAGGAGAGCTACGTCTGAAGAACCTTGACCAACATGGCTAAAAAGGTAAAGGGTTGGCACTCCTTACTACTTCAAAAGGGGAAGTAATGTGGGTTCATCCTGACCTGGTCGGAGATCAACAGTGGACGGGAATATCATCAAAGAAAAAGAAGAATAGGGCTAAATCTTCCAATTTGATTAGTCCGTCCATAAATGAAGATGACACTGACTTGGTCCCTCTTACCGATTCAGAAAAAGAGGAGACTGTTTTGGCTGCGGACCAAGAAGCGGATCCAAGAGCAGGTACGAGGTCAGGAAAGACATACTTAAAAAGGTATGATCAAATCGCCCAAGAACAAATTGAGGAGGCAGGGGGTTCTCTCCCCAAAAGCCAATGGATAAGGGAAAACCAAAGGAGGCTCGGTATAATAAGAACCTCCTACAACAAGAAGCAGTGAAATCAAGTAGACCGTTCCACTTCGATGTTTTGGCCCAGCTGGCCAACATTCCCGCTAGAATCACTCTTTATGAGCTCCTGAGGTTGTCCAAGTTCACGAGGGAAGCTCTAGTTGAAGCTTTAACGGATGCAGAGAGCTTTATTACACAAGTTCCTGTACTCCCAGAAGTTGCTTGTGCACAATGTTTACAAGCAATTCAAGATCTGCCATGCATATCATTCACATAAGAAGATATGCAGATCAAGCATAAGCATGACAGGCCTTTATACTACACAGGGTATATCAGATCTTTAGAGATTAGCCGAGTTCAAGTGGATCTAGGCTCGCGACTCAAAGATAATGTCAGATAGGGTCATGCAAGTTCTGGGAATTCCATACCATCGTTTGAATTCTACCCAGACTACTATCTTTGGTTTCAATGCCAACAGTTCATGACCCTTGGGTAAAATCAAACTCAAGTGTCAAATTGGGGATCTCAAGTCAGAGGTGACTTGCTATATTATAGATGCGGACACGTCCTATAATCTGCTGTTAGAAGGACCTTGGATTCACGCGAATCGAATTGTCCCATCAACTCTTCATCAAGTAATAAAATATGTTGATAAAGAAGGAGAAGTCAGGACTTTGATAGCTGAGAAGCAGCCATTAAAGGGGGTAGAAAGCTATCATACTGATTCAGTCTTTTACCTGGATGTTCCAGAACCTGAATCGTCAAAACCAGTTGTCGATAGCGGCAACGAAGCGGATATTGAGCCCGAACCCGAGGAAGAGTGTCCATGGGAGTTGAATGTAATGAGCCCTAATAGGCTCAATAATAAAGAAAATGTACTGAGTGAGGGCGAGTTGTACATTAATGAAGATTTCAATTTGGTTTACTTATCCGATGTCTCATCTGCAGGTGAAGAGACAGATACAGAGGCAGGATTGGAGCCATGGCATGCGTTATATGGTGAAAAATCGCTAGACTTGCCACTCAGAACATCTTTCTCTATATTCGAAAGAATGGAGGACGTACGGAAGGCATTTTTTATGGTCCTGTCTAAAAAGAAAGGCCAGAAGCCAATTTATTTTGGAAGAGTTGACTCTGAAATACTCAATCCGGAGAGTTCAGAGGAAGGCAAAGCGATTCCTCAATTCCATCATTACGAATCCAATGCTCGCCACATAATGAAAAGCATGGGATATGACTTTGGTAAACAAGAGGGTTTAAACTTCGGGAAAGGAAGACGGATCCCGGTTTAACATACTGTTCCTGAAGGTAAAACTCAAGATTACTATCACAAGACCCGAAGAGGGCTAGGATATATATCAACACCCTCCCCTTCAGAAGATGAAGTAGGTCACTGCCTTGGGCAAGACCATTCATCTGGAACATCATCATGGGATTCCGACGTAAGTGTTGGAGCAATCTTCGAAGCCCTGTCTGTGAACATGGCCTCAACCAGTCATCCAAGCAACGATGAAGATGATGATGAGGATTGGATTCAATCAACCAATGATCCTTGGATTAAACGTCTTGACATTTTGTGGGATATGTGTTTCGAACAACGAGAACCACCCACCGAAGACAAGGTGATCTAAGTAAATATGGGAAATAAAACCAATCCTAAACCAATCTTCATAAGTGAAAGTTTATCGCAGTATGAGAAAGAAGACCTGGTGTCCCTCGTCCGAGAGTACATTGACGTCTTTGCTTGGAACTATGAAGATATGCCTGGGCTTAATCCAAAAATAGCCATGCATCGTCTTAATATTGACTTGAATGTGAAACCTGTTAAGCAACAGCAACACAGGTTCCGTCCAAGATTATGGAAGCAATTGTAGAAGAAATTCAAAAGCTCATTGATTCGGGTTTCATCAGAGAAGAATAACACCCAGATTGGGTGGCCAATATTGTTCTTGTACCCAAGAAAAATAGAAAGATCCGAATATGCATTGATTTTCGTGATCTGAATGCGGCATGTCCGAAAGATGAATTTTCACTCCCCATTACGGATGTTATGATTGACAACACTTGTGGGTATGAGAGGATGTCTTTTATGGACGGATTTTCAGGATATAATCAAATCAAAATGTATCCTGAAGATGCAAAGCACACGGCCTTTAGGACACCACTGGGGGTATACTGTTATACAGTAATGTCGTTTAGGCTAAAGAATGCTAGAGCAACCTATCAGCGTACAATGAATATAATTTTTCATCAACATTTACGTAAGAAGATCGAATGCTACGTAGATGACATTGTTGTGAAGAGCCGAAAGAAAGATGATCATCTTTCAGATTTGAAGATCATGTTCGACATCATGAGAGCACATCAACTGAAAATGAACCCCACAAAATCTTTCCTAGGAGTATCTAGTGGTAATTTCTTGGGATTTATAGTTACATCCCAAGGGATTTCTCTCGATCCAGAAAAGGTTCGCGCCATCCAAGAGATGCCGCCACCAAGGACCATCAAAGAGCTCAGAGGCCTACAAGGTAGGTTAGCGTACATCCGAAGATTCATATCAAATATTTCGGGTCGGTGCCAACCCTTCTCCAAATTAATGAAGAAAGGGGTTTCATTCGTATGGGACGAAGGTTGCCAAAAGGTGTTTGAAGAAATCAAGACATATCTCACACAACCGCAAATTGCGGGTCTCCTAGACGTGAAAGCCATTCCTGTTATATGTAAGGGCCATAGACCATTCTCTTGGAGCCCTGCTAGCTCAGAACGACGACTAAGGACGTGAACAAGCAATCTATTACCTTAGCCGAACCTTGATGGGAGCTGAACATAGATACAATCTGGTAGAAAAAGAATACTTGGCCTTAGTATTTGTCGTTCAAAAAATACGATATTACTTGGTCAGACAAACAATGCATGTCATTTCCAGAGTAAATCCTCTGAGGGTGCTCATGACAAAACCTTCTTCGTTGAATTCCCGCTTAGCAAAATGGCCGATACTCCTCTCACAATATGACATGAGATTTATGCCTCAGAAGGCTATTAAAGGACAAGCCTTGGCAGATTTCTTAGCAGACCATCCGGTCCCTAATTCTTCCAAGCTGCATGAAGATTTACCAGATAAGATCGTTGAAGCTTGCGTGACTCAAGAAGTTATTCAAGTATGGAAGCTATTCTTTGATGGAGCATCTAGAGCAAGACCAAATGGAGGAATTACGGCTGGTGTGGGGGTGGTACTCATCTCTCCAAACGGTCACGTGATCCCAAGGGGGTTCTCCTTAATTGAGTCATGTACTAATAATGTAGCAGAGTATAATCCTTTATGATTAGGAATGCAACTGGCCGAGGAAATCAACATTCGATACCTTGAGGCTTATGGTGATTCTCAACTCATCGTGAATCAAGTCCGAGGAAAATATGAGGTACGTAATGAGGATTTAATCCCTTATCATTCAGCGGTCCTACAATTAGCCCGAAAGCTCGAAGGCTTCTTCATAGGATACATTTCGCGAGTTCAGAATGCATATGCAGACACTTTGGCTTCATTAGCAACCTCACTAGCATTATCACTAAAGGCTGAAATAACAATATTTATCGCGGGTCGTGATTTGTATTTTCCTGAACTTCCTACAGAAGAAAGCTCGGAAGAATCAACAAAAGAGGCTGTTTGTGAAACTTCCATTGATCTCGAACCAAGGGATTGGCGATTCCCTTATATCGATTATGTCTTGTATGGAATTCTACCGGGTAACTCCAAAAAAGCGGCCGCCATTAAACGGAAGGCCCTTCGATTTTACTATAATGCAGTTTCCCAGACCTTGTATCGCAAGTCACATGATAGAATTCTGCTTCGTTGTCTCTCCCGAAAAGAGTCACGAGAAGCTCTAAAAGAGGCCCACAACGGGATGTGTGGAGCCCATCAACCCAGGAATAAATTAGGAGATCGACTCTGGAGAATTGGCTACTATTGGCCAAAGATATTTGTAGATGCCATTAACTACGCTAAACGATGTCATGCGTGCCAAATCCATGGTGATTTCATTCATCAAGCGCCAGGAAATCTGCATCTAACATCTTCTTCATGGCCATTTGAAATGTGGGGGATGGATATTATTGGGCCTATTTCTCCACCGACATCCAAAGGACATCAATTTATCCTAGCTATAACGGACTACTTCTCCAAGTGGGCGGAGGCTATTCCTTTAAAGGAAGTCAAAACTTTAAACGTAATCAAGTTTGTTAAGCATCACGTCATCTATCGCTTTGGCGTACCGCGGCGAATAGTCCATGATAATGGGACACAGTTCGTTAGCTACGGATTCCAGAGGTTTTGCGATAAATTCAGAATCCAAAGTGTCACGTCGACAGTGTATTATCCCCCAGCCAATGGCCTTGCAGAAGCTTTTAACAAGACCATCGTGAAACTTCTAAAGAAATTTGTCTCTAAACGTCGACACGATTGGGATGAAAGGTTGGGTGAATGTTTATGGGCTTACCGCACAACGGTGAGAACTCCGACAAAGGCTACTCCCTTCTCTTTGGTATATGGGTGTGAAGCCGTTTTACCCTTGGAAATTCAAATCCCTTCTTTAAGAGTTGCTCTTGCAACCGGAATGACGAACGAAGAGCATCATCAACTACGCCTTCAAGAGTTAGAAGTGTTAAATGAGAAACGACTTCAAGCTCAACAACAAATCGAGCTATACCAAGCTTGAATTTCTAAAGCTTATAATAGGAAGGTTAAGGAAAGGATCTTTAAGAAAGGTGATCTTGCCTTAGCAGTCCGCCGACCTATGGTCATGACACATAAAACAAAAGGGAAGTTCAACCCCAAATGGGAAGGACCTTTCGTAATAGAAACGGTCTACTCGAATGGAGCATATCGACTCATCGATCAAAAAGGTGATAGGCTCATGATGCCAATTAACGGGAAATTTCTCAAGAAATATTACCCGTAGGCCCCAAGACTATATTCACTAGTGCTGGGGGTTGGTTGTTCATAATATATTAGAGTGAAAATAAAAAGTCTTGTAACACTTCTATAGCCTTTTTCGATCAAGTTGTCTGTTATGAGTCAGAATATTATGCACAAAAGAAATGAAGAAAGAACAAAAGTATTATTTTATTTACAATAACAAAAAGTGATACAAGATTGTTGCTAAAATTCTAAGTGTCAGGGCCCGTCAAATAAATGAATGTGAGCCGGAACTTGAGATCAGCAAGTTTTTGTTCATGCGCGGCACACACTCTCTCAACATCATCCTTCCTAAATTGAGTTTCGGTCGCAGCAACTTCCTTTTCAATAGCCTCAAGGGCATGTACCTCTTGATGAAAGCTGATAATCACATTTTAATGACATTTTAATAACCTCATTATCTATTTTATATCAATAAATATGTTACTAATAATATGTTTTATCTTATTTTGCAGAATAATGGAGTATTAATGAATAAAAGCTCAAATGACTCAAATTCTCTGAATTTCTACCAATTTTTGAAGCCCAAATCTGAAGACAAACAAAGGCCCAAGATACCATAGTGATCCAAGAGAAATTCGTGAAGAAAAATCAAGAAAAGACAAATTCGGTTGGAAACCAACCGGTTGGCCAACCGATTGGCCAACCGATTGGCCAACCGATTGGTTTGCAGCAGATTCCGAATTAAGGGCTGATTTCTCTTCCTTTTTGGCCAAGTTTGATCCAATGGTTCACATCAACTCCGTTGGGGTATAAATAGGGGTAGTATCTGAGGGTTTAGAGGTGTGAAATATTTTGTAAAACTCCTTTTGGAGAGAAAGGGTTGCTCTTGTTTTAGAGTACCTTTCATTGTAATAATTTTTCCTCAATAAATAAATATTTTCGCCTTCAATCTCATCTTCTTCTTCTTGTTCAAGGACCAAAAGGAGGATGAGTTGATGATGCCGAGTTGCGTGTTTCTCTTTATTTCTCTTTATTATTTCTTTTTCTTTCTTGTTATTTATTTGCTTTGTAGTTTAGATTTAATAGCTTTTGTAGTTTAGATTTAATTGCTTTGTAGTTAGATTAGTTTAGAATTTTTTCTTTTCTTTTTATTTTCTTTCTTTTTCTATTTGTTTGAATTTCCCAAGATGTTGAACTAAACTCTTGTGGGGTCTAGGTTGCATGAAACTAGTCTAATCTCTTTTGTGTTTATGAATCATCTCTCTTATGCTTAAAAGATCATGTTTAGGTTAATCAACTAGAGAACTAATCGATAGAAGAAGAATTTGATAGTTTATGCTTTCCTTAAGTGGTTTGATAGGCTATGCTTATGAATTCTAGGATTATTATCTTGTTATTACTCTCTTCATGAGTTTGAATTTCAATTAGGTGATAATTTGATAAGTTATGCTTTCCTTAAGTGGTTTGATATCTTATGCTTAATAAATCTAATATGAGATGTGGTAAAAGAGAATTTTTCAGAGATTATAATTTGAGTTAGCTAGTGGATTTAATTCTAGATTCCTTCATCTCTCTTATTGAATTCTCGCCTTTTAATTATAATTCCTTTCACACACAATCCAAATCCACTCTCTCATCACTTCATCATATTTTCATATTATCTTGAATAAAACCCTAATTGTCACGCATAATTTGAGAACCGAACTTGAATCAAACACTTCCTATTTCCGTTCCTCGTGGGATCGACAATCTTAAATACTATAACTTGACAATGGTTGTGCACTTGCGACTATAAAAGGTAAACACTCGTTTTGCCCATCAAGTTTTGGCCGCTGTCGGGAACGGTGTTAAGTAGGAATTTTTCTTAGTTCTTTAACTTGTGTGTTTGTCTATTGTGAATGACAAAAGGAGCTTGAAGGCAAGGAGTTGAAGATTGAGATTGAAGGTTGCCTCCAACGAGGCTTTGCATTGCTTTTATGCAGTAACTCTTCTCTCTAGTATTTTTAATTCCACCCTATAGGTAGTTCATCACATTAGAGACAATTAGGTTAATAAAAAAAACTGACTTTCTTTTCTTCTTGACCATAATTAAAAAAAAAAAATTTCTTTCTCATCCTTTTAGTTGCTTTTAATTTCTAGGTCGCATTGCATATAATAGTAGGAATTCACCAAAGTGATTTGAGCATTTTGAATTGACACTCACTTGAAAATATTTTTAAGGGCAAAACCCATTAATCAAGATAAGGTGAGGGATTTCATCACCCTTTCCTTAGCCAAAAATCACGATTCCTCACTACACAAACCCAAGCCTCCTAAAAGAATTAGGCGTTGGCCCCTAAGGATTCGAGCTCAATAAGGAACAAGAAATTCTTGAGTGAACTGGTCTAAGTTTATTTGGATTAATTGGTGTCTAAGGCAAGGTTTAGGTTATGTAGTTACCGCAAGGAACGAGGTACTTAATTGATCTTTGATCTCCCTCTAGTACTATCCTTACGGCTAATTACCCACATAAACCGGATTTTTTCACTTAGGAGTTTTTGGTTAGGAGCCGGTCTAGTCGAAGTTTAGGCTTAACCCTAGAGTTAGGGTGATTGAAAAGTGATTGCCTTGATTTGTTAATTTTTCTTTTCTTCTTCCCTCTTCTTCTCTTTTCACCATCTCACTAACTTTTTCATTTTTTTAATTAAAAAAAATCTCTTGATTTTGGTTCATGCAAACTTGGGTTAGGAATAATACCAATCGTTTAGTTAAGCTCGATTCAACTTCTCAACCAAGCGAAATGGCCAATCCTCCGTTCTTCAAGATATCTCATACCCAACTAGGAATGCTATCCCTTCATGCATTAAGCTTCCAAGCAAATGGAACTAATTTCAACTCCGACCACATTTCATCAACATGCTTCCAAAATTCTTAGGAGCGGCGAAGGCATATATTTTCATCTCTGAATTTGAAGAAGTCGCCTCATGATTAAAATGAAAGACCTAGCGAGGATGCAATTAAGCTTCGATTTATTCCCTTCACTCTTAAGGACAAAGCAAAAAATGGGTATGCGACTTACCCAGGTCGATTTCAACTTTGGTGATTTTGTAAAAGTTTTTCTAAAAAATTCTTCCCAATTCACAAAACAGTCAAGCTCGAAGCGACATTCAAAATTTTAGGATTGTCCCGTGAGCCATTCGAAGTATTTCGATAGGTTTAAGGATCTCCTCATCCAATGTCCTCACCATGAGTGCGGAAAAATGGCGATTGTGCCAAATCATTTCTGAAGGATTGGACTATCCCGCAAAAACTTCCTTAGAGTCTATGTGTCAAGGGGATTTTATGAAGAAAAATGCCGATGAAGCGGGATTTCTTAGAGAGTCCGTCGAGAAAAACCATGCAATGGGAACACCGTGATGACCGTGGTGCATCGGTTCCTCAAGCCAAATCTAGTGGTCCTTCCTTAGGAACTAATATAGCCGCCAAGCAAAGATGGCGACGATCATGCGTAGGCTAGAAGCTCTCGAAATCAAAGAACGCTCCTCGCCAAGTCAATCAAATCTCGCCTCGGGTTGTCACAATTGTCGGTCCCCATCTCATGTTGCCGATGAATGCCCTCTTTAGGATCCGATCGGCCACTAGATCGAGGTTTATTTGCATTCCGGCCTCCTAGAAATGATCCTTTTGCCCCAACCTACAATCCCTGGCATGAATCATCCCAACTTTGCGTGGAACCAAGGAAGTTACCCCAAATCAAAACGCCAATCCCACCTCAAACCAACAAATTCCTAGGGGAAACACGATTCGCTCAATCCACCAAACAATTTCCATCACTCAAATCTACCTTTTTCAAATTTCCTCCTCATCAACCGACTAATCTTTCTAACCCGTGATCGTGAAAACGCCTTGGTGTCATAGAAAAGGGTTTAGAAGCCATGATCAAAACCACCACCAACCTCGTTGACTCAATCATCCAACACTTTAAATTCCTTCATGCAAACAACTAACCAAGCGATCAACTCAACACTCAAGCCATCGCCGGGATAGAAACCCAACTAGGGCGCCTAGCAAACGCCGTGGAGTGAAAGAGAGAAAGGAACATTTCCAAGTCAACCCGTGGTTAACCCTAACAACACCGGTTCAAACCCAAATCACCTATCTCGTAAATGCAATCCATACGCTGAGATCCGGGAAACAGATAGATAACCAAGTCAACACCTTCACCAAACTTCGCCTCCCATCCAACACACTCCTTCCGATGACCAAGACGCCGAATCAAACCGAAGTCTAATCCAGATAGGAATACACCGTTGCACCCTTTCGGATAGACTTAGACATAGGAAAACTCTCCCCAAGTAGAAAATCCTAGAAACTTTCAAACAGTCAAGATCAACATCCCTCTCTTAGATGCAATTGAACAAATTCCTCTTATGCAAAATTCTTAAAAGATTTATGCACTAAGAAAAGAACCACAAATGTTTCAAAGAAAGTCTTTCTTCTTTGCTAATATCGGTGACATGCTCTCAAAGCCCATCCCTTTGAAATATAAGGATCCGTGTTGTCCTACTATCCCGTGTATAATAGGAAACACCGTCATTGATAGGGCATTACTAGACTTAGGAGCTAGTGTAAACCTTCTTCCCTTTTAGGTTTATCGTGACTAGGTGTAGGAGAACTTAAACCGACAAGATGTACCCTACAATTAGCCGATAGATCCGTGAAGATTCCCAAGGAGAGGTAGAGGATGTTTTGATCAAGGTTGGAGAATTCATTTTCCTGTTGATTTCATTGTCCTAGAGATCAGACCCCTTCCCAATCTCAAGGGTCAAATCCTGGCCATCCTAGGAAGACCATTCTTAGCAACGCCAAATGCTTTAATCAATTGTAGAATTGGTCTTATGAAACTATCTTTTGGAAACATGACTGCCGATCTCAATATTTTCAACTTAGGAAGACAACCACGTGATCCATCGATCAACCCTTAGAGGTAAACTTCATTCGTGGTATTTCCAAAGGAGCAACAAGAAGAGGAGTGTAGTTCCGACATCGTTTTTCGACCTAGTCATGGAGGAAACCGCCGACGACAATATAGGACTAGATTCACCAATCAATCATGTCTCAAATCAGCTGGCAACGCGAGCCATTAGATATCGAGCCTCGAACTCAACTTCACCCTTCCATCGAGGAACCCCCTAAGTTAGAGCTCAAACCATTACCCAAAATCTTGAGTATGCCTACTTAGGGGAGAATGAGAGTGCATGCATCATCATCTCTTCAAAATTGACACTGCTCGTAAGGAAGCCCTCTTAGTCGCTTTTAAGAGAGAATAGGAAGCCATTGGATGGACCATGGCTGATATTAAGGGATTAGTCCAACCATTGTTCAACAGAATCCACTTGATTGATGATGCCAAACCTACCGAGATCCTCAGCGTAGGTTAAACCCAAGAATGAAAGAGGTCGTTAGGAAAGACATTCTAAAATGTCTCGATCATGGGATCATTTATCCCATTTGAGATAGTTCTGGGTAAGTCGGTCCAAGTAGTTCGAAAAATCTGGATCACCGTGATCCAAAATGATGCTAATGAACTAATTCCCACTCGAATCCAAACCGGTTGGCGATGCGTATTGACTATAGAAAACTCAACTTAGCTACCCGAAAGATCACTTCCGCTTCCTTTCATAGACCAAATGTTAGAGCGCCTAGCGGGACATGAGTTCTATTGTTTCTTGGATGGATATTCAGGTTATAATCAGATCCCCATTGCCCTTAAGATCGAGAAAACCACTTTCACATGCCCATACGGAACCTTTGCATATCGCCGCATGCCCTTTGGGTTGTGTAACGACCCGCCACATTCCAACGCCGCATGATTAGTATCTTCTCGACATGGTAGAGCGCTTTCTAGAAATTTTCATGGACGACTTTTCCATCTTTGGCGACACATTCTCGAATGTTTGAATCATCTTATTTGGTCCTATTACGATGTAGGAGAAAAATCGACTCTTAATTGGGAGAAATGTCATTTCATGGTCAAACAGGCATTGTCTTAGGTCATGTCATTTCCAATAGGGTATCGAAGTTGACAAAGCTAAGGTAGATCTTATTTCAACCTTCCTCCAAAAATGTTAAGGATGTCGGATCATTTCTTGGTCATCTTTGGTTTCTATAGGCGTTTCATCAAAAATTTTAGCAACATTGCTAGACCTTTGACCAATCTCTTAGCTAAGGATACCATTCAATTCTCCCTTGAATGCCTCAAAGCTTTTGATTATCTGAAAAAAGAACTAACCACAGCCCCGATCATTCATGCACCAGATTGGACCTTACCCTTCGAATTAATGTGTGATGCATCTGATTCTGCAATTGGTGTTGTTCTAGGACAACGTATTGATGGAAAATGCATGTAATCTACTATGCCGAGGGACACTAAACGATGCTCAACAAAATTACTCACATCGAGAAAGAATTTTTAGGCTGTCGTCTTTGCCTTAGAAAAATTCAGTCCTATCTCATCGGTCTTTGACCAAAGTATTCACAGATCACGCACTTAAGTATCTTTTGACCAAGAAGGATGCTAAAGCACGGCTCATTAGATGGATTCTCCTACTGTGAGTTTGACATTCAGATCCTTGACAAAAAGGCATAGAAAACCCCGTGGCGATCATCTCTCTAGACTTCCAAATGCACCAACATCAAATGTCCCAATCAATGAACTTTTTCCAGACTAACAACTCCTACAAATCCAACTGCTCCATGGTTTGCGATATTGTCAATTACTTAGTCACTTAAACAGCCCTCTCATTGGTCTAAGCGGGATAGATCTCGTTTTCTCTCGGGTAAAATACTTCTCTTGGGATGATCCATATCTGTTTAAATCTTGTCTGATCGATTTTTAGGAGGTGTATTCCAAATGAAGAAACTAGGAGTGTTCTATCTTTTGCCACGAGCAAGCATGTGGGGCCACTTTGGCTCAAGAAAAGCAGTAGAAAAATTCTCCGGTGTGGGCTATATTGGCCAACCGTGTTCAAAGATTCCTATGAGTTTTGCAAAACACATGCAGTTGTCGGCTCTTAGGTAAAATCACTAGAAGAAATATGATGCCTTTACAACCCATTTTAACTGTTGAACTTTTTGATTTGTGGGGTATAGATTTCATGGGACCTTTTCCAAATTCCTTGGTAATATGTACATTCTAGTGGTATCGGTATATGTCGAAATGGGTTGAAGCGGTTGCTTGCAAGACTAATGATAACAAGGTTGTTGTTCGGTTTCAAGGAGAATATTTTTCACGATTTGGTGTGCCCCGAGCAATAATTAGCGATAATGGTACACATTTCGCAACCGCCTTTGAGGCATTAATGAGGAAGTACTCGATCACACACAAACCGCCAACTCCTTATCACCCTCAAACCAGTGGTCAAGTAGAGGTCACAAATAGGCGATCAAACAAATTCTAAAAACAAGCCACAACGTAAAGGATTGGTCCTTAAAACTTCTGCGATGCTCTATGGGCATATCGAGCGGCCTTTAAAACTTCGGTTAGAAATATCACCGCATGCACTTGTTTTGGAAAGGCCCGCCATTTACCGCTTGAGTTAGAACACCGAGCAATGTGGGCAATTAAACAACTTAACCTTGATTTAGACTTGGCGGGAAAAATGAGAATGCTTCAATTAAATGAGTTAGAGGAAATTGAAGCGATGCATATATAAATTCAAAATTTATAAAGAGAAAACCAAGGTTTTTCACGACAATTCAATATTACGGAGAAACTTCACACCGTGACAAAAAGTTTTACTTTACAACTCAAGACTACACATTTTTCCCCGGTAAATTAAGATCACGATGGTCGACCGCTTATTATCACTCAAGTTTTCTCACATGGGGCTATCGAGATTAAAGATCCTAAAATGATCATGTTTTCAAAGTGAATGGTCAGCGTTTAAAACCCTTTTTAGAATCTTCTACACTTGGAGAGGAGGAGGTGTTTGTTCTCCATGAGCCACACTATCTGTAATTCAAAATAAATAAAAAAAATCTTGTAAATCACTGTGCATAATACGAAAAAAAAAAAAAAAAAAAAAAAAACCAACAACAATTGGTTTCGTCTCCCCTCATTACCGCGGGTAAATCGAGTTTTCTTTTCGGTGTTCCAGGTCATCCGAACATCTGTAAGTGCTTCCACTCTTCTCCATGTTACTTCTGCATTTACATTGAGGACAATGCAAATTTTAGGTGTGGGGTGGGACTTAGTCAAATTCTCTCAGATTTTAGTCATTTTTCATTTTCTCATTTTTCATTTTCTCATTTTTCATTTTCTTTTTCTTATTCATTTTTCATTTTCTTTTTCTTTAAAAAAAAAAATAAATAAAAATAAAAAAATTGTCACTTGCCAACTTAATAGAGTTGATTAATAGTCTTCTAATCCTGAGTTAGTTATACACTCAAGTTTACCTTTTATGATAATTTTAAATAAATTTCGAAGAATGATTTTCAAAGTGGTATACTTTACTAAAGTTTAACTTGGATGTTTAATCAGTGATGAAATTTTTATGCTTAACTTAGAGTTGAAAATGATTCTTTAAGTTGCATTAATCCAAATATTTTTCAAGACATATATACATATACACATATATATATTATACTAACTCAACAAAAAGAGTGCGAAAAATGGGCACCAAATAAATTTCTCTTAAAATCATCGGTAGTTCTTTGTTACTAAGCCTAAGTTGACTGAGTAATTAAGCCCGAGGAGTATTTTTATGCTTAATGACCTAAGCCCAATTGGGTTGGGATTCATTGGCCCAAAACTCGCTAAATGGTCACTTAGAAAGCCCGATTAAAAAGAACAAGACTACCAAGAAAAAAAAAAAAAAAAACTAACCATGTTTTTATATATATGGAAATAATGGTATATGTTCTTGATTTTTCAAAATGGGTTAAGAGACTTGAACATTGTTTGAAACAAAGAGTTAGCATGTTTCCTTCAAAACTTTTGAATTAAATCTTTGAGAAAAACTTGGTTTTGTATCACTACAATGGAAGGATTTTCTTAAGAAGTTTACTTTGAAATCATGATAAAAACGTTTTCTTGAGTATTAACCGACTTGTGGAATTTTTGAATTATTCAATTAGCTTCTTTAAATTGGCAAGTTGACTGAATTTTGTGGGTATATTCACTGCAAACCCTCACGAGACTACAACTCGTCCACTAGGGTAACCTAGGGGTTTAAAGGCTTATTGTATGCACTAAATACAACCGCGATTCCTCAAAGTGAGTTAGGATTTTTCTTTCTTTCTTTTCATTTTTCTTCCTTGCTAGAGGACTAGCAAAAGTTTAGGTGTGGGGTATTTGATAATCACATTTTAATGACATTTTAATAACCTCATTATCTATTTTATATCAATAAATATGTTACTAATAATATGTTTTATCTTATTTTGCGTAATAATGGAGTATTAATGAATAAAAGCTCAAATGACTCAAATTCTCTGAATTTCTACCAATTTTGAAGCCCAAATCAAGACAAACAAAGGCCCAAGATACCATAGTGATCCAAGAGAAATTCGTGAAGAAAAATCAAGAAAAGACAATTGGTTGGAATTCAACCTGGCAATAACCGACACAACCGATTGGTTTGCAGATTCAATTAAGGACTGATTTCTCTTCCTTTTGGCCAAGTTTGATCCAATGGTTCACATCAACTCCGTTGGGGTATAAATAGGGTAGTATCCGAGGGTTTAGAGGTGTGAAATATTTTGTAAAACTCCTTTTGGAGAGAAAGGGTTGCTCTTGTTTTAGAGTACCTTTCATTGTAATAATTTTTCCTCAATAAATAAATATTTTCGCCTTCAATCCCATCTTCTTCTTCTTGTTCAAGGACCAAAAGGAGGATGAGTTGATGATGCCGAAGTTGCGTTTCTCTTTATTTCTCTTTATTATTTCTTTTTCTTTCTTGTTATTTATTTGCTTTGTAGTTTAGATTTAATAGCTTTTGTAGTTTAGATTTAATTGCTTTGTAGTTAGATTAGTTTAGAATTTTTTCTTTTCTTTTTATTTTCTTTTTCTATTTGTTTGAATTTCCCAAGATGTTGAACTAAACTCTTGTGGGGTCTAGGTTGCATGAAACTAGTCTAATCTCTTTTGTGTTTATGAATCATCTCTCTTATGCTTAAAAGATCATGTTTAGGTTAATCAACTAGAGAACTAATCGATAGAAGAAGAATTTGATAGTTTATGCTTTCCTTAAGTGGTTTGATAGGCTATGCTTATGAATTCTAGGATTATTATCTTGTTATTACTCTCTTCATGAGTTTGAATTTCAATTAGGTGATAATTTGATAAGTTATGCTTTCCTTAAGTGGTTTGATATCTTATGCTTAATAAATCTAATATGAGATGTGGTAAAAGAGAATTTTTCGTAGATTATAATTTGAGTTAGCTAGTGGATTCAATTCTAGATTCCTTCATCTCTCTTATTGAATTCTCGTCTTTTTAATTGTAATTCCTTTCACACACAATCCAAATCCACTCTCTCATCACTTCATCATATTTTCATATTATCTTGAATAAAACCCTAATTGTCACGCATAATTTGAGAACCGAACTTGAATCAAACACTTCCTATTTCCCGTTCCTCGTGGGATCGACAATCTTAAATACTATAACTTGACAATGGTTGTGCACTTGCGACTATAAAAGGTAAACACTCGTTTTTGCCCATCAAAAGCTATCAAGAATCTCAGCACCTTGGCGATGAAGTCCCTCTGCAGCTTCTTATTCCCGAGCCAGTTGACCCCTTTTCTGGGCTAATTCCGCTTCTAATTGAGCAATGGCCTCCTGAGTTGCAGTCACGGCAGTTGCAGATTTAATCAACTCAACTTGTGTTTGATTATGTTGCTCTTGTAAAATTGCAATCTGCGCCTTCTTCTCATATAAGCTCGCTTGGAGGATTTCCTGTTGAGACGTCCTCTCGGTTTGAATCTCGATGAGAGATTTTGTTATCCCTGCATCTACGTCAACACGTTCGAGATCCTGAAAGGCTTGTAGGTCTGCTTCCAAACGAGAAATTCTCTCGGTGCAACGTTTAAACCATTGAGCGTCGCCCGACCACTCAATGCGACTCAGAAGTCTCGTTATACGGGGCCTATAGACTTCGAAAGAGCCTCGACCACCCATAACAAAATTAGTCGCGCACCTTAGCATACCTTCCAGTTGGCTGCTATAGAATCCTACATAAATAGCAGCTGGAAGGGGCGTAGCTTCGTCGACTATAGTGACCTCTCGCTCCCCCTCAGCTGGAATAGCTGGCGGAGGTACTTGCGATTGAGGAGTCGACACGACAGATGGCTTCTCCTCTTCTTTACTTACATATGTCGCGGGGGCAGATCTGATGGCCTCTTACATAAGCTTCGGCCCTTGTTGAGAACGCGACCTGGTTGTTATTCGCTGACGAGCCCTCTTCTCGTATTGGGTCGTTTCTTCTGCGATGAGAGCCCTCTTCCCAGCCGCTTTCTCTTCATGAGCCTCAACCTCCATGGCCTCCTTTTGAACTTCGCCAGCTCTGAATACTTCTTGTTCACAAATCAAATACTCGTCAATCCCCCTGAGACGAGCCTTTTTTGAATCCTTTCTAGATTCATACATCTCTCTAATGTCTTTTAAACAAAAAGTATGTACATCATATTCAGGAATCTGCGAAGTTTCGCGATACCAATTGCAAAACCCGAGAACGGTATAACAGTTGGGCGTCGGAGAAGGCAGCGCGAACACTGCATCAGAATTGTCGGTCATCCAATAGTACCAAGCCCGAGCCCCTTCATACAAATTCCCGATGATGGCTAGCTTAGGGTTAGGGTTTCCAACATACAGTTGGTCATACCCGAATTGTCAAGCGAAACGGCTAGGCAAATAGGGCTCGATGATACATTGGTCGCTCAAATGAAAGACCAAGTACCCAGGCCTAATGGTGATGAGCCACCGGAAGATACCCTCTGACAAAGATGTGAAACCACCGAGCGCCACATCCATGAACACCTGACATCGTTCTTCCACCCTGTCAAAATCAAGAGAACAGCAGAATATCTGATAGTAGTCCTCTTTCAACAAAATTTGTCTAGTCAGAACTATGTACGAATGTACCCATTTGGCTGACTCAAGCTGCTGTACAAATGGGACATTTTCGGTGTCACTAACCCCCGTCATTAATGAGGGGCAATGCATAACAAATCAGGCCATCAAATAAGTGTACGGCACTGGTACGCGCAGCTGGGGAGTCTTCAATTTCTTATCTCCTTTCGGCCCAATTTCCCTTACATCCAGGAACTCCGAAGTCAATTCCCGTAAGCCATACTGCAAGCAACTCACCATAGCCGAAAGGAGACTTATCGGCCTCCCGTGGGCTAAAAGCACTGCAGGGTATACCACCTCGACCAGGATGGACTCAATGGGCTTGGAGGGAACCACGCAACGCTTCAGCCAGATCATCAAAAATCTAGCCAATAGTGCCGTATCAGAAATAGGAGTTTCCGCCTGCTAGTGAAAACTCTCAAACCTTGTGGCAGAGGGAAAGATATCCTCCCGAATTTCATTGATATAATAGTCACTGGAGGCATTAATGCGGGCCGTGATGACCTTGAGGGAGCTCACTAGAAGGCGAGTCACTGCTACGTCCTTGTTGTGCAAATTCTAAAATAAATATTCCGCCCAGGACGCCTGTTTGATGCCGCCTGATCATAACCCAGTCAGCTGGGCACATATATGAAAGTGACACATCACTTCCCAGAAGGTGGCATAAATATCCGAATGTACCGTCCGCAAGATAGAAAGCTCGTCGGTTTCGGGAATAAATTCTTCATATGGCAGCTCACCAAACGGTAGACCTGATACTGCGTACATTTCATGAAGAGCAAAATCCAGCTCTCCAACAGGTGTGAAGAAGGTGCAAGTATCAGGATAATAATTCTCTAAGATGGCAAAGAGACTGTAGGAATTCTGAATGATGCCGCTACGCGTGGCCATCACTGGAATCTCGAGCCCGGACAAGGTGAGCGGCGTTCGCAGTTCGTCAATAACAAAATCTATCATACGAACCCACCATCCCCCATCAGGGGAGTATATCCACCCATGGGCCCTAAACTCTTGAGCAGGGAATTCGCCTTGGGCGGCGATAAATCGACGAATAAAATTATTGGCCGGAATGGCCTTTTCCCGACTGGGGTCTATTCTGTGAAACTCTCCTGGCCTTAAGCCCTTCACCTCATAATTACGCCCCATAGGACGAACTGTTTGGTGAGTTAGAGTCCCGACAGATACCCTGCTTTTCTCCTTGACCAGATTCCAGTCCAAACGCCTGCAGCAGGAGATGCTTTGAAAATAGGAAAGCGGGTACATCCGCTTCATGTTGGGCAAAAAGAAGAAATGGTCGTTAACTTTACCCAGCATCTTGGAATCTTCAACGCAGACCATATTATCATCCGCTTCGATACGATCCCTGAAGAAGAACTCTGGCTTCTCGATTCGATCGCAGCATGCCGGCGCCACAAGATGTACGTCGGTAATGATGGCCCTAAAGGTTGAATGTTTCACACGATGAATCATCATCGTTCTTTCCAAAGAATCATCTCGGGTCATTGGAAGCTCTCGGCGAAGACCGAAAACTGTATTGAAGTCCATCTAGCCCGAATGGCCAATGTGATGTTCAAAGGAAAGCGGCCTGTCAGCATAGAGAACTGCGAACAAAAAAGATAAAACCTGAGAAAGGGAATAAATCACAAGAGAGCCTAAGATGGCCAAAATAAAACGTGAAGGCCAACTTTGCGCTCCAACTACAGAACGCAAGGGTCAACCCTGCGTTTCCAACTACAGAAACGCAGTGATCAACTCTGCGTTCCAAGCATAAAACGCGAGGGTTAACCCTGCGTTCCAACTATGAAACGCAAGGGTCAACCTTGCGTCTCAATCACTAATATCAACTCCGCGTTCCAAATACCAAATGCAGAGTTCGACATTGGGTTCTTCAAGAACTTGAACCCATCAAAACGAGTTCGAAAATCCCAACATACCTCGATGCAAGGGGGTTTACAACAGCGGCGACGCCGCTGAAGCGGATGGGCCACCTTAAGCTTCGCCCGGTGTTATGCTTGGAGTTGCTTGAACAACTCCCTTGATCTTAAGAATAGCTTTTTCAGGAGCCATTGAAGAACCTCGGAAGATCAAAGACTGGAAAAACTCAAAAAAGAGTTTTGAGAACACGAAATCTCTCGGAATTGCGAAGGAGACGAACAGCTCGCGATTTTACCTTTGGTAAATTTTAATTTTACCTTGGGGGTCTATTTATACAGAAATCGAAGAGGAAATCCTCATTAAAACGCAACCGCCGCGTTTAAGTCGGTTCAGCTTCTAAAGCACACCTCTGCGTTCCAATTCTCAAACGCAGGGATCACCCTAGCGTTTTAAAACTCCAAACGCGAGGCTCACCGCCGTGTTCTGATTCTCAAACGCAGGGATCGCCCTAGTATTTCAAATTTCAAACACGAGGCTCACCTCCGCGTTTTGAGTCCAACACTTAGCCAATTTTTAGACTTGAAGGAGTCAGTCAAACTCTTAAAAATCTTAAAGGGGTACAAGTGAGATTCCCCACCGCTTTTATAAGAGGATAAAACCCTCAAAATATGGTTAATTTGATGTCATCTTTTTGACAACTATCATCCCCATAAAGCCTGGATTCAGCTTATGTTTAATATCAACATAACAAGTTTCAGGCAATCAACTTATCAATCCTCTTCAATAGGATGATAGGTCCTCAAATTTGCTTAAATCATAATTAACTTATCAATCTTCTTCAATAGGGTGATAGGTCCTCAAAGTTGCTCGAATCGCAATCAACTTATCAATCCTCCTCAATAGGATGATAAGTTCTCGAATTCGCTTAAATCACATTTGCTTATCAACCCTGCTAAATGAGATGATAAGCCCTAAGCCTTATTCACACCACAAACCCAAAGTCTTGTTAACACCACAAACCCTAAGCCTTGTTCACATCACAAGCCCAAAGCCTTGTTTACAACACAAGCCCTAAGTCTTGTTCAAATCACAAAATCTAGACCTATCGACTCTCATCAATAGAACGATAGGACCACAAAATCTTATCCAAACCACAAAGTATATAGTCAGGTTAAGTTAACAGAAAAGGGACGGTGAAAAAGCAAAATAGCATCTTTTTTATTCAAATCATTATTGTTCAAAAACAAAGCAAAAAAAAAGGGGGTGGGTACAAAATTAAGCAGATGGTCCCCTCAGTGTGATGGATGTGAGCCGGGATTTGACTTCAGCAACATTATTTTCATGAGTGGCTCACACCATTGCCGCGGCCTCTCTTCTCAATCCCTCTTCGTCTGGTGCAGCGGTGGTAGCTTCTCTTTTCATCTCCTCCAAAGCCTGGACCTCTTTGCAATAATCATTATATGTTTCCACACTCTTGCGAAGGAGATCCTTCACATCAGCCTCCTCCCGAGAAAGCTTGGCCTTTTGCTCAGCCAACTCCGCTTGGAGTTGAGCAATGGTCTCTTCAGTAGTGGCAATCGATTCTCGGGTGGTCTGCACAGTAGAGGTCATGAAAGTTAATTCATTTTGCCATTGATCGTATTGAATTTTCGAGGATGCAACTTGTATTTCCTTTTCGCCTAAGTTCTTCTGAATGATTTCATAACGGTGCATGGCTTGGGTTCGAACATCGGCAAATGTTGACTCAAGGCGAGCCTCAAGGTCAATGCAGTTTAAGTCTTGAAGTACTTTCAAGTCTCCTTCCAAGCGTGAGATGCATTCTGAGCAACGCTTAGTGCATTGAGTGTCGCCTAAGTATTCGATGTTGTTCAGATAATTCAGCAAGAGCGGCCTGAAGGATTCAAAATTGCCTCGACCGGTACTAACGGCTTCCACTGTCATCCTCATCATCTGTTCTAACTGTTCGACGAATGTCCTAAGCAAAATGGGAGCATCCATCGGACTCAAGAAGGATATAGGAGATGATGAAGTTGTCACCGAAGTCGCAAGTACAGGTGTGATGGCGACTGAAGAAACTGGCAAAGATGCGACGGACGGCACCAAAACTCCCAGAGTCGAGGGACTCGAGGGGAGAACAGGGAGGCCTCTGCAGGGGGTAAACCCAGAACGCTCGTCTCATGGGCAGGGCGGAGAGAAATCACAAGTGGTGTCGGTATTGTAGGAGGAGGAGTTGCTACCATAGAAATAGCTGCTGCTTGTTGGTCAGGAGGAGTTGCTACCGGAGAAATAGCTGCTGCTTGTTGATCAAGAGGAGGAATGGTAGCCGCCGGTTGATCAAGTGGAAGAGTTGCCTCTCTGGTTGGAGATCCTACACATGGAAAACCGTTAGAAATACAAAAGAGAAGTGCAGAAGAAATTTAAGATGGTAATATTTACCTTGAGGGGAAATGGAGGCGTAAGCTGACGCTTTACCGGGGGACGACACCGGAGGTCCACCCCAAAAGTCGTCATCTTCAGAAGTTCCATTGGATACCTTCTCAGAAGACCTCCCTGAACTTTTGGTGGTAATCGGCTTAGATAGTAGTCCAGTTGTTGGACTGACTCCCGAAGCCTCCGGCATAGGTATTAACGCCGAAGAGGAGGGAGATCCACTAGCCTTCTCAACTTCAGCTCCGGTGGAACCCTCTGCAGGCAGCTAAGCACTGGGAACCGCTACGGGAGTAGATTCTGCATCCCCCACTTCAAACTCATCACCGCCTTCCTCATCAATAAGGTGATAAGAGGAAGCCCCGCCTGCCAATGCGGGCCCCATTGAACGAAGCTCAACTTGGTGGGAGAGGCCCACCACAGATGATTCATGTGCTTCCTCTTCCAATACAGGAACATCAGGTGCTGACTTGAAAGCACTCTCCATAAGCTTTGTTCCTTGTCCAGCTTTGGAGGTCGGGGACTCCACCAATAGTTTCCATCACGCACATTTTTCATAACTACGTGTTTCTTCCGCCGTCAAAGCCCATTTTCCCGCCGCCTTCTTTTTCTCAGCCTCAGCAACCATGGACCCTTGCTTGGTTGCAGCCTTCGCTTTCTCCTTTCTGCTACTCTTCCCGCCGAAGATAGAAATTCCTCAACTCAAGCACGACGACTTCTTAGAGCTTCGCTTTGATTCATACATCTTATGGATTGTCTTGAGGCAAGAGGTGTAAATCTTGTATTCAAGAATCTTTGACACAACATGGAACCACGCGTAAACTCAAGGAAGTATAAGAGTTGGGTACTTTGTATGGGAGTCGAATGTAGCTCCAGCAACCCGCCATCAGTAGTACCAAGCCCTCGCCTTCATAAATATTACCAAGTAGATGAGGATTGGGGTTCCCAATGTACACTGATCATAGCCAAATTGCTCGAGAAGTGATATGGTTGATAAGGCTCAATGAAGCACTTCCTTCCCTCGCCGAAGATAAGGTAGCGGTATATTCATAAGCCACCGAAAACACCTTTATTAAGAGTGGTAAATGAATTACTACCCTTTGTATCTTGATGAACCGCCCCATACGCCTCCCTCAAATTTGGGAAAACAACGAAAGATGGTGTAGTTGAATTCCCTCGACAAGACTTGGCGAAAAACACTTGGTACCACCGCCCATTGCGCCGCGGTCAAGCCGATGGACAAGAGGAACGTAAGAGTCACCGACTACAGCGTGGTCATTAGAGAAGGGCGCGGAGAACCAGAGGTCGCAGTATCAGAAGCAACGCGAGGCTCAAACCCGCTATCGTAGCAACGCGAGGCTCACCTCCGCATTTTTACTGTAGCAACGCGGAGGCTCACCTCCGCATTTTCACCGTAGCAACGCGGAGGCTCACCTCCGCATTTTCACCGTAGCAACGCGGAGGCTCACCTCCGCATTTTCACCGTAGCAACGCGGAGGCTCACCTCCGCATTTTCACCGTAGCAACGCGGAGGCTCACCTCCGCATTTTCACCGTAGCAACGCGGAGGCTCACCTCCGTTTTACCGTAGCAACACGAGGCTCACCTCCGTGTTTTCACTGTAGCAAAACGCGAGGCTATTTTCAGAACACGGACCTCGCGTTTGACTCGTTCAAACACGATCTTAACAGTTTCAAAACTATTTTGCACGATCTGAGGGCCATTAACCCTCATTTAGGAGTGATTATAGGGGTCGCTACACCCTTAAAGTCTTATAAATAGCTGAAAGCTCAGTTGAAGAAGGGGACTGGTTGAAAGGGTTTGGCCGGAGAACTAAAAAAAAGGAGAGAACGGTTTCTTCTACGCAGCTGTGATCGGCATGACGATCGGACCTTCATCCGTAGTCTGATCGGCGTGAAACTTGGAGGGAAGTCTCAACACTCGTCGTTCCTAATTCTGAATGGTGAAGATTGATTTCTACCGGTTTGATTTAGAGATATCGAGGTTTAACCGAAGCCAATTGTGCAGAGAATGGTTTCTTCTGCGCAGCTGTGATTGGCGTGACGATCGGACCTTCATCCGTGGTCTGATCAGAGTGAAACTTGGAGGGAAGCCTCAACACTCATCTTTCCTAATTCTGAATAGTGGAGATTGATTTCTACCAGTTGGATTTAGATATATCGAGGTTTTAACAAAGCCAATTGTGCAGAGAACGGTTTTTCAAGTAGCTGTGATCGGCATGACGATCGGACCTTCATCCGTGGTCTGATCAGAGTGAAACTTGAGGGAAGTCTCAACACTCGTCGTTCCTAATTCTGAATGGTGAAGATTGATTTCTACCGGTTTGATTTAGAGATATCGAGGTTTAACCGAAGCCAATTGTGCAGAGAATGGTTTCTTCTGCGCAGCTGTGATTGGCGTGACGATCGGACCTTCATCCGTGGTCTGATCAGAGTGAAACTTGGAGGGAAGCCTCAACACTCATCTTTCCTAATTCTGAATAGTGGAGATTGATTTCTACCAGTTGGATTTAGATATATCGAGGTTTTAACAAAGCCAATTGTGCAGAGAACGGTTTCTTCTGCGTAGCTGTGATCGGCATGACGATCAGACCTTCATCCATGGTCTGATCAGAGTGAAACTTGGAAAAAAGTCTCAACACTCATCGTTCCTAATTCTGAACGGTGGAGAGTGATTTTTACCAGTTGAATTTAGAGATATTGAGGTTTTACCAAGATTCAAGGCTTTTTAAGAAAGGATCAAACCTCCTTTGTCGGCATCAACTCTCCTAGAGAGTTCAACTCGACATGCTTTCAAACTTGCACGTAAGTTCTTTCTCCACCATTCTTGGCTAAAAGGATTACTAATCCTTTTCTAAAATCAACTCTATCAAAGAGTTCTTAACTCGTCGAGTTCTAAACTTGCTCCTCATGAAGTTATTTTTAACCTCGCCCCACGAAGTCAAGACGGTCGGATCGCCAACGGATACAAGATTCAAGCTCCTATCGCCACCGTGAAGAATCCAGCTTTTAAACAAAGGAAAGATCTCCGCTGACCCTTCCTTCTTTGTAAATCGGCAACCGATCGAGGAATTTATAATTTCCTTTTATCTAAGTCGCTTAGAGAGAGAGATTGCATTCGAGATTGTATTCATTATTCTTCAAATAGAATAGATTAATTTTACATTTTCTCAAATTTTCCTCACTAACAAGAACGAACCATGACACCAAATAGGTGTAAGGCGAGGAACTCGAGGGCAGGGGGTCTCAAAATCTTCACCCCCGAAACTCGCCTCCTTGATCAAAACAAATTTCGAAGCTAACTCTCTCAAGCCACTTTGTAAACAACTTACCATGGCTGAGAGTAGGTTAAGAGGACGCCCGTAAGCTAAAAGCACGGCAGGATATGCCACTTCCGCAGCAAGGGCATCTATCGATTTGGTGGGAACGACGCATCGTTTCAACCAAAACATGAGAAAGCCAGCAAATAAGGCCATGTCAGAAGGGTTCGGGCTTGATGATGGAAGCTATCAAATTCGGTGTAGGCAGGAAACTTGTCCTCCATAGCCTTGTTGACGTAGTGAGCAGTAGCTGCGTCAATACGGGTATTCACCACCTCAAGTGTGCTAGGGGGTAGGCGTGCCACTTCCAGCTCCTTATCATTCAAGTTCTGGAAGAGATATTCAGCCCAAGAACCTTGTTTAACACCTCCTCCACGCATCCCGGTCACCTGCGCGCATATGTGGAAATGACACATTAACTCCCAATAAGTGTCATAAATCCCGGGGCTGGTCTTTCTCAAAATGGCCAATTCTTCAGTGCCCGGAATAAATTCTTCATAGGGTAACTCCCCGAAGGGTAACCCAGAAACTTCAAACATCTCGTAGGGTAAAGCCAAGCTCCCCAACCGGTGTGAAGAAAGTGCACGATCCGAAGTTGTAAAGCTCCAAAGATGGCAAAGAAACCATAATGGTTTTGCACAATCCCGTGACGAGACGCTA
>CM022710.1:26192898-26576076 GCA_012295165.1 Asparagus setaceus
TGAGCTCAAGATACCTATTCTGCATGCTCAACTTGTGAACCTTGCCAATTAATCCTAAAATAACAAAGTTGTGACTAACTTTCACACATTTCTAGTGTCATCTTCTGCTTTATTATCATGTAATAGAAGTAGCATGGTATTGGAAAGAGGCGAGTTTACATTGGCTTGTAAAATAGTATGATTATGATTATAGTAATACATATTTATTTTCATCTCGTGAAAAGTAATTTTATACATAGAACAATTTTGTAAAAACTAAAAAGCTGAGATATTAGAGGACTACAAAAGCAAGAACTATACTTATTTGGAATCTTAGGCTAATAGGATAGTTGATTGGAGGATAGTTATGTTGTTGTTTGTTTTCTTCTAGATAGATATCTCCTGATTTTTAATTTTATCACGCAATGGGCATAATAACCATCTCCTTTTTATTTTTATTACTTCTTATTACCCACTACAATAAAGATTGTAAATTATGATACATTTTTTATCTCTACGCGACACATTTTTGTGTCGCACAAGTAGAGCGCGACACATAACAAAAGTGTGGTTAGAACATGTGTGAAGAGCGTCTTTCTACACATGTGTGAATGTGTCACAAAGTCACAACACATATATATATCGAGCATGGTGATACATACAAGTGTCACAAAGCTCGTGACACATATATATGTGTCGTGATTTGCCACACTTTTTATTTGTGTCACTATTGTTTAATCTTCTACAAATAAAATGACACTTTTATATGTGTCATAAAATAAGTGTGGATAAATACAACTTTTGTTGTAGTGACCCTATGATCTAACAGTGCAAATAAGCCAATTGTACAAATAAGCTAATTGATACTTTCTGTGAGGCGTACTTGTCAGGGTCAAACTAGTTCTTAAGTCAACTATTTCATATATGTGTTTGGTAATATACCAAATAAGTTAATTTGTTAGTCTTATTTTAAAAAAAATTAATATATCTCAATGTTTGAAAACTAACTTATAAGCTCACCAAAATAAACAACATGGATATTAACTCAAGACTTGCTAATCAATTAATTATTGAAGGAGAGAGGAAAAAATTGAAGGGAGAACCTAATTAAGACAATCCGAATATGTTTGTAAACATAATGGTGAATGTAACATTTAGTCTCTTTCATTATCACGGTATATACATAATTGGCTAACATGTATATTTATCTACATAAAAGATTATTTGTTTTTCTTAACCTTGAAGCTTTAAATCTAACAAATAATGGATAAAATTAACATATAACCTATAAATCTAACAATTAACCCATATGATTAACATTCAAAATATTAAAAAATTTAATAACTAACTAATAAGTTTAACAACTAAGTCATAAGTTTAACATACAAGCAATAAGTCTAACAACTAACAAATAAGTTTAACATGATCCAATCGATAAGTCTAACACGTAACTCATAAGATTATCATCCAACCTTTAATGTTAATAACTAATTAATAAGTCTAAAATCAAAGCGTAAAATATACCTAATAACCTAGGTTTAACAACCACCTATAAATTTAACATCCAACTTGAAACTAATAATGCTTAGGTTTAACAACCACCTATAAATCTAACATCCAACTTCTAATTTTCAAGCAAAATATACCACAATATTCCATGACATTCCAAAAACATCCAATCATGATGAATCTTTCAGCGATTGGTTAATGTTAGAAGTCAACTGTTAATGTTACATTTTAGATGTTAAAGCAAGAAGTTACTATTAATGTTATAAGTTAGTTGTTAAAGATGTTAAAGTGAGAAGTTAAATATTAACATTAACGGATAAGAGAGAGAGAAGACTAAGGGCACAAAACGGTCCAGATATATCCAATCTGATCCACAATCGTATCCAAAATGGATGCAGATATGGTACCGGTCGAGTACATATACAGTTTTCGATATGGTTTTGGATTTCTCGTCGGATACAGTTTTTGAACATAGATATCAATTCAAATTTCAAATACATTCTAGGTATCCGAATTCGGATATGGATTCAGATATATATTAGCATATGCATTCAGATATAGATTCGTATATGAATTTAGATATGGATTTGGATATGGATTCAAATATGGATGCAGATACGGTTACGGATATGAATATTAGTAAATTATTATTATCTTGATAACAATCGCATGTGCATTGGGATATGGTCGTATGCTTTTGGCTTATTGGATCATTGCTTTTATTGAGGTAATAAATTGTACATTTTAGACTTATTTATAGTCAAATTTATGTTATACTATAATTTAATTTATTTTTTTATCAATTGATATAATAAAATGTGAGGTCTAGAAAAATATTCTGCAGCAGTTTGTGTTTCAATTCTTATCTTCTATATTTTTGTAATCAACTGCGTGCAATTCTTGGTTTTGTGAGGTTTGCTTAGGTTGGTATTGTTGAAATTTCGTGAGATTTTATTAGTTTGAAACAAGTTTTTTAGCTGATAACTTTTACTGTCCAATTAAATATGATTTTTTTTTTGTCATGTCTGATTCATATCCGAGTCATATTCGTTTTCTAAATATCCGATTTGTATCCCTGATCGTATCAGTATCTACTTTTCTAATATTCAAACAGTATCCATTTTAGAAAGCAAATATGGATATGATAAATGTCATATCCGAACCGTATCCGATCGAAATGCACCCCTAAGAAAGAGACTTGAAACCTACACATTATTCTTGATAAAAAGAGCAAATTGACAGCAGCTTTTAATCAGGAGTAGAGCGGGAAAAATAATTTTTTTTGAATCAATATTTGAGGTGGCAACTAATTTAGGGCCTAACTACATTTGCTTTTTATTTTTGGAGTGGAGACACACATTGACTAATAAGTCATGAGGTGTAGGCACATTCCCTTTATAAGAAAAGGGCCTCAAAAGCATTTTTCCCTATCTTAAAAGCTTCTAAGCTCCTCCAGGCTCCAAACAGTCAAACACCCCAATATTTTCCTCAATTAATTTAATTAATTTCATAAATGGAAACTATCATCACTTAACTAATTAACATAACAACAACTATTTACGGCAGTCTAGATATTTTTACGTATGAATAGATTGTATATAAACTTAATGTAAATACTTAATTTAAAAATAATTGATTTTCGGATATTTTGGGTTGAAGAGAAAATTTTGAAAATGAATGGGTTCCGAAGTAAAATCCAATAAAAATTGGATTTCTCACCAAAAATCCAAAAGACAATCACTACTCTAGTTTTTTCAATCTTAAAACTAGCATAGGAATGTCAAATTGAAATACAACTTGCCCGAAAATGTCAGATACTAATCTCAGAACAGTTTGGAATGATCAGCTGAAATTATTGGGAAATAACATTATATTTCAGCCCATAAGATGATAGAAAAAAAAAGGTATCCGAACAGTGGCCAAAATGGCGAAAGAATCATGAATAGCTTCAGGACCGTCAATGATAACCGCTAACGGTCATGGGACAGAGTGGAGACCGCCGACGATCAGCGTCGACAGTTCGCGGGCCAAACTGGGTCAAACCCAGTTCAAGTCAGTTTTGGATTGCTTTTCTTTGAGAATTCTTCTGTATTCAGGATTCAACTCTATAAATAGAGTTGTTCCTCAGGTCTTGGGTTGTGGAAAAGGCTAAGAAGAGTTGCATATTGTAACAGAGATGTAGATAAAACTAAGGAGAGAAATTTAGGGTTTTTCTGAATGATCTTTTAGTGAGATTGGGAGAAAATTTCTTGTGGGAGGATTAAAACTATTACAACTATATGATCAATATATATCCAGACATTAACCTAAGATTAAAACTGCATGCCTATATGACCAATATATATCCGATATTTCTAATACGCATCCGATATTTCACTAAATATCCGTATTTATAACTATATCCTATTGAATATAGTTTTTAATAACTATAACCGCATCCTAACATATACAAATATTTCCTCGGATACATGCACTTTTGGGCCCTCCTAGTTCCAAGCCATTATTGTGCTAATATTGAAGATTCTAAGGGATTTTTTTTTAAAAAATGGCTTCAATTAATGAAGTTAGGATCAAGGTTTAAAAGTCTAACCAATTAGTTAAATTGGTTTCTGTTGATGTATATAATCACAGTCACTAACCTCGGATGAGTTTAGCTTTAAAGAGAGCGGAGTCCGCTTTCTCTCCTAAAGCCCACCGACGACTCAACCAAAGGATTCGCCACAACAGAAAGAAGGACTCGGAAGAGGCGGAGTTGGGATCTCCTATGGTTCCTCCGACGGCCAAGTTAGTGGAGTGGGGATAGTCTAATAGAGCAGAATTCACTCGTAAGAGATTGCTTACCTTCTTAGCCGCTCACGCTTCTCTTTATAGGTAGGGTTAAGGGGTATTTCCGCCTTTCCATTAGTTTGGGAACCACCGGTGAGTCAGCCCTCCCTCCACGTGAGCCGAGGATTGGCCGACATCCCTCCACCGCTAGAGTGGCCGGCCTTTACAGTGTCAAATTGGGCGAACCGAGGGTTGGTGTGGTCTATTCGCTATTAATGGGATGGGATTGGCGCTCAGAGTGCATGGGTCCGAGGTGCCTTAAATACCGTGGAGAGATGGGGAATTAAGGGGCCGCCGCTGCATTTAATGCGATGTTGATGGGCTCGAAAATCGTGGTGGCCGCTGCTTGAGTGGGAGAGAATCACGCAGGTGAGAGAAGGGGGAGCCGTGGCCGGATGGCCGACTCATACGCCTCTTAGGGCGCCCCTGGGATGATTTGTCGAGGGGACGATTGGGAGCGCTTTATGCGCCGCCTCTAGAGGACGAAAGTGGCCGAGAAGGGTAGGCCTCGATTCGCTCCACATTGTTTGGAGAGGTCGGCAACTTGTAGGAAGGGATCGTGAACGGGCGCGGGTCGGAAGGACGACCGACACCGCCCGCCGCCCGAGAGAGAGAATCGCCGATGGCCGACTCGCACCGCCCGTCGGTCATGGCGATAGTCGCCTAATGGACCGGACTGGTCGGTACATGCAGCCGGTCGGCGGGTTGAGTGTGGAGGTTCTTGTCGGTCCTCATTGGTAGACAAGCTGCCGTCTGCATCGGGCTGGCTTTTCTCCTTAATCACCGATTAGTGGTTATGACCATAACAAGTAGCCCTTTCGCTGGAGTCGGTTGGAAACGAGTCCAAGTGAAATGAGTAGCTGCCCGCCCGAGGGGGTTCGAGGGGATTCAACGTTACATCGATGGGACGTGGTTGACGCCACCGGCGCTTGGCCATTGGCGCCGCCGGGCGAGGTGGGGCCCTCCGGGATCGCCTCCCGGCGGTGCCTCGAGTGGGTTTTAATCCTCTCCGCCGATCGCGAAGAGAGCTCGCTGGGTCCCACCATATAAATAGAGAGAGGTGACGGAGGAAGGCATTCGCTTTTCTTCCCTCGCCTACTTAATTCAGCGATTTTCCGGCTGGTGGTAAAGATCCCAAGATGGATTCCGACGCCATAAGCAACTCGATGAGTTCCGCCGAAGGTTACCCGTGACGCAAATGAGGTCTTTGCGCCGAATTCACATACCGAGGCGCATAAGTTGAGGCTCCGCGAAATCATCTCCCAGATACGTACCACGGCGAAAGCGAGGGCTCCCTCAGATCTCAAACACTTGGAATGCGGCCTCCGGCACATCGCACTTTTCTTCGAAAAGTGTTTGATGAGTTAGGTGTCTCCCCAATGCAAATGACGCCAAACTCGATAGCCATATTGGTCGGCTTCACCGCCATCCGCCGCTGGCTCTCGATTCGCCGATGATGAGCGTGCCGAGCCACTTGGTCGGGCGCCACACCCGTAAGATGCTCACTATTACCTCCATGTCGGGAGAATTAAGGTTATCCTTGATCCGCCCAAGTCGATCAAAGGGTGGAAAGACAGTTCGCTCGGGTCACCGGGGACGCACTCAACTTAGGGTGTGCGCCCCGCCGAGATTAGAGAGAAACCCTAGAGCCTACATCCTTGTCGGTCGAGCACCGGCGCGAGTTGGAGCAGATCGTTAACTACACGGGGCCGCGTACGATGGACGCCTTGCTCGACAGGTCGGTTTTGCGGCTTCATGGGATTTCGTCCACTCCTCCTGGCCCTTCTGATGAGGCGAGGGCTCATAACGTGACTTTCGGGGGGACAGTCGGGAGAGCACTAAGGGCTGAACCCACTCCGGATGAGGAGCTCCCGGAGGAACCCAGAGAGGGGTTAGCTCGGCCTGCCAAACGGCCGAGGAGCGAGTCGCCCTTGGGGGGAAATCGCTCCCAGCCGGAAGGAGGTGAGAGGTCCGACGTGGGGACGACCGTAGCGGGATGCGGTCGTATATCAGAAGGTGTCGCCTTGGGTGGCGGGCCCGGTTTCCGGAGGACCCGGCAAAAGAAAACCAGCCATGGTCCTCGAGGTGCTAGACGGGCGGGAGAGAGTGTGGAGCATCCGATAGGAGAGGAGCTGCTAGAGTCGGAGGGGCGGGAGGACGACCGATCATCGACCGAGGCGAGGGGAGGTCGGCCCCGAGGTACAGTGTGGCCCCGGCTATGCCGGGAGGCTCGGGCGGTATCCCACGCGGAGCGACGGGAGTCGGGACGCTGGTCGACCACCGGGACGGCCTCACCGACCGAAAAGAATCGGCCGGTGGCCGTGGAGCGAAGTTTTGCTCCGGGTGGCCCTCCCCTATCGCTACGGTTGAGGGTGAGGACCGGAACAAAGCGAGTAGGTCGATGATGGGGCTCTCTCCCTCGGCCGCTATGATGGGGAGCCGGATGCGAGCATCGGCATAGGCCGGCATGGTACCGGATGCTCACTATTACCTCCGCATGTCGGAGAATTAAGGTTATCCTTGATCCGCCCAAGTCGATCAAAGGGTGGAAAGACAGTTCGTTCGGGTCACCGGGGACGCACTCAACTTAGGGTGTGCGCCCCGCCGAGATTAGAGAGAAACCCTAGAGCCTACATCCTTGCCTGGCCGAGCACCGGCGCGAAGTTGGAGCAGATCGTTAACTACACGGGCCGCTGACGATGGACGCCTTGCTCGACAGTCGGTTTTGCGGCTTCATGGGATTTCGCCCACTCCTCCCGCCCTTCCGATGAGGCGAGGGCTCATAACGTGACTTCGGGGACACGGAGAGCACTATATCGAACCCACCGGATGAGGAGCTCCCTGAGGAACCCGAGAGGGGTTAGCTCGCTCGCTAAACGGCCGAGGAGCCAGTCGCCTTGGGGAAATCGCCCCACCGGAAGGAGGTGAGAGGTCCGACGCGGGGACGCACCGGGTCGTCCGACGCTATAGAGAGCACGACTGGCGACGGCGCAGTCGCTACTGAGAGGCAGGTCGCCCAAAGACGCCAAGGCTCGCTGGTGGAGGAGTCGGTCGCCCGTGAGCAACTAGCAAGGGAGTGTGCGCAACTTAAGGAATCCTTGCTGGCGGAGGAAAAGGCGAAACATCCGAGTCGCTCGACATCTGGCCATCCCCGAGAACAAAACCGACCGCCATCGCCGAAGAATACCGACAAAGCACGATGGGGAAGGTCGAGGTTGCTCGCCCGTAAGGCGGTTGTGACTTCATGGTTAAACAACCACCAGTATCGAGGGTCCTGTGTCGGCTTCGATATCCTCCGAGTGTAGCCGCCGCATGCATCTCCTCTCGAGGTTTGAGGCGGCGGGTGCAGGATACGACCTAGGCGACAACGACGCTGAGGAGGGAGAGGAGGACGGGTCATCAAGCGGTGGCTCTTCGAGCGATGCCGGCCCGGGTCCGTAGTTTAGGTTTTAAGCACTCGTTTGTAATGTAATCGGCGGTTGTGTATTTTGTACTTGTCAAATGAATGAATGCAATAAGAGTTTGTTTTCGTAGTTGTGTTTTGTGTCGCTTTCTATGGCTGAGGTTATTTGGTGAATTGACTGGCTGAGATGGTCTTCCATTGGGCGGCTGCCCCAGGATGGCCTCTCGTTAGTTGAGTCGGCCTTTGGGGTCACTTGTTCTTGTTCTGTTGGTTCATTGGGCCGGCTGGGCAGAGTCGATCCGCCCCAAACAAAAGACGGGCTTAGTTTTCTGGGCGCAACAGGGGGCGCCACTGTAGGTGATAAGCCTTGACGTCAGCGGTACTTTAGCCGTCAGGGGGCGCTTCGAATTTCGAGCGAAGAGACGTGGGCCATAAAGGCGGGCTTTTCAATTTTCAAGTGGCGGTTCGCGTTTGAGCATCAATCTCGACCGCTGGTTCAAGCGCCTGTGAACGACACGGGCATTCGGGTGTCTATATATACCCTTACTCCATTTGGGGATTTCTTTTGCACTTTCTAAAGGCCTATCCTCTTCTTTCTTAAAAGCTTAATTTTCGCCATGGTCGCTTCTACTCCCGCCTCGTTGATAGGATCGCCAAGCTCAAATCTTGGCAATCGGCGCAGAGAAGAGGACCCGAGGGGATCCACGAAAGGTACGATCTTCCTCAGGGTTCACGCTTTCTTCCAGAGAAAGACAGCCATTGTCGATCATGGCGCGGATAAGCTACCGTACATGGCGACTTGGACAATGGATTGCGCCCCGCCGCTCGCGGAAGAGGTTATGCTAACGCTCGGGTGTCTCCGATGCGCTTTGCCCCTAACGCCATCGCTACGATAATGGCGTTTGGTGATCCGTCACCGCAGTGAAGGTGGTGCCGACTCTTCAACTCTTCTAAGAACCTCGCCACGGTGAGGGCTTACAAAGAAGGACGCCCATTTCTTCTTCGTATGTGGGTGGTCGGTTTGTCGACATTCCGACTCAATAAGGACCGGAAGAACAAATTGCCTGGTTTTTGGCCGACGCCAATTGGTTTGCCGCTCATGGCCGGAGATCAACAAAGACGGCCAAGAATCTTCCTCTCTCTCTCAGGACGAGGCGACCGACAAGTTCCGCCATTATTCGTGGTCGCTAAGGGCTATAACTTGTTCGACAACGCCACGAGGGTAGCGGGCTATCCTTCGCTCGACCGACCGGGCCGACGAGGACAAGGAGAAGGAGACGCCTCGGCCTCCCAAGCCCTCTTGAGTTACCACACTCGAGGGGCCTTGGTAGAGGAGGAGCTTTACTGGCCGCCTTGGCGCCATGAATGCCGTGGGCGACTTGGCGGAGAGGCTCGCTATGAAAAGAGGAACCGGAGGAAGCGAGAAGAGGGCGGCCGCCTTGAGGCGGAGAAGTCGGAAGTCGGCGCCAAATGGCTGCTGAGTTGGAGGCCAAGCACCCACGATCACGATCTCCAAACTCAACACTCGTGAGTGTGGTCGCCATCGATGAGTCAAGGGGAGGTCGCCGGTTGAAACGGACAGCTTGAAGGCCCGAGAGGGAGATCGAGGAGTGGAAGGCTCGATCGAGAGGCCGGAGGGCTAGCCGGGGCCGAGAGAGTCGAGAGCCGAACTTGCGGGTCGCCTCGATGAGTCGGGCGCTCACCGACACCGTGGACGACGCCAAATTGATCGAGGCTCGCTCAAGTCCGCAACGCCGAGGAGGGAGAGGAGGACGGTCATCAAGCGGTGGCTCTTCGAGCGCATGCCGCCCGGTCCAGAAGTTTAGGTTTTAAGCACTCGCTTGTAATGTAATCGGCGGTTGTGTATTTTGTACTTGTCAAATGAATGAATGCAATAAGAGTTTGTTTTCGTAGTTGTGTTTTGTGTCGCTTTCTATGGCTGAGGTTATTTGGTGAATTGACTGGCTGAGATGGTCTTCCATTGGGCGGCCGGGTAGTCGATCCGCCCCAAACAAAAGACGGGCTTAGTTTTCTGGGCGCAATAGGGGGCGCCACTGTAGGTGATAAGCCTTGACGTCAGCGGTACTTTAGCCGTCAGGGGGCGCTCCGAATTTCGAGCGAAGAGACGTGGGCCATAAAGGCGGCTTTTCAATTTTCAAGTGGCGGTTCGCTTGAGCATCAATCTCGACCGCTGGTTCAAGCGCCTGTGAACGACACGGGCATTCCGGTGTCTATATATACCCTTACTCCATTTGGGGATTTCTTTTGCACTTTCTAAAGGCCTATCCTCTTCTTCTTTCTTAAAAGCTAATTTTCTCGCCATGGTCGCTTCTACTCCCGCCTCGTTGATAGGATCGCCAAGCTCAAATCTTGGCAATCGGCGCAGAGAAGAGGACCCGAGGGGATCCACGAAAGGTACGATCTTCCTCAGGGTTCACGCTTTCTTCCAGAGAAAGACAGCCATTGTCGATCATGGCGCGGATAAGCTACCGTACATGGCGACTTGGACAATGGATTGCGCCGCTCGCGGAAGAGGTTATGCGAACGGCTCGGGTGTCTCCGATGCGCTTTGCCCCTAACGCCATCGCTACGATAATGGCGTTTGGTGATTCGTCACCGCAGTGAAGGTGGTGCCGACTCTTCAACTCTTCTAAGAACCTCGCCACGGTGAGGGCTTACAAAGAAGGACGCCCATTTCTTCTTCGTATGTGGGTGGTCGGTTTGTCGACATTCCGACTCAATAAGGACCGGAAGAACAAATTGCCTGGTTTTTGGCCGACGCCAATTGGTTTGCCGCTCATGGCCGGAGATCAACAAAGACGCTCAAGAATCTTCCTCTCTCAGGACGAGGCGACCGACAAGTTCCGCCATTATTCGTGGTCGCTAAGGGCTATAACTTGTTCGACAACGCCACGAGGGTAGCGGGCTATCCTTCGCTCGACCGACCGGGCCGACGAGGACAAGGAGAAGGAGCCGCCGAGGTGGCCCCACAACAAGCCGAGGATCCCAAGAGTGGGGTCCTAGTCCCACCGAGGCTCACATATCCCCCAGAGTGGAGGGTTCCACGGTGCTTCTCTCTGGTGGGGGCGCTCGTCGCCTCTGAGCAGCTTCACTCTCCCCACGACAAGGATCTCTCGAGGAGACGCCTCGGCCTCCCAAGCCCTCTTGAGTTACCACACTCGAGGGGCCTTGGTAGAGGAGGAGCTTTACTGGCCGCCTTGGCGCCATGAATGCCGTGGGCGACTTGGCGGAGAGGCTCGCTATGAAAAGAGGAACCGGAGGAAGCGAGAAGAGGGCGGCCGCCTTGAGGCGGAGAAGTCAAGTCGGCGCCAAATGGCTGCTGAGTTGGAGGCCAAGCACCCACGATCACGATCTCCAAACTCAACACTCAGAGTGTGGTCGCCATCGATGAGTCAAGGGGAGGTCGCCGGCTGAAACGACAGCTTGAAGGCTCCGAGAGGGAGATCGAGGAGTGGAAGGCTCAGATCGAGAGGCTGGAGGGCGAGCTGGGGGCCGAGAGAGTCGAGAGCCGGAACTTGCGGGTCGCCCTCGATGAGTCGAAGGCGGCTCACCGATCAGCTGTGGACGACGCCAAATTGATCGAGGCTCGCTCAAGTCCGCAACGCCGAGGAGGGCAAGAAGGAGGTCATTGAAGAGTATAGGCAGGGACCTATGGGGAAAGTGGAACTGTCCCTAGCTGTCAAGGCGGGCTACGACTACTTGAAAGCCCAACTTTCTTCTAAGCCCTCCCGACGAGGCTCACATATCCCCCCAGAGTGGAGGGTTCCCTGCGCGTTCTCCAAGGCCTGGAAGCCAGGGGAGCAGGAGTGCAACTTGGCGCCGAGGACGACCCTGATGAGGATGAGGACGACGGGGAGGACGAGGACGAAGATGAAGAGGGGGGAGACGGCGGCGAGGGAGGAGATTAGGTCGCCCAAGCATCTTGTTCTTTTTGTTTTTGCATTGACAAAATTGTCTTATATTTGTAATACATTTTACTGGTGAATGACAATTGAATTTATGCTTTCTCTCATACCAACTCTTTCCCCTTTTTGGCTCTTTCTTAGGCTTTGTGGCAATAGCGACTTTTACGGACCGGCCGCCATCTATGTTTCAGACGATATGGCAAATGGGGTCGAGATCATGGGTCGCCGCCTGCCTACCGATTGGTAATTTCAGCCAATTCGTGGTCGGCCGTAAGTGAGTGGGGTCGACCACTGGGTGATAGGGTCGTTGTCGGCTGTGGAGGGGGCGACTATTCGTTCCTCGATTTGAGCATAGGTGTCACCAGCGGGCCGTCCTTTGATCGCTGACTTTTAGGTTTCCTGATGGGCGGTAGGTTTCATTTAAGACAGCGCCGTGTTTTTCAAGATGACGATTCGCTTCCGGTGACCCTCGAGTTCCACACTCTTAATTTCTTCCGCTGATCACGAGGGGTCTTAGCATTTATGGGTCCTATTATAAATAGGGAGGAGACCATTACTTATCGTGCTCTCGTTAGGTTGGTGGCTAATTCGCCTTTACTGCCATCTCTAAGGTTTCAAATTGGGAGCACCGTGAGTTTTGCCGAGAGATGGTTGGCGGGGTGGATTCTCTCCCGAGTCCACCATCTTCGGTTTTCCCACGAGAGTGCCGCGGTAGTTCCTGCCATCTCAGGAAGGAAGGGGAAACCCCTCGCTTGCATCCAAAGAATTGGGGCACGGTTTGTGATCACACCGTATCTATTTTAGTGAGGGATAGTGGGAGCGTTGAGTATATCTCCCAAGAAGGGTCGCTTTGTTTACATCCATGGATTCTCGATTTATTGTGCCGATATGGAGCCCTCGTGGGCTTACAACAAACACAAGTAGATCGAACGGTCGGCCCCCGTGGGCTTACAATAAACACAAGTAGATCGAACGGTCGGCCCCCGTGGGCTTACAATAAATACCGAAGACAGTCGGCCCCCGTGGGCTTACAATAAATACCGAAGATGTGTCGCCCCTCGGGGCTTACAATAAATACCGAAGATGTGTCGCCCCTCGGGGCTTACAATAAATACCGAAGATGTGTCGGCCCCCGTGGGCTTACAATAAATACCGAAGATGTGTCGCCCCTCGGGGCTTACAATAAATACCGAAGATGTGTCGCCCCTCGGGGCTTACAATAAATACCGAAGATGTGTCGCCCCTCGGGGCTTACAATAAACACAAGTAGATCGAACGGTCGGCCCCCGTGGGCTTACAATAAACACAAGTAGATCGAACGGTCGGCCCCCGTGGGCTTACAATAAACACAAGTAGATCGAACGGTCGGCCCCCGTGGGCTTACAACAAACACAAGTAGATCGAACGGTCGGCCCCCGTGGGCTTACAATAAATACCGAAGATGTGTCGCCCCTCGGGGCTTACAATAAACACAAGTAGATCGAACGGTCGGCCCCCGTGGGCTTACAATAAACACAAGTAGATCGAACGGTCGGCCCCCGTGGGCTTACAATAAATACCGAAGACAGTCGGCCCCCGTGGGCTTACAATAAACACAAGTAGATCGAACGGTCGGCCCCCGTGGGCTTACAACAAACACAAGTAGATCGAACGGTCGGCCCCCGTGGGCTTACAATAAATACCGAAGATGTGTCGCCCCTCGGGGCTTACAATAAACACAAGTAGATCGAACGGTCGGCCCCCGTGGGCTTACAATAAACACAAGTAGATCGAACGGTCGGCCCCCGTGGGCTTACAACAAACACAAGTAGATCGAACGGTCGGCCCCCGTGGGCTTACAATAAATACCGAAGATGTGTCGGCCCCCGTGGGCTTACAATAAATACCGAAGACAGTCGGCCCCCGTGGGCTTACTTGGCTGAGAGGCTCGCTATGAAAAGAGGAACCGGAGGAAGCGAGAAGAGGGCGGCCTTGAGGCGAGAAGTCGGAAGTCGGCGCCAAATGGCTGCTGAGTTGGAGGCCAAGCACCCACGATCACGATCTCCAAACTCAACACTCAGAGTGTGGTCGCCATCGATGAGTCAAGGGGAGGTCGCCGGCTGAAACGGACAGCTTGAAGGCTCCGAGAGGGAGATCGAGGAGTGGAAGGCTCAGACGAGAGGCCGGAGGGCTAGCCGGGGCCGAGAGTCGAGAGCCGAACTTGCGGGTCGCCTCGATGAGTCAAGGGGAGGTCGCCGGCTGAAACGGACAGTTGAAGGCTCCGAGAGGGAGATCGAGGAGTGGAAGGCTCAGATCGAGAGGCTGGAGGGCTTAGCCGGGGGCCGAGAGAGTCGAGAGCCGAACTTGCGGGTCGCCTCGATGAGTCGGGCGCTCACCGACACCGTGGACGACGCCAAATTGATCGAGGCTCGCCAAGTCCGCAACGCCGAGGAGGGCAAGAAGGAGGTCATTGAAGAGTATAGGCAGGGACCTATGGGGAAAGTGGAACTGTCCCTAGCTGTCAAGGCGGGCTACGATTACTTGAAAGCCCAACTTTCTTCGGAAGCCCTCCCGACGCTGAGGCTCACATATCCCCCCAGAGTGGAGGGTTCCCCGCTGCTTCTCCAAGGCCCGAAGCCGTGGGAGCAGGAGGCAACTTGGCCGAGGACGACCCCGATGAGGATGAGGACGACGGGGAGGACGAGGACGAAGATGAAGAGGGGGGAGACGGCGGCGAGGGAGGAGATTAGGTCGCCCAAGCATCTTGTTCTTTTTGTTTTTGCATTGACAAAATTGTCTTATATTTGTAATACATTTTACTGGTGAATGACAATTGAATTTATGCTTTCTCTCATACCAACTCTTTCCCCTTTTTGGCTCTTTCTTAGGCTTTGTGGCAATAGCGACTTTTACGGACCGGCCGCCATCTATGTTTCAGACGATATGGCAAATGGGGTCGAGATCATGGGTCGCCACTTCTACCGATTGGTAATTTCAGCCAATTCGTGGTCGGCCGTAAGTGAGTGGGGTCGACCACTGGGTGATAGGGTCGTTGTCGGCTGTGGAGGGGGCGACTATTCGCTCCTCGATTTGAGCATAGGTGTCACCGGCCGCCCTTTGATCGCCGACTTTTAGGTTTCCTGATGGGCGTAGGTTTCATTTAAGACAGCGCCGTGTTTTTCAAGATGACGATTCGCTTCGGTGACCCTCGAAGTTCCACACTCTTAATTTCTTCCGCTGATCACGAGGGTCGGGTGCCTAGGACTTACGTGGCGCCTAGGTCTTATTTCTGCAGAGCCGATCTCGCTTTGAGGCAAAGAGCAAGCCCGAGCCTACCACGGGGAGCCGACGACCAGATAGGACTAATCACAGAGGTCGGGTGCCTAGGACTTACGTGGCTTTAGGTCTTATTTCTACAGAGCCGATCTCGCTTTGAGGCAAAGAGCAAGCCCGAGCCGCTCACGGGAGCCGACGACCAGATAGGACTAATCACAGAGGTCGGGTGCCTAGGACTTACGTGGCTTTAGGTCTTATTTCTGCAGAGCCGATCTCTGCTTTGAGGCAAAGAGCAAGCCCGAGCCTACCACGGGGAGCCGACGACCAGATAGGACTAATCACAGAGGTCGGGTGCCTAGGACTTACGTGGCGCCTAGGTCTTATTTCGCAGAGCCGATCTCGCTTTGAGGCAAAGAGCAAGCCCGAGCCTACCACGGGGAGCCGACGACCAGATAGGACTAATCACAGAGGTCGGGTGCCTAGGACTTACGTGGCGCCTAGGTCTTATTTCGCAGAGCCGATCTCGCTTTGAGGCAAAGAGCAAGCCCGAGCCTACCACGGGGAGCCGACGACCAGATAGGACTAATCACAGAGGTCGGGTGCCTAGGACTTACGTGGCGCCTAGGTCTTATTTCGCAGAGCCGATCTCTGCTTTGAGGCAAAGAGCAAGCCCGAGCCGCTCACGGGAGCCGACGACCAGATAGGACTAATCACAGAGGTCGGGTGCCTAGGACTTACGTGGCGCCTAGGTCTTATTTCTGCAGAGCCGATCTCTGCTTTGAGGCAAAGAGCAAGCCCGAGCCTACCACGGGGAGCCGACGACCAGATAGGACTAATCACAGAGGTCGGTGCCTAGGACTTACGTGGCGCCTAGGTCTTATTTCTGCAGAGCCGATCTCGCTTTGAGGCAAAGAGCAAGCCCGAGCCGCTCACGGGAGCCGACGACCAGATAGGACTAATCACAGAGGTCGGGTGCCTAGGACTTACGTGGCGCCTAGGTCTTATTTCTGCAGAGCCGATCTCGCTTTGAGGCAAAGAGCAAGCCCGAGCCGCTCACGGGAGCCGACGACTCAGATAGGACGCATCACAGAGGTCGGGTGCCTAGGACTTACGTGGCGCCTAGGTCTTATTTCGCAGAGCCGATCTCCGCTTTGAGGCAAAGAGCAAGCCCGAGCCGCTCACGGGAGCCGACGACCAGATAGGACTAATCACAGAGGTCGGGTGCCTAGGACTTACGTGGCGCCTAGGTCTTATTTCGCAGAGCCGATCTCTGCTTTGAGGCAAAGAGCAAGCCCGAGCCGCTCACGGGAGCCGACGACCAGATAGGACTAATCACAGAGGTCGGGTGCCTAGGACTTACGTGGCGCCTAGGTCTTATTTCTGCAGAGCCGATCTCGCTTTGAGGCAAAGAGCAAGCCCGAGCCGCTCACGGGAGCCGACGACCAGATAGGACTAATCACAGAGGTCGGTGCCTAGGACTTACGTGGCGCCTAGGTCTTATTTCTGCAGAGCCGATCTCGCTGGATTCGCCTCGAGTGCCCTCTCGCCCTCGTGGTCGATGGGGATCTCGTGGAGATCTTCGACCGAGTCGCTCTCTCGCTCCGCCCTCTTCGAAGTTGGCGAGCCGCCTTCTCAATGGGCATTGCGGTCGCGACTCCTTTCCCCTTTGTGGTGAGGGCGTAGCGGGCTCGGGCTTCCTTACGGTCGCTGGACCGTCCGACCCCTCTTGGTGTCGGAATTTGATCATCCGATGGTAGGTGGACGGATGGCCCGCAAGAGGTGGAGAGACGCTCGCCCAAGATGACATTGTGCGCCGACTTGATGTCCATCACCACTAACCGGACGCCGACGGTTGATCGGCATGGCGTTGACCTACCGTGGAAGGGTGATCCGATTCTCCGAGCCGAGAGTGTCCCGTAAAGCCGATCGGGGGTCCTATAGACGGCTGGAGGTTGGACCGGTCGATGCCCATGCGGTTGAACGCATCCAAAACAATATGTCGACAGAGCTCCCGTGTCGGATCATGATCCTCTTTACCTTGAAGCCGCATATGTCGGCTGATATGACGATGGGGTCGTCGTGAGGCGTCTCGACTCCTTCCAAGTCCGCCTCGCTGAAAGAGATGGACACATCGGCCTTCTGCCTCTTGTCGCAGCTGTTCACCCGCAGGGCATGCCTAGCATACCTCTTCCCGGGCAAGTATTGGACTCCTCCTAAGGTCGGACCTCCACCGATGGTGTTGATGACTCCCCACTCCCTTGGCCGGCTTCCCTCAAGGCCCGAAGCCGGGTCGAGTCCGGGGACCGAGAGCGAGGTCGGTGGTCGCCCCTCCCGGCTTGCCGCTTCCTGTGGATCAAATTCTTCAAGAAGCCTCTTTGGATGAGGTCTTCAATGTCCTTCTCGAGAACACGGCATTCTCTCGTGTCGTGGCCGTGGTCCCGGTGGTATCGGCCCGAATCGCCGTGAGTCTCTCTTGCTTGGGTCCGCCTCATCGGGCGGGGCTTGTGGAGGAGCCCTCTCTCGGGCCTTGTCCGTGGCCCCAAAGGGAAGTATTGAGGACTGTGAACACCGGAGGGGAGCGCTCGCTTCTATCCTCCCTCCGCCGAACCCACCATTGCGGTTGTTCTTGGGAGGAGGATTTGGGATGTTCTCTCCTCTGGCTGGGTCCGAACCCACCTTAGCGGCCAGCCGCGGAGGTGGTCTACCGAGGAGGATGAGGAGGTACTGCACGGCCGGGTGGGGGCCGGGTAGTTGTGGCCGCCTTGTTGGACTCCTACCGCCGTGGCGATCTTGTATGCTTCCGCTTCTTCCATGTTCATGTAGGCATGGCTTTGGACATCAAGTGCTCGTAGCTCTTGATGGGCTTCTTGTTGAGGGCTTTAGACAGTCGCCAGTCGCAGCCTCGCCACCGTGAGCCGCCATAGCGACTTGCTCCTCGGTTCGACTTCTAGCCTCTTCACCAAACCTCTTGATGTAGGCTCAGGCTCTCGCCGCTCCTCGCTGGTCCGAATGAGCACACCGGAGGGCGCTTTGGGCTTGGCATTGGCCAAGAAGTGGTGTATGAACTCCGGCCAGCTTCTTCGGCCGATGGACTTTTCTCCAACGAAGTTCCACCAAAGCTTGGCGCTTCCGCCAAAGTAACGGGAAACAGCCGCGCATTGTTGCTTCCTGCTTGCATCATGACCATGGTGTTGTAGTAGTCCCGCACATGCTCGGACGGGTCCCTCGCCCGCATACTTGTCCATCGTCGGCATCTTGAACTTCTCGACCGGGCGCTTGTATGATGGAGTCGGTGAAGGGGTGCTCCTCCGATGGCGCCGGCGACCGGCCGGTATACTTGATTGTAGTCGCCGGGTACCGGTGGGCGGTTGGGAGGAAGCCGCGGGCGCTGTGTGAGGTCTCGAGGTCGTGTCGGGCTGCCCACCGCCTTTGGCCGGGAGAAGGGCTTTCATCGGTGAGGTCGAATGCTAGGGCGGCGCTTAGAACCGGCGCCATGAGCCGGCCGCCTCGCAGGGTGAGGTGGCGCTGGCCTCGTGATCCCTCCGTGACTTGTCAAGGTGGGGAGTCTCCGAACGGATTCGCCGGGCGCATGGTACGCCTGAAGCGTGGAATGGCGGCTAGCGGAAGGTCGCCCGCCGTTGTTGCCGATGGCGCTTTGCCGCTACAAGGCGGGAGGCGAGTGAAGAGGTCACCGCAAAAGCTTGGAACCGGGCATGCATGGTGGCTTGCATGGCTTGGGTGATCTTCTGCGATTCTCGAGTTGGGCCCGGGTGACATAGCCCGCTTGTAGGTTCTCGACCCGGAAAGATCATCGCCACTGACATAGCCGCAAGAAGAAGAAAGGAGGCCCCACGGTGGGCCAAACCGCTGATGTATATAATCACAGCCACTAACCTCTGATGAGTTTAGCTTTAAAGAGAGCGGAGTCCGCTTTCTCCTAAAGCCCAAATGACGACTCAAACCAAAGGATTCGCCTATAACAAAGAAGGACCCGCTAAGAGGCGGAGTTGGGATCTCCTGGTTCCTCCGACGGCCAAGTTAGTGGAGTGGGGATAGTCTAATAGAGCAGAATTCACCGTAAGAGATTGCTTACCTTCTTAGTCGCTCACGCTTCTTTATAGGTAGGGTTAAGGGGTATTTCGCCTTCCATTAGTTTGGGAACCACCGGTGAGTCACCTCCCCTCCACGGTGAGCCGAGGATTGGCCGACATCCCTCCGCCGCTAGAGTGGCCGGCCTTTACAGTGTCAAATTGCGCACCGAGGGTTGGTGTGGTCTATTCGCTATTAATGGGATGGGATTGGCTGCTTGCTGTAAGGCATGGGTCCGAGGTGCCTTAAATACCGTGGAGAGATGGGGAATTAAGGGCCGCTGCATTTAATGCGATGTTGATGGGCTCGAAGCATCGCGTGGCCGCCGCTTGAGTGGAGAGAATCACGCAGGTGAGAGAAGGGGGAGCCGTGGGCCGATGGCCGACTCATACCGCCTCTTAGGGCGCCCCTGGGATGATTTGTCGAGGGGACGATTGGGAGCGCTTTATGCGCCGCCTCTAGAGGACGAAAGTGGCCGGTGAAGGGTAGGCCCGATTCGCTCCACATTGTTTGGAGAGGTCGGCAACTTGTAGGAAGGGATCAGAACGGGCTGCCTGGAGGACGACCGACACCGCCTTCCGCCGCCCGAGAGAGAGAACTGCCGATGGGCCGACTCGCGACCGCCAAGGCTTGGCCATGGCGATAGTCGCCTAATGGACCGGACTGGTCGGTACATGCAGCCGGCCGGCGGGTTGAGTGTGGAGGTTCTTGTCGGTCCTCATTGATAGACAAGCGTTAGTCGGATCGGTAGCAGCTTTTCTCCTTAATCACTGATTAGTGGTTATGACCATAACAGTTTCCATTCTATACGCTCAAGGCGCTTCTTAAACTGAAACTTGTCTTCTCATCCAAAACCTGTGATCCATTTATAAATGGACACTGATTTCAATAACAAAATAATGTCTATATCACAACATATAAGCATTTCAATTTACTAGCAAAAGAGATATAAGCATTTTAATTCAACAAGAGCAAAACAAGTCAGATGAGCACTGAACACTCAACAAATTTGTAAGTTTTTGCAACAGTCCACATCTCTGCAAATTATTACAAAGTCATTTGGAGAAAGAATAACTAAGTTTTTGCTGAATGCAAAAGAAAAATTATGAAAGCATCAATCTGCCCAGAGAACATCTTCATTGTACCTGAATCAAACGGAGAAGTTTTTTTTAATTCACCTATGATATGATGTACTATTAGAGAGAGAGAGATGCAATAATAAGATACACATAAAGTCGAGACTTACCTTTCATTAATCAGCGGACTTGACGATGAAGTTCTGGCGGCTGATGGGGTTCATGACAACCGGAGGTCCAGCAGTGCGAGGCCATGCCTGAAACTTCTTATCGGTCTCTTCAAACCATTCCTTTTGAGTAATAGTGCTCGGGGTGGAACCTTTTATTCAAAGAAGAAAAATGCTTTAGGGCCTTTATATAGCTAAAACTATAACAAAGTTTTTATAAAGCTGACCTCCAAAGATCTTTTTATCAGAGACTATTGTATCACAAGCATATGCAACCACGAAAGATCCTGCAATGGCTGCGGCGATCGTCACTGTTGATACTTTTGCTGACATCTTGAACCTGCAAGAATATGGGAATCGAGTGAGAAAAGATGGAGTGCAAAGTCAATTGCTAAACAATGCCAAGATAATAAAGAAAATCGAGGGTAGTGTTACTAAAGTAAAAAAGAGCAATACAACCACTGTTATGTTCGGACATTTGCATTCAAATCAAAGTCCAACAAGGATCACCGTCATACCCAAGGAAATTTGGCTTGCTAGAGGATTCAAGACAAGAGGCCTTAGATTTCAGGGTCTTGTTTAACCTAAGGATAAAATAATGGACACACAAACAAGGCACTTAAATGAAATAGGCTCACACCAATCATGATTCATAATCTTCCTATGCTGTCAAACCAAGACAAGAACGCAAGGATGACAGCTTCCTTGCTATTACCTTCGATAAACAAATAATAAACAAGAGCAAACAAAGAGGGCATACAAATAATAAACAAGAGCAAACAAAGAGGGCATACGATAAATATCCTGACTTAAGACTTGCTACTTAGCCGAAACGTCACAAAAGACCTCTATCCAAGTTGCATATTTACCTGTTAAATGATACAAGCGTGATGACCCGGACGGTTGGGAGGTTCCAATATGGCTCCCATGTCATAGGCTCAACTCCAGGTTGGGTAATAAAATAAAAAAATAACAAAAATAAAAACCAGAACACCAAGCTCATAGAACACTATTTCCTAAAAATGGGTGCATGTCTTTCAGCTTCCCACCAATACAAGTAACCCACAATACTGGACATGTGTCACCCATAACTTGTTCAGAGGTTCTCTCTTCTTTTTAAATGTTTGTCAATTTTCTCTTAGCTCCCATCACACAACCACATCCACAAATGCCTGTACAAACACCCCCAAATATGTTCGTACATCCACATGCACACAAACACACTACCATCTCCCAAGATAAACTGAAAGTAACATGTACATGTTACTTGCAGCAATCATTCACTATCAGCAAGTCTCATGGGGTAAAAATACATGAGGTCAAGTTCACGCCACGGTAACATGCATTGCAAATTAAGACTAAAAGGGATAGCATGTAATTACCCAGTAAGAAAGAATGGCTCATCTCACAGAATTGAGAGAAGATGCATACTAAATGCATAAACTAGAATTTCAATTCTAAGCACATACTTCTTCAGGAATATACTTTTACGCACTACATTAGAATTCTTATGACCCATTAACATCTTTGAATTTTCATAATGAAACCTTATAGACCTAAAGGAATTTCAAGCACAATGCATACAAATAATAAACAAGAGCAAACAAAGAGGGCATACGATAAATATCCTGACTTAAGACTTGCTACTTAGCCTAAACGCCACAAAAGACCTCTATCCAAGTTGCATATTTACCTGTTAAATGATACAAGCGTGATGACCCGGACGGTTGGGAGGTTCCAATATGGCTCCCATGTCATAGGCTCAACTCCAGGTTGGGTAATAAAATAAAAAAATAACAAAAATAAAAACCAGAACACCAAGCTCATAGAACACTATTTCCTAAAATGGGTGCATGTCTTTCAGCTTCCCACCAATACAAGTAACCCACAATACTGGACATGTGTCACCCATAACTTGTTCAGAGGTTCTCTTCTTTTAAATGTTTGTCAATTTTCTTAGCTCCCATCACACAACCACATCCACAAATGCCTGTACAAACACCCCCAAATATGTTCAGACATCCACATGCACACAAACACACTACCATCTCCCAAGATAAACTGAAAGTAACATGTACGTGTTACTTGCAGCAATCATTCACTATCAGCAAGTCTCATGGGGTAAAAATACATGAGGTCAAGTTCACGCCACGGTAACATGCATTGCAAATTAAGACTAAAAGGGATAGCATGTAATTACCCAGTAAGAAAGAATGGCTCATCTCACAGAATTGAGAGAAGATGCATACTAAATGCATAAACTAGAATTTCAATTCTAAGCACATACTTCTTCAGGAATATACTTTTACGTACTACATTAGAATTCTTATGACCCATTAACATCTTTGAATTTTCATAATGAAACCTTATAGACCTAAAGGAATTTCAAGCACAATGCATATAAATAAACTGGTATCAAATTTGACACAGGACGAATACTAAATTCACAATAAAGTATATTCCAAAATGCAGCAGATAAGGAGTCATTGAGACTAAGCTCAAATTATTTCATCATTTTTAGTGAATCATGTCCATAAAGTACCGTATCTGGTCCATATCCAATCCATTTGCACCCCACAAAAAGCAATTCTCACCTAACATCGTGTTGCAACGTCATAAGGGATACTATCGTCACTCTCGGCATTGTTATAAATGATAGAATATAGATTCTAGTTAACAGACTAACTCATGACCATCAATGTCAATTATTTATTAGTTTCTTCTAATCAGCATCATTATAATCATCTAAGCCTTGTTTTCAAAGTGGGTCTGCTATTGAACACAAATCAAGTTCCAAAAAAAATCAACAAAGGAACTGAACAAAATTTGACAAATAGTTATGAGCAAGACATTCACTTTCTATGAATTGGTGAAAAATTCCAAGATAACTAGGACCATGCAATAAGATACTTACATCAAGTTGATATGCAATTATAACTATCATATGAATTAGTGTCTCAAATTGCTAAATTTGCCATTAGCTATCTTTGAATTCTTATGAATTGCTTCAAATTAATTCCTCCCTAATGAAGAATGAAATCAGGCTGGCACACTCGATTTTGAGGTCCATCATTTCTCCAAGAAAAATTAAATTAATCTCTTAAATCGGGGAAAGCAATAGAAGGATATAAGATTTGAGGGACCTAACAAACATTTATACATTTGAGTGATTAATTTTAGAATTTTGAAATTAAAGGATTAATAAAAAAAATCCTATAAAATTTAAGATTTTTTAGATAAGGTATAATTATTTTAAAGTATAAACAGGGGCGAAGCTACATGGGGGCCAAAAGGGTCTTGGCCCCACCCCCCTAAAAAATACAAAAAAATCAAGGGGATAGTTGGTTTATATTTTCATAAATCCAAACGATTAATACCTCACTTTTTCATAACTCTCTGTTTGATGGGATGAACAGGAGCTCCGCTCTTTTTTGCCCCTTTCGTTTCTGCCCCCAGTCGAAGGAGAATGTTGGGTTATTTATCTTTGAGTTCAAAGAAATGAAGAAGATGAATGGAGCCATTGTTTTTGGGTTCACTCTTTGTTTTATTGTGGGTTGGTGTTTTGGGTGGACCTTTTGTCTTCTTGTGGGTTGGTCTTTGCTACTTTGTAAATGAAAAGGGGCAGTAAACAAGACACGAGCCTTTTAAAAGTTTGAATTTTTTTGTTTGGCAATTTGGAGTTAGCCCCTCAAATCTTCAATTCATATGAGTCCCTAAAATCTTTGAAATTTCTAAAACGTCCTTGAAATCCTAAGGGGTCTAACAATTTGGTCCCTAAATCATATCTTCGCCAAAATTCTAAAATTTCAAAAATAGAATTTAAAACCTAAATCATGATCTAATCCTACTACAATTTAAAATCTAAGTTAACTCCATTCTAAAGAACGAGATAGCTTAATCTACTTAACTATCCTATCTAAAATTGTAAAACGGTTCTATGAAATGAAGGCAAGACGAATATTATTTTATGCACTGTATTCTATTTTAAAATTTTATTTTGAAAGTCTTGTTATGTAATGTTATTTAGATACTAGTCGATCATGGGGAAAAAATATATTGTCATATTAAAAAAAATTTGTACCCCTCTTGTCAAAATTCCTGGCTCCGCCACTGAGTATAAATCTGATTGTAATATTTACTTGTGCCACTACTTTATAACTCAAAAAAAAATTCCTCTCTTTTTCTCTCAATAAATAACTGTAATTAAGAAAAAAATATGAGGTACAAAAAGGGGAAAAAAAGCAAAAACCATATCCATCTTCTTCAATGGCCAATTCCAAGCGTACGGATTTGTGGTGAGTTCTTCAGCAAACACGTGATTCAAACATAAATTCTCTACCCTTCCGAAAATTTTCCCAAACACTCCCTTCACTAAATTTGTAGCTAACATTCTCTCAATTGACAGAGAAATACTAAATTTGTAGTTAAAATCCTCTCAATTGATAGAAAATGGGTTCTGATTCATACTCAAGTGGAGGAGGAGGGAGTCCAGCTCGAAGTTTAGCCCTCAAAGCCCTAGTTCTCTTTGGGGGGGCTCTGATTCTAAAGAGACTTCGAAAGTCGACCATGAGATGGGACCACGCTCGTGTCGTTGCTGAGAGCCTCTCTGGTGAGAAAGTAATCATCGCCCCTAATAATCTCTTATTTTCTATGAATTTTTGGGGCTTTTGGCTGATTGTTTTCTTGTTTTTTTTTCAAGTTTTCGAGGGAGCAGGCTAGCAGGGATCCTGATAATTACTTAAATTTGAGGTGGGTATTTTTTACTTGTTTAGAAAAAAGTGCTAACTTGGTGTTCTTGATTGGTTGAATGAGAAATTTATCGGCTTTACTAGTTAATTTGTTTGCTATTTGTCATTCAATCTTATGGGCTACAAGCAAAAATTGTTTATTTACAAACCGTCAAGCGATTGATATGGTGAAATGGTTTTAAGCATTAAAAATTCACCTTTCGACGAAGCTCCAGGCGTTGGTATAATCGAAGCCAGTTCGAGAGTTTACATGGTGGATATTTGTTCTTGTGTAGAGAGAAGTGCTATATTGTTGGATTTCTGTTGAAGTAGTATGCATCTTGATTGGTTGACTGATACATTTTATCAGCTTTACTAATTAAATCTGTTTGCCATAATTCATTAGCCCTTATAAGCTAGAAGTGACAATGGCTTACCAGTTGTTAAAATCTTTGGTTGTTTGATGTATTAATATGGCTCTAAGCATTATTAATTTTCCTTCTAACTAAGCTCTAGGCATTGGTATAGTCAAAGTCAGTTTGGGAATTGAGAGCAGCGTAGCAGGAATCCTGATAATTTCTTTAATTTGAGGCGGGTATTTTGTTCTTGTACAGATAAAAACGCCACCTTGTTGTTTCTCTATAGAAATAGTTGGCATCCTGATCGGTTGAGTGATTAATTAATCAATTTAAGGAGATAATTTCTTTGCTAAAGAACATTCATTCTTATGAGCTTGAATTAACAATTTCTTACTTACATAAATCTTAGGTTGTTTGGTATGCTGATATGTTTCTAGGACTTAAGTACTCTTCTTCAAACTAATAGGCCATGGTATAGTCAAAGTCAGGCTGAGAACTGAAAAATGTTCGTAACACACTTGTTGGATTTTAGTTTCAGTTTTTTGATTCATGATATGCGGTTCCAAGTTAATCATCACATTGAGTTTTTATACTTTATACATGAATACCATCTTTCATCTATATAAGTGAAGGATCAGAGATGTTTTTTCCCGTCACGGATACTTCATTTTCTTCTTGCCTTTCAGAATGCTCAAATGTCCCGCAACGGAGATGGTAGATGGTTCAAAAGTTTTATATTTCGAGCAAGTATGCACATCCTATTTGCATTACATATCGTTTAATTCACTTGTATTAAATTATACCAAGTAAGATTTGATTATTGGTGTTCTTCCTTTTCGGCAGGCATTTTGGAGAACCCCCTCGAAACCTTTTCGCCAAGTATGATTGTTTTCACCCTGTATGCAACATGTCCATTACCTCTAACTTTGCTTGTTAATGCCAGTGACTTCCTTTACTGCGTAGGCTTCTATAATTCCTGATTTTTTTTGGATTATATACCACTTTTTTCTTACTTATGCACTTAATTTCAAATGCTGCTAAGCTGCAATAAAGTATGTATTTTACCTCAAAGGGCATTTCTCATGATTTCCTGTTCAATGGTATGGATTTCTTGGTTTTTCTAATGATTATATTAAACATTTTGAACTAAGAAAACATAAATTTAACTTTCCTACTTAGTGAACTATTGTTCTGAAAAGTTGCAGAACTTTCCTGGCAGAAACTAGGGAGAGATGTACAACAGTTCAAGAAAGGTGCCTTATCTATGTGAAATAGTAATGTGATCCCAACAAATGAAGCTACTCTCCTAATGCTTAGCAAGAAGGTGACATCCTTGCTTGCTGTAGTGTATGTGTTTTACAGGCACTCAACCCGCGGGAGTCTGAGAGTATAACATTATAACCCAGCCCTCACGCACCACTTTGGAGTCCTGAGGCAGAGGCATGCAAGCAAGGCGGATGACTACTTCCTATCCATTTAAGTTTATTAGAGCTTTCCACTATATACATACATACATACATGCATGCATACATATAATACATAATTTTTTGGCTAGTACTGAAAATTGTTATGATAAAGAGTATTCTTTGATGGCATGTCACCATACAGTCTTGTTTTCAGAAAGGCGTGTCATTAGGACCCATGAATATTCAAATAATATCAAAGACAACCAGGTTTGCTATATATATATATATATATATATATATATATATATATATATATATATATATAGTCTTGTTTTCAGAAAGGCTGTCATTAGGACCCATGAATATTCGAGTAATATCAAAGACAACCAGGTTTGCTATGTGTGTGTGTGTGTGTGTGTGTGTGTATATATATATATATATATATCGAATAGTCCTAATATCATGGTCAGGAAACTTATATATATCGAATACTTTACTTTCACCATCAAAGAATTGAACGCTATATAAATATTGGGGACTAATATCAAGTTAAAGTCTACAGGAATTTGCAAAATATATCTCCTGACAATGAAAGATTACATTGCAAAAATATATAAATGCATAATCGATAGACAAACATTGGTTTCCTTATATATATATATATATATATATATATATATATATATATATATATAGAGCAAGGCTCCTATGAACTTAAGTTCATAATGAATAGTGGTGCACCAACTTTTCTAACCACTCATCTTGCTTTGGGATCCGTGAAAGATATAAAGCCCACTTTGAGATTTGTGCATCAAAAATCTCAAGACAAGATGGGTGGATAAAAAGTTGGTGCACCACTATTCATTATGAACTTAAGTTCATAGGAGCCTTATATATATATATATATATATATATATATATATATATATATATATATATATATATATATAACGCTCAATTGGTTTCCGATCAATTATTGTTCCTTAAGCACATAATCTTTGATATCTAATGGCAAATTTAACAATTTGAGAGACTAATTTGAAAGCAAATTTTATAAGAATTGAGAAGCCTTATAGCAATTTCAATGTTTCAAGAGCTAATTTTAGTATACTAAAGATTCAAGGGTTTAATGCCAGAAAAAATGTTTCTATTAGGTTTATTAGGTTTGAAAAGATTCAAGGGCTAATTTTAGCATACTAATTTTAGCATACCATTTGGGCAAAATTTCACCTTCCTTTTTCTTCCGTTAAATCCCCAACAAAAACATCCAAACAATTTTAATTATTTGCTTTCCTTCCCTAGCCTCCGCTATCTCGAGTGCACATCATATCAGAGTGCCCCACACCGTGCAAGACACTTTTGAACCGTTGAGATGATGTGCAGGGGGACAGTTTGAGTATTTTACTACTCCTCTACAAGGCTGAGATGGCAATATGCGATGTATTGTTTTAATAGAAAACTTACTTTATTATCCCCCATCCAAACACATTTTTAAGCATTCAGTTTTTGTCTTTCACCAACTTTCAATAAGTTGGTTATTTTATTAATAAAATGTTAACTTAATCGATTTTTTAATAAAATATTAAATTGGTACTTTTGAAGAATCCTCCCTTTTCTTAATTCCTTCTCTTCTTTATTTTAATAAATAAATTTTCTTTAAATATTATTATTTTCTCCCTTTTCTTAACTCCTCTTTTATTTCAAATATTATTTCACAGATAGGTGGAATATACCTCTGATAGGAAACCCAGTTTCAATTAGGGCCCTACATGTCAATGAAAGGAAAGGACATAATCGTCATTTCACAATATCGTAATCATTCAAAGCCCCGGCCGAGACCCAAATTTTCCCTAATCTCTCAACCCTCGATCCCTGCTCGATCGCTCGTCGACAAACTTCGATCCTCATTTTCTAGTCAACCGTAAATCCCTATCTCTCTTAATTACTTCATTCTAATTTGATAAGTATTGGGTTCGTTTAGTTTGATCTTGACCTAAATTTTGGATTTTTTTCCTAGGTTTTCAACGGTGTTTAATTTCATTTGCTTCACAAAAATTTTGCTTCTTTGGTATTTTTGAGATTTGATATGATGGATCTAGAATTTGATACTGCGGCCTGAATACTTAGTCGTTTATGATTTAGAATAGTAGTTGGGCACTTTGGGATTTGATACCATGATGAAATCCTTCGATGTCTATTTTTGGCGAAATTGTTATTGTTTTATATTTTGGTAGCTGGATGTAATGTTGGTATTCAAAAGTTGAATATTCATGGAATGGGGTATGATAAGAAACTGAAACCAGCCACATTTGAGATCCCCTTGAATGTATTTTATGGGTTTTCTTAGTTATTGCTTTGAGATAAGAAGCTGTCTAGGTGCGGTAAAATTTTGAACTGAGGACTACAGATCTAGATTTACAATGGTTAAGACTGCTGCAGGATGCGACATGCTATTGTTATTCTTATAAAGGGGGATGAATGCTTGTTGGGTTTAATGAGATTAAGCAGAACTTTGACATATGATGCAATTTTTGGTTCGCAGAAATTGCAATTGAGCAAGAGCTGTAATTTTTAAAAGGAAATTGCTTCTGTGGAACCATAATCTTTTTGTAAATACAGTTACAGAAAAAGCTCCTTTTCACAAAATTTACTTGAAATCAATTTCTTTTCAAGTCATTTTTTTGGGCAAAAAGTGACCTCTCTCTTTAACTGTTATTGCAAAAAAGTTGTACTTGCATCAAAACATACATCTATGATTGCAATTGCAACTGTCTTTGAAAATCACAACTATAGGTGCAGTTGCAACTTTTGTGCACTCAACGGCAGTGTTGTGAAGGGAAGAAATAAAAAGGGTAGTAAAATTTGGAAAAGATTGTGTTGGACAAAAGAGAGTAGTTAATAGCATTAAGAGTTATTATGAGATTATTTGATTCATAAAGAGAACCAATTTGAGAAAACTCGTTTACCTTGAATCCTTCATTTGCGCTTAGAATGCATGACCAAAAGCTAGTTATACTTGCATATCAACTTGATGTAAATATCTTACTGCATAGTCCTAGTTATGATTTACAATGGTTAAGGCTGCTGCGAGGATGCGACATGCTATTGTTGTTCTTATAAAGGAAGATGAATGTTTGTTGGGTTTAATACGATTAAGCAGAACTTTGACATATAAAGCAATTTTTGGTTCGCAGAAATTGCAATGAGCAAGAGCTGCAATTCGTAAAAGGGAATTGCATTTGTGGAACCACAATCTTTTTGTAAATGCAGTTACAAAAAGAAGCTCCTTTTCACAAAATTTACTTGAAATCAATTTGTCTGCCAATGTTTACTTATATCCTTTATAAAATTACTTGTTGTTCCACTTTCTTCAATATTATTGTCCTAAACCAATTTGTAGTTTCCAAAATGGTTGCAGAAATAATAGAGGTGAGCCTAAGGCCCAATATGTAACCATAAAAGTTTTTGGTACAACATAAGGGGATAAAAGAAAGGAAGATATATGTAGGCATTTGAAATTGAACGAATAGATCTCAACGATAAGCTACCAATACTCATATCATGATCATTGCTCAAAATAAAATAATAGATGTTAATATAAATAATCAAGCTCTAATATTTAGGATTCCAAACGTCTCCAATCATGGGGTATATCAATAAACCACACACATCTTAATTTATACACCCATCGGTGAGCATCCTCACACATGGCATGTCTACGCGGGACCCACTTTCATTCACCACCCACCGGTAAAGTTTAGTTCACATAGGGCATAATCCATGAATATAGAGTATCAACAAAATATCAAATAAAAGAATACTATCGTTCTCAATAATGGACTCAACAAAGCAAGCCGAATTACCACAATATAGTCATTCGTGGAATCTCAATGATACAATACTAAAATGAACAAACAACGGTATAGCAATAGTTATGCAATCAATAAATAGCTCACACATGAAATGATTTAAATAAGAATACTATGGAAGAAATAAGGTATACAGCTGAGCATCAAATATCAGCTCATAAGAATTTCAAGAAAATAATCAATCAAACTCTCAAAGAATTGAGAGGGAACAATGAAAGATTACCTACCATTCGTGTCGGGTTCCTCAGTATCAACGAACAAATCCAAAGGTCTTACTCCTATGTACAAATAGATGTACATCTATGTAAGGGTCTACACGACAAGGTTATATACATGCTTAACAAAGATGCACTTGATACTATATGCAATGTATGATCATGAATAGACAATAAAGTCAACAGTTTGTGCTATGATTTGTGATGGCAAAATGGTTAGATAAACAGGGTCCAAATTGTATAAACATATGGTCACTTTACTTGTATATGAATGTACTTCCTAAAACATCGGGTTTGGCATCAATTAAGTGACTAGAAATAATGTTATATACATAGATACATGACATGCCCAGACTGGAGTATAGCTCGCATTGGAAGATACACAAGACTATTTGTGAGTCCCAATGATGTCCAAAATGTATAAAACTAGTGTTATATAACTCCTACATGTGTCTAGTTTTCAGAATAACAAGTGATTTATAAAAATAATACATATAGCTCAAGTTATACTAAGAACAAGCATGACATGTACAAACTGTAAGTGCAGATCATGTTAGCAGATTCAAGTAAATAATTGAGGCAAAGTTCAAATTGTTCCTATACAAGTCTAATTTTAGAAACAAAAATAAATTCCTACATGCAAGCTTCTTTGGGAGAGTTAAACTCTCCACAATGTAGAGAGGTCACGATTGCAGACTGGTGCCGGAATAAAAAAACACCCACATGTATGTATTTACCCAAAATGTAATATTAGCCACACTTACGAGAAGAATCATATAATTTCTACTAAAAAATTATGTGCTTCTCACCTAATAATTGAAGTAAATGCTATATATATATATATATATATATATATATATATATATATATATATATATATATATATATATATATATATATATATATTCATGGGTCCTAATATCATTGATATTCTTCATCAACATACTGACATTCTGGGAAATTGAACAAATTACTTTGATATCCGAATAGCAAAAGCTCTATATATATTGGTTTCCTTATAACATAATTGTATCTTTAATGGTCAGGAAACCAATGCGCCCCTATATATATATTGGGGACTAATATCAAGTTAAAGTCTACAGGAATTTCAAAAGAGAGATCTTCCTTCGATAAATTAGTTCAATTTCAAATACTGCACCAACTAATTACACAAAGCATTATCATACTGTTAAATTGTTACACCTACAAAAACACCAGCAAAAGGAAAACTATGTACACAAATCACATGGACATGACTAACTTATGCTAAGAGAATTGAACTGACCTATTGCAAGCTTCAAATTTGACACATCCTAATTTCTAACTAACAATTTCAAACCTAAAGAAAGAAGTTAAACCGCATCAAAATGAATCATTGAACATTCCTTTTGTTGTTTTCATAAGAGGGATCTGATGATAACCATTCACTAAGCATACATGTTAGCTATCTATCATTAAATTTTCAAGATTAACAAAATTTCACAAATAAGTTCTCTGAGTTTGCTCATACCAAAACTAATCGCTGAAAAATAAGTTTACATCATCATTTCACTATATCCTAGAAATTGGTAGCACATGTCAATTGGCATTTCGCCAAAATGGTTAAACTAGAGCACCTAATGAGCATACCATCTACGACATTTAAAACAAAAAATATTCTCAAATGCCAAAGTAAATGCATCAGCTTCTTCTAGTTTGAAATAACACAGAAAATCCCTACACATCCAATTTCGATAAATGCTACACATCATACTCAAATTCGAATCCAGTATATACATGAGAAATGATTGGAAAATTAAAAAAAAAATAAAGAAAACGAGACATCGTGCTACTTGTTCTAGATTACTTGAGAGAGATTAACGAGCAAACCCTAGAAATCGCGAACAAAGGGGGAAAAGGAGTCACCTTTGAGAGAGGGCTGCTGCCTGATCACAGAGAAACCCTAGATTCTGAAATAGAGAGGAAATTGAGAAGCGGCTGCAAATATTAATTAGAGGTCACTTGGAATGACTCGTGACCGTCCGATGAGAATGAGCAGTGTGATACGCTTTCGGATCCCAATGACGGATTAGGTGGCCGTTAACAAACCGACCCGACCCGCAAGCGCTTAATCCTCTCGAGTCTGGGGGGGAAGCTGTTTTTATTTTATAGATCCTTGCATCATTATTGTATTTGTTAAAAAAAACATTTATAAGATCTTTTTTTTTATAGAAAAATATTGTTTTCTTTAAATTTGATGAAATAGATTGTGTAAAAAGAAGTGAAACTTTTCTTAAAATTTTTATAATCACATTCTTTTATTTAGTCATCAACAACTCGAGCGATCAATGTTGATCGCTCTAGAAATAGTCCCTCAAATCATTAATTTTTCCAAACTCTTAAATTAGTAACATTGCTATTAGGTCTTTCAATTCAAATAAGCAACTTCAAACCAGTCATTTTAGTTTGCTAATGTTTGATTATGAGAATTTTTTTAGTTAACTCTTAAAGTCAATTACACTCTTGTGTTTACTCGTAGTCGTTTCAAAAATCATGGTCCCCTCCAAACCCATTTAAATTCAAACTCATCATTACATTTTTCTTCCTTGATGATAGGATCCTCCCTCCTAACCCATTCTATAATTGCTCTCTCCTTTCTCAGATCTAACAAGTATACATTTAATGAGGGGAAAATTGTAAACAACCAATCATAATTTATCAGTAATCCAATCGGATATTCTAACAGAGGGAATAATTTATAATAACTTATAAGATTCTAGGGATCCAAGGATAATTTCAATGATTTGAAAGACTAAGTTAAAAATATTATAGATGTAAGGGTTTAATATAAAAATGACCTAACATTCAGTGCTCCGTCACCAAGAGGATGTTTGGTTCATGAATTGCATTTTGATGCATGTGAGGAATTTTAAAATATACATGTTCAAAAAATTGTTTTGATTTTTTATGCCTGAAGGATTTTGAAAGATCCATATTCATAAAATTATTTTTGCGATTGGTATTGAAGAGTTCTTGCATAAGTGATAAAAATTCAACCAAATTTTGTTTGGTTGCACGTGATTTTGTTGAGTATATGTGCCTAAAATCATAAAATATGATTTTAGGGAATCATATTTAATGTATCTATTCTACATGACAACCTCAAATTAGTGGAATGAAAAATATCAAACAAGCAATGTAAATTGTGAGTTCTATTTTTCAATGCAAAAATCCATCAAAATGTATGTAAACAAACAACCCTAAATAGTTTTTATTGATTATATTTGAAAATTTCCTACATAAACATCAATCCAAATAAAAATAAATTTTGATTTGATGAAAATTAAGGCAAATTGAGCCCAACAAAATCTTTGACTTGTTATAAATAGTTGAAAACTTGGAATTGTATAAAAGTAATTTTCTTTGGCGAGAAAGTTTGTTTGTTTATAGTTCTTATTTTGAATTGAGCTACTTTAAAGAATGAATATTTAAGCATTGGAGTTCTCTACTACTTATCTTATACTATTATAAAAGTTAATTGGGATGTTTAACATTATTTGCCAAAATACCCTCCAACGCATCTCTACGTATATACATGGATACATAGACACTTAATATAAATTTGATAATTAACCCTTCATCAACATACATACATACATACATGAACACATCCATCCATACATACATACATGGAAGACAAAAAGGCTTTTCATCTTGGATTCTCATTTCATAACCCCAAATTAATTAACCGTTAATAAATTAAATTAAATCATTTATGTTTTCATAACTCCCTAATAATCCCACAAACCTTTTACATCCCAAAATCATAATCCCTCACCCCACCCCACCCCAAGCCAACCCCATTATATATGATCATTCCTCTCATTCCTTCATCATAAAACACGCCGACAGCTATATCAAGTTATTTTTTGGACCACTTAATAATAATTATATAGTTTTTACATTTTAGTTATGTTGGTCGATGTCAAATGGAGAAGAGTTGGAATATCTCAATAGTATTGATAGCATTTTTTAAAAAATTGTGTGTAATTCGCAGATGATTGATGTGAGTGTTATATACTTTAAACCATTGCATAGTTTTCAATGTTCATTTCGGTTACTTTTGTCATTACTTAAGCAATTGAGTTGGATAGGATCCATCCTATGAACTGAGTTTACATTGATAAAAATGGAATTATATCATTATATACATTGACAAATGACACCGAAAATAAACACCGAGTTTATATTAAGTTAGACATGTCTAGAAAAATGAAGGTATTAAATCATTGATAAATGAACTTAGTTTATATTAAAAAAAAAAGAGATATATTTTGGTAACTTTTTCTTTTTTATTTCCCAGGAGGTTGATACTGAAGAGGAACTGAAAGAAACTTTTAAGCGACAAAGACCGCAATGGTTTTGTCCCTGTCAGTGAAATGACTACCATAACTCATGTTGTATATTTCCTTAGTAATTTTTTGTATTATGTTTGATAGAGCAAATATAATTTTCAATTTTCAACATGGCTTCACCTTGGATGCTTATAACTACTATTTAATCTCTACATTTTTTTAATTTTATTTGTTGCTTCTTTCAATCAATTGTATTTCGGACCTATTGGCCACTGGAAAATAAAGTAGTTTTAGAAATATGCAATTGCGAGCTAATAAAATGCTACAAACATGTTAGAAGATGTTTGAGCCAGAGATGAATTTGGGTGTTGCGAGCATAAATGTTGAGATTGCAATGTTAAGCGTTGTGATTGTTACTTTCTAAATTTTGTCAGATCTTTCATTATGCAGAAGGTTGACTCTACTGAGAGAGAATGGTGATTTTATAGCATTTTAGTTTGATATTTGAATTTTTGGATCTTACTTTTTAAAAATGATTTATAATGTAAATTATGGAGTCGTGAGGAATAAACTCCATGTTACTAGAAAGGTGTGAGGAAACAAAAATCCAAAACATCTCACTAAAAGATTAATAAAGAACATTATAATATTAAAAATATTATAATAAAATCAAAATAATTTGTACATAATACTATAATTTACACTGAAAATATTTTTAATATTTAACACTCTATATGTATAAATATTTTCTAAATATAATATTATAATACACTTATTATTAAATAATGGCTAAAAGATCAATTGTCCCACATCATCTATAATGTGTGATAATTCTAGTGCAATTAATTTATCTAAAATCCTATTCAACATTCATTACAAAACATATTGATATTAGACATCATTTTCTACGTGATCATGTTCTTAAGGGTGACATTACATTAGAATTTATATCTACTAATAAACAAATAGCGATATTTTAACAAAACCCTTAAAAGAAGAAATTTATGTTAAATTAAGAAGAGAATTAGGTATATGTTCAAGTGAAGATCTAAATTAAAATTTAAGATAAGTTCATATGCATATATACTATGATTAGTCGACTAATAAGCTTACTAGCTGGCTACATGCAATTTTATACATACACTATTCTCAGATTTTTAAGACTAGTCGACTAATATTGACTATAGCTAATTAACTGCATTAAACGTAAAACACAACTCTCTGTAATTCATGTAGTTCACTAATTTACAAACTAGTTAGACTACTAAACACGGATATTTATATTTAGCATATCTCTCTTATTGGATCTTTTACATATCAAACCCAAAACCCATTACCCGTTTAACTTAAGTTAAATAGATCTTGGCCATACATTTTTTTTTTCTTATACATCCTAACCTTACACTTCTTTCTTACACAAATTCTTTCTCTACCATTCATTCCTACAAGATTAAATCTTAGCCATTGATTTTTTAACTACCCTAAAAATTACAACTACCCACTATCTATCCTCTCTAAAAACCAGAAAATTCCTCTTCTTCCCAAACTTCACCGGTTTCCTCAAGTTAGGGCATCCTTGGTTCGAAAATTCTTCTCAAAATCGTCTTCAACTTCTCTTAAAAATCGGGCTTTTCATTCATTAGTAGTCGACTACTCGCAGAATTAGTCGACTAATCAGCCCAGTTTCACTCTTTCACTTTGGTAACTCTCTTTTCTTTATCTTGTTTGTTCAAATTCTTATTTTAACCATGTCTAGAAGTGGAAAAGCCTCAAAAACTGATCCTCTAACATTGTAGAGGATTATTCCATCTATTTAAAAGATCCTAAACTCTTAGATCAATTCAAAGAGTTTCAATCTTTGGAAATTCTTCCCTTGTTAAATTAGATGATTTTCTACCTCATAATCTATCATCATTTTTGAACATAATGGACTTCTAGAATTGTTTTCATCGACAATCGTAGGCCTTGTTATCCTTGCTTGTTCAACTCTTTTATGCTAACATTACTCTTGTGAAAACCCTTCGAGGAACCTAAAACTTCACACTCTAGTTAAGGGAATTGAAATTGAGTTGACTGTTAAGCAACTAGGGCGTCTTCTAAACATTCCTTTCAATCGAAATTAGTTTGGATGATATCGATGGATGATCACAATGTGCTTTCTAACAAGATTTTTCTTCTGGTCAAAATCCTCCTTTGAATCAATCAAATAAATTACGTCCAATTCCTAGGTTCATTGCAAGAATACTTGCATATAATTTGTTTCCAAAACCGGAGTTTCAATTTCATATCATTGGATTTAGCCAAAGCTTTATATGCTTTAATGGCTAACATCAAAGTCAATTAATGAAGTGTACTACCATAATCTTACTGTTTTGCCGAGGATTTTCCTTTGGAGCTTTCTTGACTCAAATTTTGAAAAATTCAATGTTGATGTTGAGTCCAAAACTCTGTTCGCCTGAATTCTTTGATACCAATGCCCTAACTAGGATGAAACTCACAAACTTTGTTCTCTGGGAAAATCAACCCAATGAACCACGGTTTCTCCAACCAAAGAACCACCAACAACTCAAGATATTCCACAATCATCAACTCAAGCGGACCATCGAGCCATCATGTTTTTCTGGACGACAATACAACACTCTTCGCTCGTGATCTTGAATTTGGAAACTAGTCAAAATTTGATTTTTGATCAAAACATCTAATCATGAACAACCAACGGAGTTCAAGAAAACCAACAACTCATGATGCGTATGTTTGAAGATCTCAATACAAAGTTTGATTCATATTTCCGTGGATATCACACCACCGTGACCTTCATCCGAATAGATTGTCTTATGTTATTTTCGCTTTTTAAGTGTGTTAGAGACTTATGTTTAAAACTATGTGATATTTGTTTTGTCGCTTTAAAACTATGTTTGTGTTTTTCATTTATGTTTTAGGAATGACTGCTATTATTAAGTTGGTAAGCACTATTTGTTTGTTTTATAACCCGATTATGCCGATGGAGGTTATCAACATTTTGATTTTCATGGCAAGTCTTTGCTTACCTATTTGGATGGGTGAAGTCTTGGACTATGTTCATAACTGGATGATCTATTTGAAGTTTTAGCTCATAATTGACAAAATATTCAATTGCCTATCTTATATGTTTCCTTCTTTTGTTGATAACAAGGGGAGAAATCGTGTTATTATGCATGCTTATAAGATGCATGTGGGAGTAATTTTAATTTAATTTTATATTATTGATTGTTATCATCAAAGGGGAGAATGTTGATTTTCATATTCTCAAGTTAGTATTTTGATGATAACAATATATGTTATATATATATATATGTGTTGTTTTGTGTTTTATAACTTGTTGATGGATATCATTTGTATCAAATTTGGACAAGTACAAGATGAGTTCAAGGCATTATGAAGTATTGAAGATGAGAAGAAAGATAAATGTAATTTTTCTCTTCTTTACTTAGGTCAAATTGTACAAGCCTTGATCACTCACATGCACACACATATATAACTTTAGAACACACTAACACATGCTTAGTGTGTGGATTAACAAAAGAAATCCCCTTTGTTAATCAATAGAAGTTAAAGTTAAAGAATAAGTCTAAATATATATAAGTTATATAATTTTAAATCTTTAGTAGTCGACTAATAGCAATTATAATTACTATTCATCTTAGTATGTTAAAATATAAGTTTCGTTTTCACGGTATAGTCGACTAATCTTCATAGTAGTTAGACTAATCATAGTTTTAACGAATACTAAGTCTCATTTACTACAATTATAGTCGACTAATACATAAAGTAGTGATTCTACTAACCTTCAAAATAATTTTATAGACTTTAAATGCGATTTAGAGTAGTCGACTAATATACATTATAGTCGACTACTAAGCAATAAAATTGTTTTCACAGTGTGTTTCAACAAAGAGTATCGACTAATTTCATTTATAGTTAACTCTGAAAACACTACGGCCGTTTCAAAATTTGAATACCTAACATTGAATAGCCATTTTGAAGCGTTTTAATGGTTTAAAATTCAAATTTTCAAAGGGCTATATATAGGTGTTAACTTGAATTTTGAGAACAACTTTCATATACATAAGATTGAATTTTTATGTGCAAAACAAGGGTTCAAAATTTCAGTTTTGAGAAAAGTTTTCAAGAGATCAAAAGATTCCTAAGCCACCATTGCACTTCACCAACACTTCAAGGCTTATAGGAATTGTATTACTTGTTCAAAAGGAGGCGGTGTGAGAGTGTGATCTCTGGTTTGAGATTGTTGCAATTTGCGAGGGGACTTGCAAATTGGTGGAGTTGATTTTGATTTTGTAAGTTGTTTCAAAATCATAGTGGAAACTCTCAAGCGGGATTTGCTTGGGAATTTGGATGTACAATTGGTGGTGGAACCGTTATAAAATCTGTGTTTGTGATTGTTTAAATTTACGTGTTTGATGTTATTTAATTTTGCAATTTATAATCTATTTTGCATAAATTTTTATAAACACTATTCACCCCTCTAGTGTTTAAGTGTGATAGATCAGCGATCCTACATTTGGTATCGAGCAAGGTTAAACATGGCATCAACACAAGATTCAACTTCACAATTTAAGGAAGGCCATTCAACCATCGTCCACCTATGTTTGGCGGTTTCAACTACAACTATTGGAAGTCTTGAGAATGAAAATCTATCTTCAATCAATGGATATGAACTTTGGAATGTGGTGGAAACTAAGTATGAGAAGCCATCAACACCATTTCGAGAATGGACTACAACTCAAAGGAATAATGCAAATTTGGACTCAAAAGCAATGAATGCTTTGTTTTGTGCTCTTGGAGAAATGAGTTCAACAGGTGTCAGCGGCTACTACGCATATGATATTTGGCACACACTCGAGGTAACTCATGAAGGAACTAATAAAGTTAAAGAATCTAAAATTTGTTCTTGTACACGAGTTTGAACTATTTAGAATGAAGGAAAAGCGAAACCATTGGAGAGATGTTTACAAGATTCACCGATATCACAAATTCTCTTATTGGATTGGGTAAAACATATACACAAGTTGAAATGGTCGCGAAAGTTACTTCGTTCACTTACTCAAAATGGGAAAAGAAGATTACCAATAGAAGAGGCAAATGATTTATCTACTTTATCGATGGAGAACTTAATTGGTAATCTAATGGCATATGAAGTTCAAATCGAAGATAGAAAGAATGAAGATGAGACAAAGAACAAGAAAATTCTAGCATTCAACATATCTTCGATAAGGAAGATTCGGATAATGAAGATGAAGAAATGAGCATGTTTGCCGCATAAATTTGAAAATTTATAAAACAAGGTAAGTTTAAATCTAAATTTTCAAATTCAAATAACTCACTGTTTGTTTCAAGTGTAACAAAGCGGTCATATGAAAAAGATTGTCCTTTATTGAAGAATAAGCAAAGTCAAATCATTTCAACAATTTCAACACTACTCAAAATAACAAGAAAAGGCAATGGCGACCACTTGGGATGGCGGTGATGACTCTTCATCGATGAAGAATGAAGAAAATGAAAGTGCTCATATGTGTTTCATGGCCCAAGATGAGGTAAATGATAATGATGAACTTTTAGATGCATTTAATGAATTATATGAAACTTTTGTAAGATTGAAAGTCTCCATAATTTTCTTAAAAATGAAAATAAGAGATTATTAGAGGAAATTCTGATTTAAATTCTTCTTATGTTAATTCACAAGAATTAAATTAAAGAAGAAAATGAAAATTTACTCAAAGAAAATTATTTTTAACTAATGAAAATTTGTATCTAAAATCAGAATGTAATAATTTAAAGACTAAGTATTAGTATTTTAGATAAAGAGATTTCTTTGATTAAATCAAAATATGATGACATATATTTAAATGTTAGTAAGTTTAATAAAGGTAAAGAAAATTTAAAACTTTACTTTCTTATCAAAAGAAACTTAAAAGACAAAAGGATTGGGTTTTCAAGTTGAAAAGATATTCATAAGAAAACCACTTTTGTAAAATCATCTTCATTAGTATATAAACAAAATGTTAAAAATAATATTTTAAATAAAAGAAAACCAAAATATTTATCTATTTGGGTTCCTAAAGTTTTAAATTATAATAAGAAAAAGTCTTATATTTTTAGCTTTATTAAAGATATTTGCTTATCATCTAATTACATAGGAAAATCAAACTCTTCATGGGTTTGGTTTCCTAAAGACTAATTTTAAGGACCCAATGTAAAATGGGTACCAAGATTATAAATATTTATCTTTCGGTACAAAGAAAGATAGATGGATTTTAGATAGTGGTTGTTCAAAACATATGACGAGGGAACATTCAATTATTGTCATCAATTCAAGACAAAGATGGTGGTTCAGTCACTTTGGAACAACAAAGAAAGGTGATTGGTATTGGCACCATGGTAATTCTAATAAACCTATTATTAATAATGTTTTATTAGTCGAAGGTCTTAAACATAATCTATAGAGTATCAACTATGTGATAAAGGTTTTAAAGTTGTATTGAAAAAGATTCTTGCTTAATTTATGATCTTGATTGGTCTACAATTTTATATAAAGGTCATAGAAAGAATAATATATATGTTTTATCTTTAAATAATATTTCAAATGAACAACTCTTATTGCATCTTCAAATGATTCTATATTATGGCATAACGTTTTGGTCATGTTAATTTTAAACATATTTCTAAAATTTCTAAATATGATTTAGTAAATGGTTTACCTAAGCTTTCTTATAAAAAATAATTTTTGTGACAATGTAACAATGCATAAATCATAAATCTAAAAATATTATTTCTACTAGTAAACCACTTGAATTACTTCATATTGATCTCTTTGGTCCTTCTAGGATAAGCGTCTTTAAATGGAAGTAAATATGCATTTGTAATTGTTGATGATTTTTCAAGATTTACTTGGGTAATATTTCTTAAAAATAAAATGAGGCTTTTAATGAGTTTTCTATATTTTGTAAAAGAATTCAAAATCAAAAATCTCTTTCTATAGTTACTATCACGTAGTGATCATGGAGGAGAATTTGAAAATGAACTTTTACAAATTTTTGTGATAAAATGGTATTTCACATACATTTTCTTTTCTAAAGACTCCACAAAATGGAGTTGTAGAAAGAAAAATAGGACATTACAAGAATGTGCTAGAACAATGTTATGTGATAGTAATTTACCAAAATATTTTTGGCGGTGTCTCAACGGCATGCTATGTTTTAAATAGAGTTTTATTAAGACCTATTTTAAACAAAACATCATATGAATTATTTTATAATAAAATTCCTAAAGTTTCATATTTTAAAGTTTTTGGTTGTAAGTGTTTTATATTAAATACAAAAGATAATTTAGATAAATTTGATTCTAAATCGATGAAGGAATTTTGTGGGATATTCTAATCATAGTAAAGCATATAGAATATATAATAAAAGAACCTTAGTCATTGAAGAATCTATGCATGTTTCTTTTGATGAAAATTTTATAAAAACACCTTCTATTTCAAGTAATGATGATGATTTAATTGATACTATTAATGATACTCCTATGTTAGATATTTCAAAAGATGAAAATTTACAAAATGAATTACCAAAGAGTTTTGTAGAAGTTAAAAATCATCCACATGATTTGATTATTGGAAATATATCGATAAAGTATCTACTAGATCTCATTTTAATTTAATAGTTCATGTTGCATTTGTTTCAGAAGTAGAACCTAAAATGTTAAAGAAGCTTTACTTGATAATTTTTGGATAGAAGCTATGCAAGATGAATTAAATCAATTTATAAGAAATAATATTTGGGATCTTGTACCTAGACCACAAAATAAATCCATTATAGGAACAAAATGGATTTTTAGAAATAAATTAGATGAATCGGGACAAGTTGTTAGAAATAAAGCTAGATTAGTTGCACAAGGTTATAATCAAGAAGAAGGAATTGATTATGATGAAACTTATGCTCTGTTGCACGTTTAGAATCTATTAGAATTTTACTTGCATTTGCATGTTTTATGAATTTTAATCTTTATCAAATGGATGTTAAAAGTGCATTTTAAATGGTTTTATTAAAGAAGAAGTTTTGTAGAACAACCTCACGGTTTTGAACATGAAAAATTTTGATCATGTTTATAAACTTAAAAGGCTTTATATGGTCTTAAACAAGCACCTCGTGCATGGTATGATAGATTAAAATCTTTTGTTTTAACATCCGGTTTTGAAATTGGAAAAGTTGATTCTACTTTATTTATTAAGAAAATAAATAAAGATATATTATTAATACAAATATATGTAGATGATATAATATTTGGTTCTACTAACAATGATCTTTGTCAAGAGTTTGCTAAGACTATGCGAGGAAGAATTTGAAATGAGTCACATGGGTGAACTAAACTTCTTTCTTGGACTTCAAATCAAACAATTGAAGGAAGGAATTTTCATCAATCAAAATAAATATGCAAAAACTACTTAAGCGTTTTGGGATGGACAATACAACTAGCAAACCAACACCAATGAGTACTACAACATCACTTGACAAAGATGAAAGTGGTAAGAATGTTGATCAAAAGCTATATCGAGGTATGATTGGATCACTTCTTTACATTCTGTTAGTAGACGATATTATGTTTAGTGTTTGTTTATGTGCTAGATTTCAATCTAATCCTAAAGAATCACATCTTAAAGCTGTTAAAAGAATCTTTAGATATCTTAAAGGTACTTGATTTTGGTTTATTTTATCCAAAGAATAGCACATTTGATTTATTAACTTATAGTGATCTTTGATTTTTGGGATGTAAATCGTGAGAAAAAGTACAAGTGGTACTTGTCATTTCTTAGGACACTCACTTATATCTTGGTTTGGTAAAAACAAAATTCGATTATCATTATCTACAACTGAAGCGAGAATATATTAACGCTAGTTTAGCATGTGCACAAGTCTTATGGATGAAACAAACTTTATCGATTATTGTATTAATTGTCCCACATCATCTATAATGTGTGATAATTCTAGTGCAATTAATTTATCTAAAAATCCTATTCAACATTCACATTACAAAACATATTGATATTAGACATCATTTTCTATTGATCATGTTCTTAAGGGTGACATTACATTAGAATTTATATCTACTAATAAACAAATAGCGGATATTTTAACAAAACCCTTAAAGAAGAAATTTATGTTTGTTCGGTAAAAGTTGGGATGATTGTCATTGATTTGAATTTGCTACGGCTTCTTTGGCCTACAACAAAATTCAAGAGAAATATCGCCTTTTAGTTTAAGGCTTACAATGAAAATCAAAAGATTACAACTTTTATCCTTGTGAACAAGCGGGATCTGTTATATCGGATCACAAGCTTGCGTGGGTTCTGCTGTGTCGGGGACTTATTGTGTCCGTGGACCCGCGCAATCCCGATCGGAGTAGAGCCGGTTGGAACTCTGAGATGTAAAGGGGCTCGTTTCACGAAGGAAGCGAAGCGCTGAGGATCACTCACGAAGGAGAGGATGCGCTGGGATCGCACTCACGAAGGAGAGGATCGCCGGGCGGGTGAATCTACTAGGAGAAATCGGCGCTATCCACGAGGGTTAAGGCGAAGCTTAACCTAGAGAATATCTGTAGTTCGACCGAATCGTTTACCTTCCGCCTATAGATCGGCGTCGGCGGACTTGTACTCGCCCGGTGCTTTCCGAAGCAGCGGCGTTGGCGTTGGCGGCTTCGTGGATCTCGTGAGAATTCTTGAAACTCCTCGAAAATCGCCTCAAAGCCAAAGCCAAATCCTCAAAATCCGAAGTCCAAGATCGAAATCCCACGAGAAAATCGAACCCCCTCCACCTTCAAGACCCCCTATTTATACAAAAAAGGGGATGTCTTGCGGCCAAGTGGCTCGGCCCTTTCGGCGGAGTTAGCGAGTGGCTCGGCCATGGTGGCAAACCACCGACCACTTGGTGAAGCACCTCGACCATGGCAGTGCCTCGGAATTGGCCCGGAGGCTCGACCTGGCGAGCCTCCTCGGCCCCTTGGCGAGCACCTCGGCCAAGTTGGCGAGGTGGCTCGGCCAAGTGGCCGAAAGCCCACCTTAGCTGGCCGAGGTAAGCCTCGCATCGCTTTTCATTTGTTCGCCGTTTCTCCGTCGATTCTTCGTTAATTTCCGTCGACTCTTCGGTCTTAGGGCTTAGTTTTGCTCGGTGATGTCGCCGTTGGGTTTGAGTCCGTGTCGATCAACTTTGAGCTCAAGCGGCTCGTTTGCATCGGCGGACTAAGAACGGTTGATTCCGTCGTCAATGCTTGAGTTTAGCCAACTTCGATGCAGCGTTTCATTGGCTCGTCGTCTTCTTGAGCTTACTTCATGTGCTCGTCGACTGGCTCTACGGCGTTTTCGCGGCGTGATGCGTTTTCTGGCGTCGGTTTGTCGAATGGATCGTCGGTTGTCAACCCGTCCGCGAGTTTTCGTCGAGTGCGATAAGCAATTTTTATGTCTGAATACCCCTCAAGCGTCTCGGTCTCGATTCATGATGAGTGCAGGATGCTTTGGACATGATGGTTCCGGCCTTGATCGGTGAGGATCCCAAAAGATAGCTTCAAATCTTCGATTCTTCGGATCATCGGTTCTTTGTAGGATTCACGATAAGATCGCGGTTTGCATTTATTATCGACGCTTGTTATCTTGATTGAAGTGGCGGGTGAGTTTTGTTTGTAACTTGTGTTGGTTGGTGTTTGACTAACCAAGCGGACTTTTGGACTTCTCGTATCTTGCGAACTCCTGGGTGGCGTAGCGTTAGGCGTGTCGAATACATGGGCGCATAACCATCACTGGCTAATTCCTCCATCATGGCGTGTGTTGTTAGTTTAACTTCTGATGGGGATATGATTATCCGATGTCAACATGACTTTCCTCCTCATCAGTTATCCTCTCTTGGAGATTATGGTGGGAGGAAATTAAGGGTTACGAGTTATCCTTAAGAATATGGATTTATTCTCGGGAACTCCTCGTTGAAATTTTGGAAATAGTTTATACTCGAAATCCTAGTGGGAATAGGATTAGGCGGCGCATTGATCGTCGATGCAATTCGCATGATCAAGTTATCCCTAGGAATATTCTTTGTGAAAATATTCTTAGGAACTTCTCGATAAATTAGGAAGCGGTTTACTGTGAATCCTAGTTGGAGTAGGATTAGGCGGCAGCGTTGATCGTCGATGCAATCCGCGCGATCGAGTTATCCTGAGAACATTTTGTGTGAAAATATTCTTAGGAACTTCTCGATAAATTGGGGCGTTTATACTCGTAATCCTAGTTGGAGTAGGATTAGGCGGCAGCGTTGATCGGCGTCGATGCAATCGCCGATCGAGTTATCCTAAGAATATTTTTTGAAAATATTCTTAGGAACTTCTCGATAAATTAGGAAGCGGATTTATACTGTAATCCTAGTTGGAGTAGGATTAGGCGGCGTGATGTCGATGCAATCCGCCGATCGAGTTATCGTAAGAATATTTTTGTGAAAATATTCTTAGAACTTCTCGATAAATTAGGAAGCGGTTTATACTCGTAATCCTAGTTGGAGTAAGATTAGGCGTGGCGTTGATGCGTCGATGGGGGCCTTCACAAGATGTTATACTGAATCAATCTTGAGAATCTTTCCAAACTTGGCGAGGGGTAGGAGCCAATCAGCGGACTAATTTGGCACTATTTTGATATCGGGATAAGGTTCCAATTAGGACTCCTAATTAGGGGCTGATTAGAGTCCTAATTAGAATTGATTTGGGCCCCATTAAATTCCTACTTCTTGCCAAATAGGAGTCCTTGTTCAAGAGGATTGGGTCCATATGGGGTTGTTATAAATACCCATAATCCTCATGCTTGACCTAGGCGGCCCCTTGTGCTCTCTCTCTCTTGTTTTCATCTAGCTTCTGAGTCTTATTTCCTTGATCAAAGGTATGTGTCTGAGGGTTTTGTAAATTCTTTTCTTCTTTTCTTCCTTTTTTGTATGTAGGTGAAGACAACCACAAGGGGAAGAGAACGTATGTAATGGCCTTGGCAGCAAGGCCAGCCAGCCAGTGTTGTAGCCAGTGCTGAAGCCTATGGCAATCAGCCGCCGTCTGTGGCCAATAGGCGGCGTCAGCCGCCCGTCTTGTTGAAATGACTCTGTATAAGCGTCCATGTATTGAATGCTATGGCCGCCAGCGCATCAGCAAGTATTCTTGTAATAGCCTCTCTTATATATATTAAATGTGCGCGTAGCAGCGGCTGGCTGAATCTTGGCGATCCGATGCCGCTTATTTGAAGCGGTATGTCGGTGTCCGTAGCCGTGGGGCCTTCGTCGGGTTCGGCCTCGGGTTGTGTATGGTTGATTGGCTTGGTTGTGTTGCGGCGTCGGGCGTGTCGTCTGTTGGTGCCTCGGTTGTGGCGGCGAGCCGCGACGACCAAGCGGGCCCCTTTTTGTTATATTTGTTGATTTTTAACCATCGCGTCGACTTTTAATCGTGTCTTTGCGGCTTAGATGTGCGTCGGAAGATCCGCAGCGTTTGAGTCGATCAACTTCGCCCGGTGGTCAATGCCGCGCCTCCTTCTTTCGGTGGTGCGCCGGCGTCATCATATTCTCATACATATATCGTCATGTCCCGCTTGGCTCTCCTTTGTGGCGATTGGGAAGAAGCCGAAATCCTCCTTTGTGGGGATTGGCGCTTGATTAATGTACACCGTTATGACCCAGCCGTTCTCCTTTGTGGCGATTGGGAAGCCGAGATTCTCCCGTTGAGGATCGAGGCTTCAAAATCACCATCTCGATGTTTTAGCGGGGCGATTTCACACCGTACTCTGCATACGTAGAGCGGAATATATTGCGCTTGCGGATCATGCGGTTATATTTATCGTTCTCGGTGTTTATCTGGATGAAATCGTCATACCGATATAAGGTAAATGACTCAATCTATGTAAGATGAATTCAGCGCCATTTACTAGCGGTATTTTACGATTTCGGTTGATTATTCCTCGGGGCTTTCGACCCTTCCCGGTCGTGGGCGTCATAGTGACTATTATTCCATGTGTGATGATCCCTGATTTCTATCTTTCGATTTGCGCTGGACATCGCGAGCGATCAGTGTTTGAGGGAGTTCAGCGTTCTCCGACGATTGGTCACCCGATCTTCGTAGGGGCGACTCCTCTTGAACGCTGCGAAAGGCAGTTATCTATTGGTGACTTCGATTAAGGATCGGATCTGACTCTTATCGAGAGTGAGAGGTGGTTGAACAAAGGCGGCGGAGGCCTTGTATATTCCGGATACCTCGTCGGCTCGTTGACCGACCTTAGACACCATCTTTGTGACCGCGCGTATGTCATGGCGTTTGGCCGAGAGCATGATCATATTCATTGTGGGTTTATTACCCGGCTGGCGGTTCGGGTTCCAGCGAGTCGTGTCGTCCGACCTTCACCACGGGGTTGTAGGTCGGACACACCGCCGTGATGAGCTTTCGTTCTGCCTCAACTTTGAGGAATGCCTTGCTAAATTAGGCGAGAGATGCCGTCGTCAGTCATAGATTCTTGGTACGGGTACACTTTCGTCGAGTAAGCTGGTGGGGTCGCTGACCGCTTCGTCCTCGGCCGATGGGATGGGAACCGTGCTTGCGGTGCGCATTGGCGATTCGTGCCACCATGTATGGCCTTCCAATCAGTGTCAACCATTTCTTCACCTTATTGAGCTTTATAATCCAGTTGAATCGTTTTCACTAAACATGGCGAGTTGGGGTTGGCTTTGCATGAGATGTCCGTATTTGAGGTCTACCCATGGGAAGATGCTATATCGAGTACTTTCCTCAATCGAAGGACGGCTGAAGGAGCATACGCCCGTCGTTATAAGATTTTATGGGATCTCACTTGTCATTACTATATAGCTCGGCCCAATCGAACCTTGCGCCAAGAGGAAATCGCGGGTGAGTCCGACGATTAGCCAATTACTTGTTCGGCATTTGGAGGACAAATGGCGAGGAAATATGTGAACTATCACCGCTCACTCCTTGAAGGTTAACGACGTCGAGAGTCCGAGGCTAACTCTTATACACTCGGCTATGCCAAAGAAGGCTTTCCTTGGGGACCAAGTTTCGCGACCTACGTGGCATGCGGTGAAGCTATCGGTAGGCGACTCTTCTAGCGAGCTATCTTGCAATCGGCTCAAGAAGTGTGTGGTTCCATATCAATCGATGGCGCTTTACCTTTGGAGGTCCTTTATCCTGCGGTTCAACTTCGCTCACAGAAGGAACTCTCCCTCCTTCGGTGATGGTGGCGGCATTCTGAGTGGATTGCGGCATATAGTTGGCGTTTACTCGGAGAAAGGATGAGCCATCATCCGCGTATCCCCTCAGAAGTAGAGCTCCCATACACCTATTTGATGGCACGGTTGGTCACGCATCGTCCGACATGATGTCGGCACCGAGTTCCACAGATCGTCTACTCCTTTCTTACGGTTGGTAGAGGATTGCGGATGGAAGGCGTGGTTTTGCGAGAGATCAAAGCAGTCTGATTCACAAAGGTGGATCTTTTCGGATGTTTTCCTCGATTCTCGGTCAATATGGTGAGTCCTTGGTTGGCGAGGAGGTGCGAAGACCACGGCGGACTTCACTTGACATTGGTTGTTTCAGCGGCTAGTGAATATTAGGCGGGGTATCTCACTTTCGAGTAAAAGAGGAATGCTTCATTGAGCCTTATTTTCCCTGTCGCTTTGCCGCCCGGTTCGATTCACGACCAACTTTATGTTGGGAACCGAACCGGACTCGGACTTCGAGGTGGACTTGTGGATGGCCTTGAGCATGGTTGTGGGCGTCATGGGATGTACCGGTGCTAGATTGAGTCTCAGAGCTCGAGCCCGTCGGTGAGTCGACATTCCTCCATTGTAGTTGGTACATTAGTAGCTAGCGAGTCAGTCCTGTGAGGGCCATCTCGAGATCACGGTAGCAGGCATGCTCGTTCGAGCGGCATTGAGACACCTGCAGATGCCGTCAAGCTCGGAGAAGCGCCGCCAATCTTATCGACCGAGTGAGGTTGAGGAGGAATTCCACAACTCGTGGCTGCTACTTTAGGAGGGACCAGCGGAGGCTGCGGCTCATGAGAAGGACCTCGGTACTTCCTCCTCTTTCCTTCGTTCTCTCATCCTTTCCATTAGATTTCTCATCCAATTGAATTTTGGAAAATCTGTTGAAGAGGAAGAATTCGACCCTCTCAAGGGGTTAAGCGAAAGAGTTAGCTCATAAGAACCACGTGAATCCTCGGTCCTTTGATGTAGACTTGACGGTAATGCTCCGGTCGGTGGCCGAGGTAATAATTCACCGTGATGAAATCCGAATTTCAACTTTTCGGTGACATTTCTTCGTTATGCGAGGGGTTTTAGGGATTATGATCACGGCTTTGATTTTCCTCCCACAATTCTGGCCAGTTACGCTCATCTTTGAGCAAGTTTTACTCAACAAATGTATGGAGCTATGGCGGAGGAGGCGATGTAGGACCTGATCGGTGGACCGGTACATCTAACATCGATAATTCCTCTTACGGGTGGCGAATGCGAGAATGGAATGACTTGGGACTTGTACCCCACTAATTGCCTCTTTGCTTTTTGTTCTTTTAGAGATTGGGAGACAAATGCACAAGCGAGACTAGGCAAGCTAACTCCACTATAGGAGGTATGTAGCTTTACCTAGTGTTTGCCTTAATTGCATTCGCCTTCCTAATGCTTTCTTTTGAATTCTCCATGGAAGATTTAGGTGGGATGCGGTTTATATGGCAACACTTCCATGGATGATTTGCTCTGGCACAAGATGGAGATACCCTTGGTGAGGATTGCAGAAGCTACTATCCTGAAGAAGGTATGAACTTTCCCTTGATTAATTATAGGACCAGCCGTTTGGCCAATACTACTATAATTAAAGAAGGTGAGAGACATTCCATTTGTGGCGTGGTAGGTACCCCTCTTTCGTCGCTTTCTGAATCGGCTACCACGGCGACCGTTGAGATAGATGAGCACTGGGAGCTTTCGGCTGCGGTTGGCAGACATCCCGGTGATAGATCGCCTCGGTAGACTTCGCTAGCCTCGAAGCTACAGAAGGCGGGTAGGGTCTTTTAGCCCAATAAATTTTAAGCCCATTTCTTCTTTGAAAATTCTAAAGTCCTCTTTTCTTACGTGCGAGCCTACATCTCGACTCCATGACTGGCGAGGCGTTGATGGTGGATGAAGATCCATCCCATCTTATTATCTGTTTGGAAATCGCTCATTCTTTTCTTTGGTGAACAGTGATGAAAAGGTCCTTCATGGCGGGCTTTCTCTTCATCGATTCGGACCTTTGCTTGATCCGGATGGCTTTGATACGGGATATGGGTTACCAGTGGCTCGGGCCATTGTTGATGATCTAGCCCATCGGAGGGGCAGACTCAGTACAGAGGCTGCGTGACTGGAGCTTCCTCATATGTAATTTGCTCGGTGCATACGTTTAGAGGCATGGCCGATGCCGTGTTTTTTTGGGCTCGAGGTCAGATGCAAAGAGAGCGCCGATCAGCTCGGGCGGTTGTTCTTTAAACATATTCTTCCTTAAGCCATCAGGCCCGATATCGTGGCGAGTCGCGGAGAGGATAATCTGCTGAGGGAGAGCTCCATCTTGAGGAAGATAAGATGGCGATTTGGGCGGCCAAGGCCAACAAGGAAAAGCCCTCACCGCATTGCATCTAGAGGCAGATCTGTCGAAATAAGGCGCCGAGGAGGCAACCACGAAGACGAGCACCGATGAGGAGTCGCCGAGCCGAGTTGCGGGAAGAACTCCACGGGCTTACAATGGTGAAGTGTCTCCGGCTCGAACAACAAATCCTTTATCATAGGCTTGATGTTTAACGGTTGTAGCTCTTTTATATTTGCTTCAAATGAATAAGATCCATCCCTTTCATTATTTATTATGATTCTTTTGCCGTCGAAATAATTAACCATAATACTTATAGGATTTTGGCAAACCCTCGACCATCAGCGGGTTTGATTAGCCTTTAACTACCGTTTGAGTTGGGCTGGCGTCGCGGATTATACGGATCCGTTCCACGTGGCGTTGTGCTAAAAGAATGAAACTCTTCTAGACTTGTTGCTATGATATCGAATACATAGGCCGGACTCTTTTACGGGCAAGAGACCACCGAGCGCGTGTTACCGTAGACTCATCCCTTCTTAGGCGGGACGAAATACCCCAGTCGAACTACGGTGTCTTCTTCAATCGGAAAAAGACTAAGCCGGCAGCAGCGTGTGGCGTTGGCTTTCCCCTTCTTAGGCTTCGGGATAAAATACCCGGAATCGAACTCGGTGTCTTCTTCAATCGGAAAAAGACTAAGCCGACAGCAGCGTGTGGCGTTGGCTTTATCCTTCTTAGGCTTGGGATAAAATACAATCGAACTCGGTGTCTTCTTCAATCGGAGAAAGACTAAGCCGGCAGCGCGTGTGGCGTTGACTTTAGGTTATTGGCAACCCCAGCCCTCAGCGGGTTTGATGAGCCTTTACGACTACCGTTTGAGTTGGGCTAGCATGTAGATTGTCTAAATCCGTTCTACAGCGTTGTGCTAAAGAATGAAACTCTCTTAGACTTAATGCTACGATGTTGAATACGTGAAGCCGTCTTTTCACGGGAAGACTAACCGGTGTTACCACGTGACTCATCCCTTCTTAGGCCGGGGAAAGCCCCAGAATCGAACTCGGTGTCTTCTTCAATCGAGAAAAGACTAAACCCGCAGCGTGTGGAAGTTGGCTTTATCCTTCTTAGGCCGGATAAAATGCCCCGAGTCGAACTCTGGTGTCTTCTTCAATCGGAGAAAGACTAAACCGACAGCGTGTGAAGCGTTGGCTTTATCCTTCTTAGGCAGGATAAAATACCCCAGGCGAACCTTGGTGTCTTCTTCAATCGGAAAAAGACTAAGCCGAGCAGCGTGTGAAGCGTTGGCTTTATCCTTCATAGGCCGGGATAAAATACCCCAAGGCGAACCTTGGTGTCTTCTTCAATGGGAAAAAGACTAAGCCGAGCAGCGTGTGAGAGGCGTTGGCCTTATCCCTTCTTAGGCTTGGATAAAATGCCCCAAGATGAACCTTGGTGTCTTCTTTGGGAGAATGACCGAACCAGGAAGAAGATTGATTGAGGTGGGAAAGGAAGAATGTGTTCTATTTCGGGATGAGAAAGCTGCTGTGAGATTCCTTCTTAGTAGGAATCCCGAAGAACTTCGGCGACCTTGATCGGACTACACGATGCGAAAATCCGGCGCATACCTTGATCGGCTACCTAAGATAAGAGGAGGAACTAAGAGTGGGATCTCCACTCAGAAACCGAGAGACTTCGAGCGACCGATCCGGACAACACAGTCTAAAATCCGGCGCATACCTTCAGTCGGCTACCAAGATGAAGATGGAACTAAGAGTGGTATCTCCCTCAGAAGCGGAAAGACTTCGAGGTGACCTTCAGTGGACAACAAGTAGAAAATCGGCACCTGATGGCTACTAGGGCGAAAGATGGAACTAAGGCGGGATCTCCACTCGAAGCGAAAAAGACTTCGGGTGACCCGATTCGGACAACACGGTGCGAAAATCGGCATACCTTGATGCGGCTACCTAAGATGAAGATGGAACTAAGAGTGGGATCTCCACTCAGAGAACCTAAAAGACTTCGGCGACCTTGATCCGGACGACACAGTACGAAAATCGGCGCATACCCGGTCGGCGCTACCTAGGGCGAAAATGGAACTAAGTGGGATCTCCCAGAGAACGAAGAGACTCGAGGTGACCTTGGTCGGACAACTGCAGTGCGAAAATCCGCCTATACCTTGGTCGGCTACCTAGGATGAAGATGGAAAGAACCCCTCCGTTTATCGAAAGGGTTTACGCTGGAGAAGGAAGATATTCTATCTCCCTACGTAAAAGGATTTTAGTGGGCCTCTTGTTCATAGAAGGAATCAAGAGGGATTTTGGTAATGTGAGAAAATTTGTAGACCAGCGTCAAAGGAATTTGATCGGTGGGGAAATTGATGGAGGATAAATCTAGGATTATCCTCATGAAAAGTGGAGTGAAACATCCCACGAGGAACTTCCGTCAGCGGGTTATCCGAAGATACTATGGGTAGTATTTCTTGAGGAACTTCCATTTATCGGCATTAATTGCGGTCGCCATTTTGGGTAATGAGGCGATATGCACCATTAGAGTAAACCGTTTCTATTACAAGCGGACCCTCCCATTTAGGTTGAATTTACCTTTCTTTTTGGAAGTGAGGATTATCGATTCGTCGGCGGCGGGACCAAATCTCCTTCTCTAAAGGTTCTCTGTCGAACTTTCTTGTTGAAAGCCCCGACATCTAACTGTAGAACTCAATGCATTGTTGAGCCTCGAGCTTCTCATCTAACATCTGAAGCTCTTGAGGCGTTTTGATGTTGTTCTTGATGTCATCTGCATTGAAAGAGCGTCGCGAAGTGGGGATCTGAATTTCAATGGAACCTTGCGCCGTGGGCGAGAGTCATGGGGTCTCTCCGGTTAGGCGTCGCGTCTGATGCGTGCGATCGCCCGGAAGGCTTCTCGAGTTTATCATCGGTCTGGCTTGTTATTCTTCACAAGCGGAAATTTTGATGATTGTCTTGTTGAGCGCCTCGGCTAATCCATTTCTTCTTTGGATTATAAGGCTGTTGGCGAGACATCTTGTATCTTGAACTTTAAGCAAAAACACGATGAAGAATTGCGATAAATTGGGGACCGTTGTCATGCACGATCCCTCGGGACACCATGTCGATAAATGACATGGTGTTTGATAAACTGATGGCGGTACTTTCGCTTTACTTCTTTTAGCGGGATTGCCCATTGCCCGGAGGAATGTCGGTGATCGCTAGAATAAACCGATCGCCTTTGGTAGCCGGAGGAAAAATGGGACCTACAACGTCCATTCCCCATGTCTCGAATGGCGGGATGTGGCGAAGGATGCAGCCTTTCGGGGTGATGCATATAATTGGCGTGAACTTGACAGCGTGGCATTCCGGCGTGCTTCATTGCGTCATTAATCATCGTGGGCCAAAGTAGCCCATTCTCGATTCGATCATAGAGCTTGGGACGGTGGTGGTGCACCACATTCACCCGTGTGCTTCGAAGGACCTCTTACGCCTCTTTGTTTGAGGCCGATGAATACAGACCATCATTACTGATGCGACATCGGGCTTGTGTCATAGAAGAATCTTGGAGCTCTTCCGGATTGACTCTCTCTCTTCATCTTACGGCGAGAATGCCATGTAAGGCGATGTCGATGATAGGGCGCCAATCTGGGGCTCCAACTTAGTTTGGGTATGTACCTCTTTGGTAACTACCCTCTCATCTTCTTGTACTTCATCATATAGCGGTGCGAAGAGTTGGTGAGTCGGCCGTAACCAGTTGTTGGTCTCGGAAGGTTGTGCTAACGACTAATTGCGCCGCCCGATGCATCCCTGGCGTTTGGAAGCGGGATATATTTGATGAAGAACTCTTGAGCGAGCTGCCATTTCGATTGCTACGATGATAAGGAATTAGATCCGTTTGACCGTGAGTCTCCGCGGATGCGACTATCGATTGTGAATCGCCGTATGCCTCGAGGTATTGACCCCGGCTCCTTAGCGAAGCTAAGTCCGATAAGTAGCGCGTTGTATTCTTCGTTATTGGAGCAGGGTTCGGGAGTGAATAAACGGGGCATGACATGATTCCAGAAATCAAGACAACTCCGACTCAGCGGAGATTTTAGAACATCCGGGCACTTGCTACATTAGTAGCTCGAGAAGCTCGTCAAACCGTTGTATGGTTGCTGATGTAGTGTTAACTTCGTGGACTTCATCGGAAGATCATCATATATAGCTCAGCGTCGGATTTATTGTGGTGACCAAGAGATCGCAAATCGCTTGTCCTTTGGCCGACTTCTGTTGTTTGAAATGCAAGTCATATTGGGACAAGAGCAAGGCCCATTTAATAGCGCCAACTCATTGAGGCGGTTTGGGTCATAAATATTCGGACCGGATTCGTTAGAGATAACATAAATCGTCTGTCAGCTAAATAGTGTCGCATCTTGAATCGCGAACACCAATGCAAGGCATTGCTTCGACCATTGGGTATCAAGACTGGAGCCGACTAATGTTAAATCGGGTAATACTTGCTGTTAAGTGACCGCGGCAATTCGTCTTGCGAGTAAAGCGCAACGAGTGATCCGTTGCCTTGGCGTAGATCAAAAGCGGTTTTCGGCTAGCGGTGCAACAAGAGCAGTGGTTTAGCGAATCTGATTTGATCTCTTCAAGCGCTTTCGGCGGCGTCGTCCCAAATAAATGACCGCCCTTCTTGTTTAACTTAGAAAATGGTTGGCACTTCGGATAGGTTCGATATGAACCGTCGGATGTCATGTCGCCCTTGTAACCGAGTTCTCTCGGATTTCGGAGGTTGCAACTCTTGAATTGCCTTCACTTTGTCGGGATCGGCGTGGATTCCTTTGTCGGTGGCGACAAAGCAGAACTGCCACTAGACATCCCAAGGAAAGATTTGGCGGGGTTCATCTTTAGTTGATGAGTTCGCATGAGTTCGAATACCGTTCTAAGATCTTTGATGTGATCTCCTTTGTCACGGCTTTTCACGACCAAGTCGTCGACGTAGCATTCGACCATTTTCCGTAGATGATCCTGGAAAATTTTAGTCATCGCTCGCTGATATGTGGCGCCGGCATTTTTGAGGCCGAACGGCATGACCGTGTAACAATATATACCGGTGGGCGTTCTGAATGCTGTGTGCTTGGCATCCTCGGGGTGCATCTTGATCTGATTGTAACCCGAGAAACCATCCATGAATGACATTCTTTCAAATCCACCGTATTATCGACTATGACATCGGTGATTGGGAGAGGAAAGTCATCTTTTGGCAGCGGCGTTGGTCTCGTAGTGGACCGCAGATCCTAATCGAACCATTCTTCTTCATGAGGGACTATATTAGCCACCCAATCCGGATGTTGAATTTCCTCGATGAACCCGATTCTATGAGTTTCTTCACTTAGTCTGATTGCTGTAAGATTTGTGGGCGAAACCGTCTTTGCGATTGCTTGCGGGTTTGACATCCACTTTGATGTTGAGGTGATGAGTCGCCACATTAGGGTCGAGTCTGGCATGTCCTCATAGCTCCAAGCAAACACGTCGATGTATTCCCTGATTAGGGCAATTAACTCTTCCTTCTCTTCCGAGGGAAGAGTATTACTGATGTTTATGAGCTTCGGATGTTCTTCATCACTCATATTAACCTGGACTACCTCGTCTTTAGTGGGGGTTCTCTTTGTTGAATCTATCCCAAGCTGCTCTGGTGATGGATCCATGGGTCTTCCCATGTTGGCATATCTTCATCATCCTCAATAGTAGCGAGGATCAGCTGAAGCCATATTTGACATCAAAGCCTTGAAAACTTCTCAAGTTTGGTTATCGGAATCAGCCCAGAATCGGGTGAATGTCAGTCTCCTCATCGGGTGGATTATTATCAATCGACCATGAGCATTCATCTTCGAGGAGGATTAGTATCCCAATCCCCTTCTAAATCGTAGTAATTATCCGGCTTTCCTCTTGGGACATATGCGCTTTAGGAGGACTCGAGGACCTCGCCCAAAACATAGACCTTCTCCTTGTGTCAAGTTGTACCCCACTTTTCATGATACCCGGTGTTTGGACTATATGCATGTGTGGAGGATAGGCCCATCGTTATCCTCATCTTCTTCTGAGGCGATTACGTTGGCAGTGCGGTTACATTCGACAACACATACGATTAGTTTGGAACACGGATAATTTACTGCGTACCCCGATGCGATGGTACCACTCATCGGCATGAATGCGGAGCAACCTCGTGTGTTGTTACGACTTCCGGTATAGCGTCATCGTCGTCGGATGAAAGCGTCTCCTTCGAGGATGAGCCACATTATCGAGGTTCCAAGAGTCACTCGTCTCAGCGTTAAGCCTTCTGGCGAGAAGTTCGGCGGGCTCTCGAACCGATCCGAATTCGGTGAGGCGGTGCGGGAATCTTCTTATCATGGCGGAGAGGGTAGGACCCCATCACGTGAGTTGGTGGGGCCTCTTGGCGGGCCCAAACAATCCTTGATCGAAATTTTGCCGATCATCGTGCAGCAGTAGAGCACTCTAACACCGTTTTCTTGCTGGGATGCATGCCAGGGGTTGGCGAAGCGAGAGAGCTGGATGGAGATTTGGATGAGATTGCGGAGGTGTGATCTTCTTTTGAATCAAGTCACCCGTGGCGGCGAGCCTTAGCGAATCGGTTTGAGGTGGGCGATTCTTGGTGACGTTTGGCCTTCGTCCGAATCGTTGTTCAATTCCGGACTCCAAACTTGGCGCATTTTCGTGACTTCTTGTCCACTTCTCCCTTCTTCTACATCTGGCCTAGTTGCATGCGGCCTCGGATTTGTTGGCGGCTTGGAGGAGTTGCGTGCTGTTGATGAGGTTCTAGACCTCTCACGGACTTGGATCCACTTTGTAGCGGACACCGTCGGTGATTCGGGGCCTTGGCGAACTCAGCGTCGGCGTTGGCGTCGCCTCTAGCGGAGCTCTCTTTGAGAGAGTGGAGCGCGCCATCGGTGGTGATCTCTGCGTAGATCCGGCGATCTTGGATCTGGGAAGGATGCTATTGGTGCAACCGGCAATGGCGGAGTTAAGATGGGCCAGAGGACAAGCGGATCTTTCTTGCGGAGATCATACGGATTTGTGGGGAGGACAATCGGACAAGGGCGATAGTATGATACTCCGCAGCGGAACTGGATCAACTTAGATTCGGTTGACTTATTTGGGCGTAATTATTACACCCTACCTGGGAGTTTGGTGCTTCGGTTAGCGGTGAGGGGTGAGGCGCTCAGGTCAGGCGTATTTTTCCTATGGCCGGGCCTTTGACTTCTTCTTCGTAGGGATGCGGATCAGCTTCTACGACGACGGCTTCTTAATTGAAGCGTTGGCTCTACTGTGGTCGCCCGACTTGGCGGTAAAAGTTGGGATGATTGTCATTGATTTGAATTTGCTTACGGCTTCTTTGGCCTACAACAAAATTCAAGAGAAATATCGCCTTTTATTTTAAGGCTTACAATGAAAATCAAAAGATTACAACTTTTATCCTTGTGAACAAGCGGGGATCTGTTATATCGGATCACAAGCTTGCGTGGGTTCTTTACTGTCTTGGGGACTTATTGTGTCCGTGGACCACAGCGCAATCCGATCGAGTAGGGCAGGGTTCGGAACTACAGATGTAAAGGGGCTCGTTCACGAAGGAAGCGAAGCGCTGAGGGATCACTCACGAAGGAGAGGATGCGCTGCGGGGATCGCCTCACGAAGGAGAGGATGCGGGCGGTGAGATCTACTAGGAGAAATCCTGGCTATCCACGAGGTTAAGGCGAAGCTTAACCTAGAGGGTATCTGTAGTTCGACCGAATTCGTTTACCTTCGCTATAGATCGGCGTTGGACTTGTACTGCGGTGCTTTCGGCGTTGGCGGCTTCGTGGATCTCGTGAGAATTCTTCGGAAACTCCTCGAAAATCCTGCCTCAAAGCCAAAGCCAAATCCTCAAAAATCCGAAGTCCAAGATCCCGAAATCCCACCTCAGAAAATCCGAACCCCCCTCCACCTTCAAGACCCCCCCCTATTTATACAAAAAGGGGGATGTCTTGTGACCAAGTGGCTCGGCCACTTGGCAGGCAACTCAGTTGGCAGGGTGGCTCGGCCATGGTGGCGAGCCACCTCGCCACTGGCGAGCACCTCGGCAAGTTGGCGGGTGGTACCGACGAAGTGACCGCTGGCACCATTTGGTAGAGGTGTTGGCCTCGGCGTCGCTTTTCGCTGTTTGCGGTTTCTCGTCGATTCTTCGTTAATTTCCGTCGACTCTTTCGGTCTTCCGGGCTTAGTTTTGCTCCGGTGATGTCGCCGTTGGGTTTGAGTCCGTGTCCGATCAACTTCCAGAGCTCAAGCGGCTCGTTTGCATCGACGGACTAAGTGCGGTTGATTCGTCTCGTCAATGCTTGAGTTTAGCCAACTTCGATGCGCCGTTTCATTGGCTCGTGCGTCTTCTTGACTTACTTCATGTGCTCGTCGACTCGCTCTCGCGTTTTCTGGCGTGATGCGTTTTCGCGGCGTCGGTTTGTCGAATGGATCGTCGGTTGTCAACCCAATCCACGAGTTTCGTCGAATGTGATAAGCAATTTTTATGCCTACAATGTTAAATTAAGAAGAGAATTAGGTATATGTTCAAGTGAAGATCTAAATTAAAATTTAAGATAAGTTCATATGCATATATACTATGATTAGTCGACTAATAAGCTACTAATGGCACTACATACCAATTTTATACACTATTCATTATTTTAAGACTATGGAGCTAATATTGACTATAGTCGACTAATGCGCATTCGAAAACACAACTCTGTAAATTCTGAGTAGTCGACTAATTTACAAACTAATCGACTACTAAACACGGATATTTATATTTAGCATATCTCTCTATTGGATCTTTTACATATCAAACCCAAAACCCATTACGTTTAACTTAAGTTAAATAGATCTTGGCCATACATTTTTTTTTCTTATACATCCTAACCTTACACTTCTTTCTTACACAAATTCTTTCTCTACCATTCATTCCTACAAGATTAAATCTTAGCCATTGATTTTTTTAACTACAAAAATTACAACTACCCACTATCTATCCTCTCTAAAACCGGAAAATTCCTCTTCTTCCCAAACTTCAGGTTTCCTCAAGTTAGGGCATCCTTGGTTCGAAAATTCTTCTCAAAATCGTCTTCAACTTCTCTTAAAATCGGGCTTTTCATTCATTAGTAGTCGACTACTGTGAGAATTAGTCGACTAATCATTCATTTCTCTCTTTCACTTTGGTAACTCTCTTTTCTTTATCTTGTTTGTTCAAATTCTTATTTTAACCATGTCTAGAAGTGGAAGCCAAAAAACGATCCCTCTAACATTGTAGAGGATTATTCCATCTATTTAAAAGATCCTAAACTCTTAGATCAATTCAAAGAGTTTCAATCTTCAAATTCTTCCGGTAGCTTTGTTAAATTTGATGATTTTCTACCTCATAATCTATCATCATTTTTGAACATAATGGACTTCTAGAATTGTTTTCATCGACAATCGTAGGCCTTGTTATCCCTTGCTTGTTCAACTCTTTTATGCTAACATTACTCTTGTGAAAACCCTTCGAGGCCGAAAAACTTCACACTCTAGTTAAGGGAATTGAAATTGAGTTGGTTGTTAAGCAACTAGGGCGTCTTCTAAACATTCCTTTCAGAAATTAGTTTGGATGATATCGGGATGGATGATCACAATGTGCTTTCTAACAAGATTTTTCTTCTGGTCAAAATCCTCCTTTGAATCAATCAAATAAATTCGCGTCCATTCCTAGGTTCATTGCAAGTACTATATAATGTTTCCAAAAGCGGAGTTTCAATTTCATATCATTGGATTTAGCCAAAGCTTTATATGCTTTAATGGCTAACATCAAAGTCAATTGGTGAAGTGTACTACCATAATCTTCTTGTTTTGCTAGAGGATTTCTTCCTTTTGGAGCTTTCTTGACTCAAATTTTTGAAAAATTCAATGTTGATGTTGAAAAACTCTGTTGTTAACTTCAGTTGAATTCTTTGATACCAATGCCTAACTAGGATGAAACTCACAAACTTTGTTCTCTGGGAAAATCAACCCATGAACCACGTTTCCTCCAACCAAAGAACCACCAACAACTCAAGATATTCCACAATCATCAACTCAAAATTTGGACCATCGAGCCATCATGTTTTCGGACGCACAATACTCTTTAAAACAGTATCTTGAATTTGGAAACTAGTCAAAATTTGATTTTGATCAAAACATCGCAATCATGAACAACCAGCGTGAGTTGATGAAAACCAACAACTCATGATGCGTATGTTTGAAGATCTCAATACAAAGTTTGATTCATATTCGTGGATATCCGCCACCACGGGACCATCTGAATAGATTGTCTTATGTTATTTTCTTGCTTTTAAGTGTGTTAGAGACTTATGTTTAAAACTATGTGATATTTGTTTTGTCGTTTAAAACTATGTTGTGTGTTTTTCATTTATGTTTTAGGAATGGTGCTATTATTAAGTTGGTAAGCACTATTTGTTTTTTTTATAACCCGATTATCTTAGATGGAGGTTATCAACATTTTGATTTTCATGGCAAGTCTTTGCTTACCTATTTGGATGGGTGAAGTCTTGGACTATGTTCATAATCTGGATGATCTATTTGAAGTTTTAGCTCATCTGTGAAATATTCAATTGCCTATCTTATATGTTTCCTTCTTTTGTTGATAACAAAGGGAGTAAAATCGTGTTATTATGCATGCTTATAAGATGCTTATATGCGGGGAGTAATTTTAATTTAATTTTATATTATTGATTGTTATCATCAAAAGGGGAGAATGTTGATTTTCATATTCTCAAGTTAGTATTTTGATGATAACAATATATGTTATATATATATATGTGTTGTTTTGTGTTTTATAACTTGTTGATCTGAGATATCATTTGTATCAAATTTGGACAAGTACAAGATGAGTTCAAGGCATTATGAAGTATTGAAGATGAGAAGAAAGATAAATGTAATTTTTCTCTTCTTTACTTAGGTCAAATTGTACAAGCCTTGATCACTCACATGCACACACATATATAACTTTAGAACACACTAACACATGCTTAGTGTGTGGATTAACAAAAAAATCCCTTTGTTAATCAATAGAAGTTAAAATTAAAGAATAAGTCTAAATATATATAAGTTATATAATTTTAAATCTTTAGTATGGACTAATAGCATATTCGACTATTCATCTTAGTATGTTAAAATATAAGTTTACGTTTTTAGGTATAGTCGACTAATCTTCATAGTATGCGACTAATCATAGTTTAACTTAGAATACTAAGTCTCTTATTTACGGTATAGTCGAGCTAATACATAAAGTAATTAGACTCTACTAACCTCAAAATAATTTTATAGACTTTATGTAGATTGATGAGTAGAAATATGTACATTATAGTCGACTACTAAGCAATAAAATTATTTTTACGAGTCTGTTTCAACAAAGAGTATCGACTAATTTCATTTATAGTGGGCTTTACGAAACTGTTTACGGCGTTTCAAAATTTGAATACCTAACATTGAATAGCCATTTTGAAGCGTTTTAATGGTTTAAAATTCAAATTTTCAAAGGGCTATATATAGGTGTTAACCGGTTTAGAACAACTTTCATATACATAAGATTGAATTTTTATGTGCAAAAACAAGGGTTCAAAATTCTCGGACTTTGGAAAAATTTTCAAGAGATCAAAAGATTCCTAAGCCACCATTGCACTTCACCAACACTTCAAGGCATAGGAATTGTATTACTTGTTCAAAAGGAGGCTCTCGGTGTGAGAGTGTGTGATCTCGGTTTGAGATTGTTGCAATTCTGGGGACTTACAAATTGGTGGGGTTGATTTTTAATTTTGTAAGTTGTTTCAAAATCATAGTGGAAACTCTCAAGCGGGATTTGCTTGGGAATTTGGATGTACAGAATGGTGGAACCGATATAAAATCTCTGTTTTGTGATTGTTTAAATTTACGTGTTTGATGTTATTTAATTTTGCAATTTATAATCTATTTTGCATAAATTTTTATAAATACTATTCACCCCTCTAGTGTTTAAGTGTGATAGATCGTGATCCTAGGATATTAAAACCGATTAAATAAAAGATCTCAAGGCAGAGTATATAAAAATACCTAAGTTTGAGAGTTGTGATCCGGTGAACTAGGTAATGTTAACATTTTTTAATAATTTTTTGACTCTCATGATCTGTCCGGAATTTAGTATTACCTGGGTTCGGTACTGATTGACCCACTTTTATGTATATACTTGAATGCTAGTCCTGAATTAATTAATCTCATCTTAGAAAATTATTTGTTCTAGAAGTGATATGCAATAAATCTTGACCTTTGTATGAGTATATTCTTGTTCCTAGAGTAGACAATACAACGGTAAATCCAACCTTCCTAATGTTTATATGTCATCTAATAATACCTTGAACAAACTTTATTTATTAGGAAAAGAAATTGAATACAATAATATTGAAGCTGTGATTGATGTGGAGGGAAGGACAATATAAAAGTTTATGTGGTGATATTTTGTTGTTCTTTTTCTGCAGAAACTATCTTTTGTGTGGATATATAGAAGGTAAGTTGGAAGGGTGATTAATAAATATGTCATATGTGAATAATTTTTTACGAATGGGAATAATTTTTTTTTAAAGCTGAATGGAAGTACTTGGCTGGGATTGTATGATCCCATCCGTTTTTCTAAAAAGTTAATAGAATAAGAAATTCAAAAGCACAAGGATCATTATTTATGTCATCGAGGGTACTATGGGTATAAATAAAAAGTTAACACCAAATATTTAACAGATGTTAAAAAGGACTAAATTCACATTTAACTAGAGGTACGAGGACTAAGTTGAGAAAAAATAAAGTACGAGGATCAATTTGAGTATGAAGCCCCAGTATAGGGACCAAATTGGCCTTTTAGCCTTAAATAATCAATATGTATTATAATATATACTACTTTAAATACTTTTTGAAAAAATATCTACTATTTATCCTCCATTGTTGTCGAAAAATTCAAATTATAAAACAAAGATGTCTACCTGCAATGCATGTGCACTATACTAATTTTGCTTTAAAAAAGAAAGGAGTTGAATGGCAGGCAAAGCGACTTCGGGTCATTTTGAATAATTAATCTTAAATGTATCCCTTTATTTCCTTTATTTATTTATTTTAATCAAATATTGTTAAGCTTTAATGATTCTATAATAATTCTTTAAAACCTTTAATGTTGTTCAATAAGCTCCAAGTCTTATATCAAACCAAAAGGGGTAAAAATAACTTCGGAGTGATAAGTTACTAGAATGTTAGACTTTTTCATAGAAGTATTTTTAAGATAGTGCATGCTAGATATAAAAGAAAAGAGTATTTGTTTTGCTAATTTAACATGATATTTAAGCATATCTTTAATTTTGTGATAAAATTAATTGTTTTGCAATTATATATATATATATATATATATATATATATATATATATATATATATATATAGAGAGAGAGAGAGAGAGAGAGAGAGCAAGCTCCTATAAACTTAAGTGTATAGGGAATAGTCATACACAACTTTTCTATCCATTGATGTTGCCTTGGGATCAGTGAAAGATATTGTAAGAGGCGGACCGCGGACCGTCGAGAGAAACCACCACAAGCGGAAAGCCAAAACAAATAAAAGTAAAGACCACGAGATTCGTGGTTCTTAGAAGTTGCCCTCGTCCGGAGTAAGGAGGATTTTCACTAATAGAAAGAGAGAATACAAATTAGGATTACAAGTTCTCACAAAGAAACCCTAAAACAAACCTCTCAATCTCTCAAAGATCTCCTCTCCAAAGATGCACAAAACTCTCTCAAAGGTGCTCCAAAACGTGCTTCAAACTTACCCTAACAATCGGGTTAGGGGTTATTTATAGCCTCTAAACGAATTGGGTTTAAAACTAAATCCTAATTAGACCCGTTTTGAATGCTTTGATTAGTCGACTACAACTCATATTAGTCGACTAATGAATCAGAGATTAGTCGACTATAATACTGATTAGTCGACTACTGCACTCCAACGAAATACACATTTCTGTTTACTGCTAGTAGTCGAATTACAACTCATATTAGTCGACTACTCGCTCCCAAACCAAACTTGTTGCTCAAGCAGTAGTCGACTACAATGCCTAGTAGTCGACTCACCAACCTCAAAACTGTTTGTGCATGTTTTGTGCATGTTCTACAATTCTCCACCTCGTACATCATTTGATTCACCTCAAATTTTGGACTAACACCAAGAACACCAAGAACATCTAGAGAGATCATCATCACCAATCCAGCCAATCCAAATGCCACTACAATCGCCGCTGCCTCAATGCACTTCTCCACACCGGATCAAGCTCATCGTAGTTCACCTCAAATCATCTCCACCTTGCCCATTACCGCCTGAAGGGCCTGGCCTGCATCAACACGAAGCCGATATGAAGCAAGTCTAAGCGATGCTTAAACTTACTACCTGTGACCACCTTGGTTAACATGTCCGCGGATTCTCATTCGTGCACCTTCATGAGAGAAATATCACCTCCTCTATGACATCCCGCACAAAATGATACGACATCAATATGCTTGGTACGAGCATGATGAACTGATTCTTCGCCAAGTGAATTGCACTGACCGCCACACCACAAGTTCACGTTTTCTGCTCAATCCCCAAATCATCTAGAAGACCCCACAACCACAATGCTTCCTTCACTCCCTCGCCATGGCCATGTACTCTCAGAGTAGAAAGTGCCATCAGTAGCTGTAACATCGATCGCCAACTAACAGAGCTCCATGTATCTTAAATACATAACCAGTAGTAGATCGCCGTCTATCTAGATCGCCCGCATAATCTGAGTCCACAAACCCGTCAATCTGACATGTTTCTCCACCAAAACACGGACCAGTATCAAGCGTACCCTTTAAGTACGAGGACCCACTTCCTTTGCTTCCCGGTCGCCTTTCTGGATTCGCCATGAATCTCGACCACACTAACCGCTGTGAAATATCCGGGCGTGTACACACCATTGCATACATTAAACCGCCAACTGCACTAGCATAGGGAACACGCCCATGTGCTTCTCTTCCGTAGGGAGATTGATTACCGTAAAGCCTAAAGTGTGGAGCCAATGGAGTCACCACCGACTTAGCACTTTGCATCCCGAACCTCGCGATCACCCGCTCTATGTAGCCCTTCTCGACTAAGAACAATCGCCGATTCGCGGCTCTCTTCTAATCTCCATACCCGGTATTTTCCTAGCGGCACCCATGTCCTTCATCTCAACTCTTCACCAAGTTGAGATTTCAACCTATCTATCTCCACCCCGCCTTAGAAGCAATAAGCATGTCATCCACATACAAAAGAAGATAGATAAAATTACCTCCGCGAAGCTTCGAATGTAAACACAACAATCATGATCGCGGAAAACCCATGCTTCAAAGATGAAGGAGTCAAATCGCTTGTACCCCAGCCGGAGATTGCTTTAATCCATACAGGACTTCCTCAAACGACACACATGATTCTCCTTATCCTCAACCTTGTAGCCCTCAGTTGATGCATGTAGATCTCTTCATCCAAGTCTCCGTGCAAGAAGGCTATTTTAACATCGAGTTGATCCAACTCAAAATCACCATGAGCAACAATACTCAATAGCACCTAATAGAAGTGTGTTTCACCACCGAGAAAATATCTCATTGTAATCCACACCCTCTTTCTCAGGCAAAACCCTTAGCCACTAGCCTCGCCTTGTATCTTACACCACCGAAGCTCAAAGATCTTCCTTTCTTTTATACACCCACTTACAACCAATAGCTTTTCTTCCCTACGGGCAATGGGACCACCTCCCATGTATGATTCTTCCAAGAGATTCCATCTCTTCCTCCATCGCAGCCAACCAACTCTCACTATCCTTGTCCCGATAGCTTCCTTGAAGGAGACCGATCGTCCTCCTCCACCGAGAGTGCGTATTCAACCATATTAGCCGCCCATAGTGCTTTAGGGGTTGATCGCCCCCACCAAGACTGCCAGGCGTTCGCTGGCCTAGTGGAAGCCAAATTATCCTCGAAGCCGCCAAGCAGTAGTGCCCTTGCCGGTCCTCCTCCGCCAAGCTCATCATCTACCCGACTTCCCACTTGAGCACGATTAGAACCTAGTTGGTCTTTAGGTTCTATTTCAATAACTCGAGACTTAGAAGTCTCACCGGTCATAACACCATCATCCTTGGACTCGCAATCATGGATTTCTCATCAAAGGTAACATCCTGCTGACCACGAACTTTGAATCTTCCGTACACCAAGGCGATAGCCTTTACGCCTTTGCATATCCCAAGAATATTGCCTTCGCTCCTCAGGCCAAGCTTTCCTCGTTGACGGATAGTAGGCGGTACATCCAAAATTCTAAGCCTATCATAATGAGATGTTCTCCACCACACCCTATAGGGTGTATCACCATCCAATGTCGAATGGTGAATCTGGCACAATGTAAGAGCCACCGCTTCCACCATTAGTTGCCCAACTCGCGATAAGATCGATACCACGCTTTTCCCGTAGTTCGGCTCAGCCCTCCGCACCCCATTCTCACGGTGGACTAGATCGACTGCCGGTCACCTCCCCGATCACGTAACCTTGAAAGCACCATCTCAGATATTGCACTGCTATCGATTCTCGCCGTTTATTTCTTTCCGCCTCGTCTCAACCATTGTTCTCCACCTCTTGGATGTCTCAACACCTCATTCTTGTGCTTGTAGTAAATCCAAGCATACCTAGAATAATCATCAATAAACGACATAATACCGAAACCACCTTGAAGTTGTCTCGAGCCGGACTCCCAAACATCCGTGTGCACATAATCTAGTATCCTCCGCTTTAGACTTGTCGTCAGAACTTGACCTGTGGACTTTCCATACACACAATCCTCAAGAAAATCCATGCTAGGTTCCTTCAGATTCTTCAGACCCTCTTTACCAAGCGTAACTAGAGACCTCTTCCTGACATATGCCCAAGCCACCTATGCCATAACCGGTGTGCTCACATGGGCCCACTTCACTTCCTTCCGCTTCCAACCACAGATCTCCGCCACCGCTGCATTGAGAGATAGATTACCGTGACGAACACCCTTCATCACTACTAACCCACAACCTTCAATTCACCTTTCCGCTTTCCCCGCCAAGCAACCACGGAGTCCAAAGCACCAACCGAGATAAGATTCTTCCGCAAGCTCCGGGAACATGCCTCACATCCGCCAAGGTTCGAACCACTCCATCATGCATCTTGATTTTGATATTACCTAGCCCCACCGTTTTACAAGCATGGTTATTCCCCATCAATACAGCTTCCCCATCAATGCCTCTAGTAGTAAACCACTTCCTATTTGGACACATATGGTAAGAGCAACTGAACAAGCGCATCCACTTCCGGAGATCTCCTCGCCACCCATCATTCTTATCCCCTTCTTCCTCCAAACGTAGCTCGCTTCTTCCTTGCCCTCTCCTCGGGCCTTGTTGTTCTTCTTTCCACCTACTCTCTTATTTGACAGCCGACTTTGAAATGCCCAGCCCACCAGACTTGAAACATCCTTTTCCCGCAAGAGGTCTTGATTTAGATCTAGACTTTCCTCCCTTGCTTTTTTCTCGCCATCTTCCTTTCTTTTATACACCCACTTACAACCAATAGCTTTTCTTCCTACGGGCAATGGGACCACCTCCCATGTATGATTCTTCCAAGAGATTCCATCTCTTCCTCCATCGCAGCCAACCAACTCTCACTATCCTTGTCCCGATAGCTTCCTTGAAGGAGACCGATCGCCCTCCTCCACCGAGTGCGATTCAACCATATTAGCCTGCCCATAGTGCTTTAGGGGTTGATCGCCCCCACCAAGACTGCCAGGCGTTCGCTGGCCTAGTGGAAGCCAAATTATCCTCGAGTCAGCCGTTGTTGTAGTGCCTCGTATTTTCCTCGCTGAACCTCCTCCCCGCCAAGCTCATCATCTACCCGACTTCCCACTTGAGCACGATTAGAACCTAGTTGGTCTTTAGGTTCTATTTCAATAACTCGAGACTTAGAAGTCTCACCAGCCATAACACCATCATCCTTGGACGCCTCGCAATCATGGATTTCATCAAAGGTAACATCCCTCACGACCACTTAACTTTGAATCTTCCGTACACCAAAGGCGATAGCCTTTACGCCTTTGCATATCCCAAGAATATTGCCTTCTTGGCCCTCGCGTCAAGCTTTCCTCGCTGACGGATAGTAGGCGGTACATCCAAAAATTCTAAGCCTATCATAATGCAGATGTTCTCCGACCACACCCTATAGGGTGTATCACCATCCAATGTCGAATGTGGTGAACGGTTCACAATGTAACAAGTCAGAGCCACCGCTTCGCCCACCATTAGTTGCCCAACTCGCGATAAGATCGATACCACGCTTTTCCCGTAGTTCGGCTCAGCCCTCCGCACCCCATTCTCACGGTGGACTAGATCGACTGCCGGTCACCTCCCCGATCACGTAACTCCTTGAAAGCACCATCTCAGATACTGCACTGCTATCGATCTCGCCTTCAATTTATTTCTGTCTGTTCTCAACCATTGTTCTCCACTTCTTGGATGTCTCAACACCTCATTCTTGTGCTTCGTAGTAAATCCAAGCATACCTAGAATAATCATCAATAAACGACATAATACCTGAACCACCTTGAAGTTGTCTCGAGCCGGACCCCAAACATCCGTGTGCACATAATCTAGTATCCCTCCGCTCTTAGACTTGCCGCTCAGAACTTGACCTCGTGTGACTTTCCATACACACAATCCTCGCGAAAATCCATGCTAGGTTCCTTCAGATTCTTCACAGACCCTCTTTACCAAGCGTAACTAGACCCTTCTCGACATATGCCCAAGCCACCTATGCCATAACCGTGTGCTCACATGGGCCCACTTCACTTCCTTCCGCTTCCAACCACAGATCTCCGCCACCGCTGCATTCGAGAGTATATAGATTACCGTGACGAACACCCTTCATCACTACTAAGGAACCACGAACAACCTTCTTCACTCCGCTTTTCCGCCACAATCCTCGCAACCACCGGAGTCCAAAGCACCAACCGAGATAAGATTCTTCCGCAAGTCGGGAACATGCCTCACATCCGCCAAGGTTCGAACCACTCCATCATGCATCTTGATTTTGATATTACCTAGCCCCACTGCTTTACAAGCATGGTTATTCCCCATCAATACAGCTTCCCCATCAATGCCTCTAGGTAGTAAACCACTTCCTATTTGGACACATATGGTAAGAGCAACCGAATCAAGTATCCACTTCCGGAGATCTCCTCGCCACCCGCGGACGACATAGCATTCCTTATCGCCCCTTCCTCAAACGTAGCTCGCTTCTTCCTTGCCCTCTCCTCGGGCCTTGTTGTTCTTCTTTCCACCTACTCTCTTATTTGACAGCCGACTTTGAAATGCCCAGCCCACCAGACTTGAAACATCCTTTTCCCGCAAGAGGTCTTGATTTAGATCTAGACTTTCCTCCCTTGCCTTTTTCTCGCCATTGCTCCTTCCTCTTGCAAACAATCCCCAAGAAACTTTGTTCCATCGCTTTGGCCATGTCACTAGTTGCAATCTTCCAAGATCGTCCGCTAGAAGTGCCGTTCTAGTCTCATCCATCTTTAATTTTTCTCCCACAAGCCTCCTTGTTTGCACTGTGTTCTCATAAGACTTCACAGAGACGTAGAAGCCCTGATCCTCGCCTCCTACTTTAACATCTATGTCTTTCAACTGATATGATCCTATCAAACTTGTTGATGTGTTCCCGGATTGATGAGCCCTCCTCCATCTTGCAAGTATACAATTTAGATTTTAAGTAGATCCGGTTAGTTAGACTCTTCGTCATGAAGGTACCCTCTAACTTCCCACGCTAAACCGCTTCCTCCTCTACCAAGAAAGCTACATCCCTCTCGAGGCATAGGAAATCGACCCACCAAGCCTGCATCCAACTCCTCCCAATCCTCATCGACATATCCTTGTTCTTCTCCTTTCCATCCAAAGTCTTGTGCAATTTTTGCGAAATTAGAAAGTTTTTCATCCATCCTCCAATAAGAAAAATCGTTCTTCCCATTGAACTTTTCAATCTCGAATTTTCCCACTTTGACTGACATTGACGCTTTCATCCTCTCTGTCTTCGTGAATCCGCTTCTCTCAGAATCACCGAACACCCCTCAAATTAGAAATTACACCACTTCCAATCTGAACAATAGCTCGATACCATTGTAGGCGCTGCGACCGCTGGAACCGGCGAGAAACCACCACAAACGAAAGCCAAAACACAATAAAAGAGTAAAGACACGAGATTTACGTGGTTCGGCAAGTTGCCTACGCCCACGGGTAAGGAGGGGATTTTCACTAATAGAAAGAGAGAATACAAATTAGGATTACAAGTTCTCACAAAGAAACCCTAAAACAAACCTCTCAATCTCTCAAAAGATCTCCTCTCCAAAGATGCACAAACTCTCTCAAAGGTGCTCCAAAACGTGCTTCAAACTTACCCTAACAACGGGTTATTTATAGCCTCTAAACGAATTGGGTTTAAAACCAAATCCTAATTAGACCTTTTCTGATTCTGCATTAGTCCACTACAACTCATATTAGTCGACTAATGAATCATAGATTAGTCGACTATAATACGATTAATGACCATCACTCCAACGCCAAGTAAATACACATTGATTTATGTAGTCAATCACAACTCATATTAGTCGACCACTCGCCACCAAAACTTTCCGCTCATAGCAGTCGTAATCACTACAATGCCTAGTAGTCACCACCAACCCAAAACCGCTTGTGCATGTTTTGTGCATGTTTTGTGCATGTTCTACGATATAAAACCCACTTTGAGATTTGTTCATCTCTTGATTTCTAATCCCAATGTAACATCAATGGATACAAAAGTTATGTATACTCTATCAACTTAAGTTCAGGAGTATCATATATATATATATATATATATATATATATATATATATATATATATATATATATATATATATATATATATATATATATATATATATATATATATATATATATATATATATATATATATATATATATATATATATATATAATAGAGTTTCCTAGGAACTTGTTCGATACGGTATGCACCAACTTTTTATCCACTCTCATTGCTCTGAGATTTGTGATGCACAAATCTCAAATGGCCTTTATATCTTCATGGATCCCAAAGCAAGATGAGTTGCTACAAGCACCACTATTCATTATGAACTTAAGTTCATAGAGCATTGCTATATATATATATATATATATATATATATATATATATATATATATATATATATATATATATATATATATATATATATATATATTATATTCTTGCTATTTTCTAGATTTATTCCCTCCATACTATACATCCTTGTCCCGAATAGCTTCCTTGAAGGAGACCGGATCGTCCTCCTCCAGAGAGTGCGTATTCAACCATATTAGCCTGCCCATAGTGCTTTAGGGTTGATCGCCACTTGAGCACTGCTTGTATGCTCGCTTTGGCCTAGTGGAAGCCAAATTATCCTCGAGCCGCTGTTGTTGTAGTGCTGTGTATTTTCTGTTGAACCTCCTCTGCTCAAGCTCATCATCTACCCGACTTCCCACTTGAGCACGATTAGAACCTAGTTGGTCTTTAGGTTCTATTTCAATAACCCGAGACTTAGAAGTCTCACCACCATAACACCATCATCCTTGGACGCCTCGCAATCATGGATTTCTCATCAAAGGTAACATCCTGTGACCACGAACTTTGAATCTTCCAGACACCAAAGGCGATAGCCTTTACGCCTTTGCATATCCCAAGAATATTGCCTTCTTGGCCCTCGCGTCAAGCTTTCCCTGGTTGGCGTGATAGTAGGCGGTACATCCAAAAATTCTAAGCCTATCATAATCAGATGTTCTCTCGACCACACCCTATAGGGTGTATCACCATCCAATGTCGAATGTGGTGAACGGTTCACAATGTAACAAGTCAGTAGCCACCGCTTCGCCCACCATTAGTTGCCCAATCACGCATAAGATCGCATACTCACGCCTTTTCGCGGTGTTGGTTCGATCTCTCGCGACTCCATTCTCGTGGTGTAGACTGATCGTCGGTGTCGAACAATTCCCTCGATCACGAGAACTCCTTGAAAGCACCATCGTATACTGCATGCGTTATCGGATCTCGGCGTCTTCAATTTATTTCTGTCTGTTCTCAACCATTGTTCTCCACTTCTTGGATGTCTCAACACCTCATTCTTGTGCTTCGTAAAGTAAATCCAAGCATACCTAGAATAATCATCAATAAACGAGACATAATACACGGAACCACCCTTGAAGTTGTCTCGAGCCGGACCCCAAACATCCGTGTGCACATAATCTAGTATCCCTCGCTCTTAGACTTCTGTTCGAAACTTGACCTGTGACTTTCCATACACACAATCCTCGCAAAAATCCATGCTAGGTTCCTTCAGATTCTTCACAGACCCTCTTTACCAAGCGTAACTAGACCCTTCTCTCGACATATGCCCAAGCCACCTATGCCATAACCGTGTGTGCTCACATGGGTCTCCACCACTTCCCGGTTCAACCGCGCATCTCCCGTCACCGTCGTGCGAGAGAGTATATAGATTACCGTGGCGAACACCCTTCATCACTACTAAGGAACCACGAACAACCTTCTTCACTCCGTTTTCGTCACAATCCGCAACCACCGGAGTCCAAAGCACCAACCGAGATAAGATTCTTCCGCAAGTCGGGAACATGCCTCACATCCGTCAAGGTTCGAACCACTCCATCATGCATCTTGATTTTGATATTACCTAGCCCCACTGCTTTACAAGCATGGTTATTCCCCATCAATACAGCTTCCCCATCAATGCCTCTGTAGGTAGTAAACCACTTCCTATTTGGACACATATGGTAAGAGCAACCGAATCAAGTATCCACTTCGAGATCTCCTCGCCACCCGTGGCGACATAGCATTCCTTATCGCCCTTCCTCAAACGTAGCTCGCTTCTTCCTTGCCCTCTCTCCTCTCGGTCTTGTTGTTGTTCTTCTTTCCACCTACTCTCTTATTTGGACGGTCGACTTTGAAATGCCCACTTCACCGCACTTGAAACATCCTTTTCCCCAAGAGGTCTTGATTTAGATCTAGACTTTCCTCCCTTGCCTTTTCTCGCTCATTGCTCCTTCCTCTTGCAAACAATCCCTGCGCTTGTTCCTTGTTACGCCGATGGCCATGTCACTAGTTGCAATCTTCCAAGATCGTCCGCTAGAAGTGCCGTTCTAGTCTCATCCATCTTCAATTTTTCTCCCACAAGCCTCGGTGTTTGCACCGAGGTTCTCATAAGACTTCTACAGAGACAGTAGTAGAAGCGCTGATCCTCGTCTCCTACTTTAACATCTATGTCTTTCAAATCGATATGATCCTATCAAACTTGTTGATGTGTTCCCGGATTGATGAGCCCTCCTCCATCTTGCAAGTATACAATTTAGATTTTAAGTAGATCCGTTAGTTAGACTCTTCGTCATGAAGGTACCCTCTAACTTCTTCCACCGCCTGGCCGTTTCCTCTCCATCTACCAAGAAAGCTACATCCCTCTCGAGGCATAGGATAATCGGCGCCGTGCTTCGGATCCAACTCCTCCCAATCCTCATCGGACATATCCTTGTTCTTCTTCTCCTTTCCATCCAAAGTCTTGTGCAATTTTTGAAATTAGAAAGTTTTTCATCCGCATCCTCCAATAAGAAAAATCGTTCTTCCCATTGAACTTTTCAATCTCAATTTTCCCACTTTGGTGATTCTTGGTTGGCGCCATCCTCTGTTTGTCTTCGTGAATCCGCTTCTCTCAGGAATCACCGAACACCCCCTCAAATTAGAAATTACACCACTTCCAATCTGAACAATAGCTCTGATACCAATTGTAGGGCGCGCGGACCGCGGAACCGTCGAGAGAAACCACCACAAACGGAAAGCCAAAACACAATAAAAGAGTAAAGACACGAGATTTACGTGGTTCGGCAAGTTGCCTACGTCCACGGGGTAAGGAGGGGGGATTTTCACTAATAGAAAGAGAGAATACAAATTAGGATTACAAGTTCTCACAAAGAAACCCTAAAAACAAACCTCTCAATCTCTCAAAAGATCTCCTCTCCAAAGATGCACAAAACTCTCTCAAAGGCTGCTCCAAAACGTGCTTCAAACTTACCCTAACAATCAGGTTAGGGGTTATTTATAGCCTCTAAACGAATTGGGTTTAAAACCAAATCCTAATTAGACCCGTTTGAATCGCTTGATTAGTCGACTACAACTCATATTAGTCGACTAATGAATAATAGATTAGTCGACTATAATACGCATTAGTCGACTACAACTCATATTAGTCGACTAATGAATCAGATTAGTCGACTATAATACGCATTAGTCGACTACAACTCATATTAGTCGACTACTCGCTCCCACCAAAACTTGCTCATCGCTATAGCAGTAGTCGACTACAATGCCTAGTAGTCACTATGAACCTCAAAACTGTTTGTGCATGTTTTGTGCATGTTTTGTGCATGTTCTACGATATAAACCCACTTTGAGATTTGTTCATCTCTTGATTTCACGAATCCCAATGTAACATCAATGGATACAAAAGTTGGTGTATACTATTCCTATCAACTTAAGTTCATAGGAGCCTTGCTCTATATATATATATATATATATATATATATATATATATATATATATATATATATATATATATATATATATATATACTCCTATGAACTTAAGTTCATAATGAATAGTGGTGCACCAACTTTTTATCCACTATCTTTGCCTTGAGATTTGTGATGCACAAATCTCAAAATGGCCTTTATATCTTTCATGGATCCCAAAGCAAGATGAGTGGTTAGAAAAGTTGGTGCACCACTATTCATTATGAACTTAAGTTCATAGGAGCCTTGCTCTATATATACATCTATGTCTTTCAACTGATATGATCCTATCAAACTTGTTGATGTGTTCCCTGATTGATGAGCCCTCCTCCATCTTGCAAGTATACAATTTGGATTTTAAGTAGATCCGTTAGTTAGACTCTTCGTCATGAAGGTACCCTCTAACTTCTTCGCTACCGCTTCCTCTCCATCTACCAAGAAAGCTACATCCCTCTCGAGGCATAGGATAATCGACGCCTGCGGTTTCCGGATCCAACTCCTCCCAATCCTCATCGACATATCCTTGTTCTTCTTCTCCTTTCCATCCAAAGTCTTGTGCAATTTTTGCGAAATTAGAAAGTTTTTCATCTGCATCCTCCAATAAGAAAAATCGTTCTTCCCATTGAACTTTTCAATCTCGAATTTTCCCACTTTGACCGATGCATCGTTGACGCCATCCTCTGCTTGTCTTCGTGAATCCGCTTCTCAGAATCACCAACACCCCTCAAATTAGAAATTACACCACTTCCAATCTGAACAATAGCTCTGATACCAATTGTAGGGCGCACGGACCGCGGAACCGTCGAGAGAAACCACCACAAACGGAAAGCCAAAACACAATAAAAGAGTAAAGACACGAGATTTACGTGGTTCTGCAAGTTGCCTACGCCCACGGGTAAGGAGGGGATTTTCACTAATAGAAAGAGAGAATACAAATTAGGATTACAAGTTCTCACAAAGAAACCCTAAAAACAAACCTCTCAATCTCTCAAAAGATCTCCTCTCCAAAGATGCACAAAACTCTCTCAAAGGCTGCTCCAAAACGTGCTTCAAACTTACCCTAACAATCAGGTTAGGGGTTATTTATAGCCTCTAAACGAATTGGGTTTAAAACCAAATCCTAATTAGACCCGCTTTTCTGCCGCATTAGTCGACTACAACTCATATTAGTCGACTAATGAATCAGATTAGTCGACTATAATACGCATTAGTCGACTACTGCACTCCAACGCAGAAATACACATTGCTTGCGATATGGTAGTCGACTACAACTCATATTAGTCGACTACTCGCTCCCACCAAAACTTGCTCATCGCTATAGCAGTAGTCGACTACAATGCCTAGTAGTCGACTCTTGAACCCGAAAACTGTTTGTGCATGTTTTGTGCATGTTTTTGTGCATGTTCTACAGATATAAAACCCACTTTGAGATTTGTTCATCTCTTGATTTCACGAATCCCAATGTAACATCAATGGATACAAAAGTTGGTGTATACTATTCCTATCAACTTAAGTTCATAGGAGCCTTGCTCTATATATATATATATATATATATATATATATATATATATATATATATATATATATATATATATATACTCCTATGAACTTAAGTTCATAATGAATAGTGGTGCACCAACTTTTTATCCACTCATCTGCCTTGAGATTTGTGATGCACAAATCTCAAAATGGCCTTTATATCTTTCATGGATCCCAAAGCAAGATGAGTGGTTAGAAAAGTTGGTGCACCACTATTCATTATGAACTTAAGTTCATAGGAGCCTTGCTCTATATATATATATATATATATATATATATATATATATATATATATATATATATATATATATATATATATATATATATATATATATATATATATATATATATATATATGCTTATATTCTTGCTATTTTCTAGATTTATTCCTCCATACTATACATCTTAATTTGTTTGATCTAGCTCTGCATTAAATGTTGCAACCTGTTTTTATTTTTGTTTTGATACACACAAATAATTCATGATGAATCAAAAATAATTCTTATATTGAAAATATTATACACTTGATTACATTTATATAGTTGAATACCTAAAAGATATCTGCTAAGCTTTTGATTCAAATTATGTCTGAATTCATCAAATCAAGTTTTATGAGATATAACTTCCATCATCATGATCATAGTGATCGGTGAACAAGTTGTGTAACTGATTTCTTAATTAACTTGATCAGGTTTTAAATTCCAAAACTATCCATAGATTGTTGATAATCAGTCTCAGATCTGCACTCCGGCACCAAGTTTTGCTCAACATAAATTTGTAGAAAATGCATTACTTATCTTGCACAGTAGAACATTTACCATGTGCTACTTAAACAGAGAGCTTAAAAGAGTATTCATACACACATAAGAATAAAAATAATGGAGACTGATACTTGAATTATAATTGACTGCAACTATGCTCAACATGATTAGAAGGGATCAGAAAGTAAATTTATAGGCGAACTTTGAGAGTCCTGGAATCCAATTCCAAAATACTTTGCGTATCATAAACTGGTATTGTATATATGTTAGATAAATTTAGTATAACTGGGCCTATTGAGCATCATTCTATTCAAAAAAATCCAGAACATGATGTAGATTGAGGGACTCAATGTTTTCTGCTCAATATTTCTCAAATCAAATTTGAGGCGCGTATTAGTGTTGCGATCTTTTATACGCTTTGCTTTAATTCCTTATGGTAGTTTGAAATTAAAAATGATGCTTTCAGTCAGAACTCTTCAAGGTTATGACAATTGTTAGGAACTTGTTGAAAAAATGATTCTTTTGGTGTGAATTAATGAACTTATTTCTTTGATCACCTAAGGCCTTTATTAGGTGCCTATAATCAAAAGGTTTTTGAAAGACTTTTAGCCGGCCCTGCATAATAAATTGTAGATCAACTTTCTGGCTCTGAAAATTTTTGCGCTTTTAGGTGCCGGCGCATGTTAGCCTTTTTCTGCTCCGGCGCAAACTAGCGTGTCGGCGCATGTTTGGTTGTTAAAAATCTCATGGAATCGGTTGAGTCTCGTTCCGGCGCATTTTAGCGAATGGTGCGCCTGATCTCATCCCCGAAACACTCGCGCTGGCGTGACCTGAGCACGCTGTCAGTCGCCTAGAATCGAGGAGGAATATTCCCGAATTCTTTGGCGCACGTTAGCGCGCATGCAGTGCACGATAGCATGTCCACCCTCGATTAATACAATTACACAAACGCTAATCCCCTAATTACAGATCAGTGGCGTAGCCAGGATTTAAACACTGGGGGGGGCCAAAAATATATATGTACGACAATGATAGGAATATATTATAAAACTAATCATAAAAGCGTATCTATAGAGTTTGCACTGACTACAAAAAAGAAAATCTCAATAAAAATATTAATCTTAAAATTGTGCACGACGCTCTTTAACAGAAACAAAATCATCAAGTAGTGAATCTAAATCAAAGGTCTTCGTAATATCTCTCTCAATAAAAATAAGCAAACTGTCAGCAAGAAATTCATCCTCTATCCTGTTACGCAATCTAGTCTTCACAAGCTTCATAGCTGAAAATGTTCGTTCGGTAGTTGCGGTAGAAACGAGAAGAGTCAAAATCAAGCGAATTAATCTATCAACAAGAGGATAAGCCATAGATTTCTCCGTCTCTGCTAAACCCTAACATAGCTCCGCAATAGATGACAATCCCTCCAATTCTGGATGTTTCGACACATCAATATAAAAGTGTTGCAACTGAAATCTCAAAGTATTCCTCTCTTGCTCTGTAAAATCATGAGGATAGTACTTTTCAGCAATAGTACAAATATCCTCAATATCAAAAGATTTGTACCCATCTTTCGGACTCAAAGCAGCACTAAGTTTCAAGAGCTCAATCACCCGCTCGTTGAACCTTGTATTTAGCTCTTGTAACTGAAAGTCAATAGTGGCGTTAAATATATCAATGTGGTAATGATGTTTAGCGGTGATACGATCTAGTCTGCGACAACTTCGACCTTCAAAATATGAACCTTCCAAATCTTGAACAACAATCTCATGATTGGAGCAAAAAGTCATCACATTCTCAAGGAAAGAATCCCACCCATCATCTCTCAAGGTTTGAATCAGTGACATTGTACTTGACACTAAGCGCATTGCATTCACGATATCTTGAGATTTTTGCTGCAAAGTTTGGCAAAGAACATCAGTAAGGCCCATGATTTCTTTCATCAGATGAGCAATAAAAATAAATTCGAATGATCTAATTTTTTTCAAAGCTGCACTGGCATCTCCTTTTATTTTATAGTGAGCACCATCATTTTTGATATTTTCAAGAACAACACAAATTGCATTATACATCCTGAGAAGGCTGCAAACTGTAGAAAAGTGAGAGCTCCAACGAGTATCACCAGCTCGTTTTAAAGTGCACATTTGATTAAGACCCCTTCCTGTCTCAATTTCATCAATGGCTAGCATGCGTGAAATTTCATCTATTTGAGCAGCTTGCAACTCATCATGACGCTTAGAAGAGACATCAACTGCATTAATGATGAAAGTCAAATCTAGAAAAAATTCATGAACATCATTTACCTCTCTAGCTGCTGTCATTAATGCCAATTGAAGTCGATGAGCCATACAATGGCCATAATATGCAAAAGGATACTCTCTAAGAAAAAGTGCTTGCAATCCTCTCCATTCACCACGCATGTTGTTAGCCCCATCATATCCCTGTCCTCTAAGATTTTGAAGATCCAAACCATAATGTGAAAGAACGTCAGAAAGTTTAGAAAACATAGTGGCTACTGACAAATCCTTAATATGAGCAAGATCAAAAAATCGCTCTCTTACACAGCCTACACCATCGACAAAACGAATCACAAGAGCCATCTGTTCTCTCTTAGCTGCATCTCTTGATTCATCAACAATTATGCAAAACTTAGACTCTCCAATTTCTTCACGAATAAATTTTCGAACTTTATTTGCACAAACATGCAATATCTCCTTTTGAATTAAAGGAGAAGTATACTTTGCATTAAATGGAGCATTTTCTAAAATAACACTAGCTACATCCGGATTATATAATGCTGTGTATTTGAGCAACTCAAGGAAATTACCTCGATTGCTTGAATAAATGCTCTCATCATGACCTCTTAAAGCACACCCCTGCAATGAAAGCCAACAAATAGCATCAATTGAAGTTTTGACTCGAAGTCTATTCTTCACAATTTGTTCTGTCGATTGCCTCTCCATCACTTTATCAACATGACTGGATTGATTCATTACGGCTACACAACATTTTGTAGCATTATTATGTGGAGAATATGGATCTTCTCCCATATGTTTGAGAAAAATACATCTTTTGCCACTCTTGACTTTTTTCTAATTTCTGAACCCAACAATTGTAAATGCATCCCATCCACTTTGCATAGCCGGTCTCTCAGTAAAAAGATAACAATGAAGATAAAATGCGGCATCTTTTTCAGGAGAATACTCGAGCCAAGGAAATTCAGAATACCAAGAAACTTGAAATCGATGCGGATATTTTTCTGGTCCAGACAATGAAAAACTACTAAGCTTAGGTTGGTAAGCACCGAATCTCAAATAAGCTCTCCTTATCTCATCACGTTCATTGACTGAATATTCCCACATAGGTTGGCGTAATCATGGATCACGTTCTATTGAAGCAAAATTAGGATTGTCGACTCTTGGCGATTGAGGAAGATGCATAATTTCAACTGGAGAAGATTCTGAATTTGAAGGTAAATTAGTCCCCATGCCGATACTACTTTCTCCACTTGATTCAACTTTTTTTCTAAAAAATGAATCAAGTTTCTTTTGTTTGCCAGACATATCGACTGCCAACATATTAAAAATAACACATGAATAGAATCAAATAACTATTTACATCTAGGATTTACAAATAAACTAATAAATATAATTAAATAAATAAATCACAGAGGAATACAAATCAATAACTAGAAATATACACATATTGCTCGAATTAAAAAGTAAATATAAAGGAGAAGATGTACGTTTAGGGTTTAGATAATACACCACACTTTGAAAATTGAGGATTAAAACCCCAATTTGAGACTACAAATTGAGTTGTTGAGTCAAATTTAAATATGTGATTTTCTAGAAAATCACAAAAAAAATTTGACGCGCTGCAAGAGATCCGCAATGCATATATAGGAAGTGATTTGGTTTGGGTAATTGGTATTTGGGTGGGTTTACCTTCTTATATTTTGATATGTGGGCTTTGGGCCTCGAAGACTAATACTAATTTGCTGTTGGAGTATGTGCTTGGAAATTTTCTACCTATGTATCCCTAATCACGTGAGGCTGGGGGGTGGGGTGTGCATGGCACTCCCCCACCCCCACTATGCTCCGCCTATGTGCAGTGGCGGAGCCATGAATTTCGGCAGGGGGGCCAAAAGATAATCAAACATGATAAGCACCATACAAAAAAAAAAGCATTCTTCTTGGCTTCATTTCTTGAAATTGTTTCATAACATCATCCAATAATATAATATAATATTACAAAAGCATTCTTCTTGGCTTCATTTCTTGAAATTGTTTCATAACATCATCCTCATCAATTTCATCAATAATATAATATAATATATCTGTTTTTGATAGCATGTTTTACATTTTAGTCCACTTCATTTTGAAATTTACAATTTACTATACCCCTTTGGTTTTTTTTTTTTTCCAAGGTGGGGCCAAGGCCCCCTTGGCCCCCAGTGCCCCACATCCCTCCACCCCTGGGGTTGTGGATAGTTAGGGGTGTATATGTCAAAAGTATAGGAAGAAGGCATTTGCGATGGGATTAATGGATATGATGGTTTTCTTAATTTGGCGATTTTGGCCTTTTCTTAATTTGGATTTTGGTCGGATAAATTAGATTGGATGGTAACTTGCCATAATCCTGTAAATATTAAATATGGGTAAATTACACTGCAATAAACCCCAATAACTTTTGTGTTTTCGAAACGCCAATAAAGTTCTATATTTTGCGATAACCCCATAAATTAGAACTTAAACACAGAGGAATACAAATCAATAACTAGAAATATACACATATTGCTCGTAATTAAAAAGTAAATATAAAGGAGAAGATGTACGCTTAGGGTTTAGATAATACACCACACTTTGAAAATTGAGGATTAAAACCCCAATTTGAGACTACAAATTGAGTTGTTGAGTCAAATTTAAATATGTGATTTTCTAGAAAATCACAAAAAATTTGACGCGCTGCAAGAGATCCGCAATGCATATATAGGAAGTGATTTGGTTTGGGTAATTGGTATTTGGGTGGGTTTACCTTCTTATATTTTGATATGTGGGCTTTGGGGCTCGAAGACTAATACTAATTTGCTGTTGGAGTATGTGCTTGGAAATTTTCTACCTATGTATCCTTAATCACGTGAGGCTGGGGTGGGGTGTGCATGGCACTCCCCAACCCCCACTATGCTCCGCCTATGTGCAGTGGCGGAGCCATGAATTTCGGCAGGGGGGCCAAAAGATAATCAAACATGATAAGCACCATACAAAAAAAGATTCTTCTTGGCTTCATTTCTTGAAATTGTTTCATAACATCATCCAATAATATAATATAATATTACAAAGCATTCTTCTTGGCTTCATTTCTGAAATTGTTTCATAACATCATCCTCATCAATTTCATCAATAATATAATATAATATTACAAAGCATTCTTCTTGGCTTCATTTCTGAAATTGTTTCATAACATCATCCTCATCAATTTCATCAATAATATAATATAATATTACAAAGCATTCTTCTTGGCTTCATTTCTGAAATTGTTTCATAACATCATCCAATAATATAATATAATATTACAAAGCATTCTTCTTGGCTTCATTTCTGAAATTGTTTCATAACATCATCCAATAATATAATATAATATTACAAAGCATTCTTCTTGGCTTCATTTCTGAAATTGTTTCATAACATCATCCTCATCAATTTCATCAATAATATAATATAATATTACAAAGCATTCTTCTTGGCTTCATTTCTTGAAATTGTTTCATAACATCATCCAATAATATAATATAATATTACAAAGCATTCTTCTTGGCTTCATTTCTGAAATTGTTTCATAACATCATCCAATAATATAATATAATATTACAAAGCATTCTTCTTGGCTTCATTTCTGAAATTGTTTCATAACATCATCCTCATCAATTTCATCAATAATATAATATAATATTACAAAGCATTCTTCTTGGCTTCATTTCTTGAAATTGTTTCATAACATCATCCAATAATATAATATAATATTACAAAGCATTCTTCTTGGCTTCATTTCTGAAATTGTTTCATAACATCATCCAATAATATAATATAATATTACAAAGCATTCTTCTTGGCTTCATTTCTGAAATTGTTTCATAACATCATCCTCATCAATTTCATCAATAATATAATATAATATTACAAAGCATTCTTCTTGGCTTCATTTCTGAAATTGTTTCATAACATCATCCAATAATATAATATAATATTACAAAGCATTCTTCTTGGCTTCATTTCTGAAATTGTTTCATAACATCATCCAATAATATAATATAATATTACAAAGCATTCTTCTTGGCTTCATTTCTGAAATTGTTTCATAACATCATCCAATAATATAATATAATATTACAAAGCATTCTTCTTGGCTTCATTTCTGAAATTGTTTCATAACATCATCCTCATCAATTTCATCAATAATATAATATAATATTACAAAGCATTCTTCTTGGCTTCATTTCTGAAATTGTTTCATAACATCATCCTCATCAATTTCATCAATAATATAATATAATATTACAAAGCATTCTTCTTGGCTTCATTTCTTGAAATTGTTTCATAACATCATCCAATAATATAATATAATATTACAAAGCATTCTTCTTGGCTTCATTTCTGAAATTGTTTCATAACATCATCCAATAATATAATATAATATTACAAAGCATTCTTCTTGGCTTCATTTCTGAAATTGTTTCATAACATCATCCAATAATATAATATAATATTACAAAGCATTCTTCTTGGCTTCATTTCTGAAATTGTTTCATAACATCATCCAATAATATAATATAATATTACAAAGCATTCTTCTTGGCTTCATTTCTGAAATTGTTTCATAACATCATCCAATAATATAATATAATATTACAAAGCATTCTTCTTGGCTTCATTTCTTGAAATTGTTTCATAACATCATCCTCATCAATTTCATCAATAATATAATATAATATTACAAAGCATTCTTCTTGGCTTCATTTCTGAAATTGTTTCATAACATCATCCTCATCAATTTCATCAATAATATAATATAATATTACAAAGCATTCTTCTTGGCTTCATTTCTGAAATTGTTTCATAACATCATCCTCATCAATTTCATCAATAATATAATATAATATTACAAAGCATTCTTCTTGGCTTCATTTCTGAAATTGTTTCATAACATCATCCTCATCAATTTCATCAATAATATAATATAATATTACAAAGCATTCTTCTTGGCTTCATTTCTTGAAATTGTTTCATAACATCATCCTCATCAATTTCATCAATAATATAATATAATATTACAAAGCATTCTTCTTGGCTTCATTTCTGAAATTGTTTCATAACATCATCCAATAATATAATATAATATTACAAAGCATTCTTCTTGGCTTCATTTCTTGAAATTGTTTCATAACATCATCCAATAATATAATATAATATTACAAAGCATTCTTCTTGGCTTCATTTCTGAAATTGTTTCATAACATCATCCAATAATATAATATAATATTACAAAGCATTCTTCTTGGCTTCATTTCTGAAATTGTTTCATAACATCATCCAATAATATAATATAATATTACAAAGCATTCTTCTTGGCTTCATTTCTGAAATTGTTTCATAACATCATCCAATAATATAATATAATATTACAAAGCATTCTTCTTGGCTTCATTTCTGAAATTGTTTCATAACATCATCCAATAATATAATATAATATTACAAAGCATTCTTCTTGGCTTCATTTCTGAAATTGTTTCATAACATCATCCAATAATATAATATAATATTACAAAGCATTCTTCTTGGCTTCATTTCTGAAATTGTTTCATAACATCATCCAATAATATAATATAATATTACAAAGCATTCTTCTTGGCTTCATTTCTGAAATTGTTTCATAACATCATCCAATAATATAATATAATATATCTGTTTTTGATAGCATGTTTTACATTTTAGTCCACTTCATTTTAAAATTTACAATTTACTATACCCCTTTGGTTTTTTTTATTTTCCAAGGTGGGGCCAAGGCCCCCTTGGCCCCCAGTGCCCCACATCCCTCCACCCCTGGGGTTGTGGATAGTTAGGGGTGTATATGTCAAAAGTATAGGAAGAAGGCATTTGCGATGGGATTAATGGATATGATGGTTTTCTTAATTTGGCGATTTTGGCCTTTTCTTAATTTGGATTTTGGTCGGATAAATTAGATTGGATGGTAACTTGCCATAATCCTGTAAATATTAAATATGGGTAAATTACACTGCAATAAACCCCCAATAACTTTTGTGTTTTCGGAAACGCCAATAAAGTTCTATATTTTGCAGATAACCCCCATAAATTAGAACTTAAACGCAGCGTAAAAAAGCACTTTGAAAGTTGCTGAGGGTTACCCAAAAGATGTTTGGGGTTTTCCGCAAACGTTATTAGGAGTTTAGTTAGATTATGAAAGTTATTGAGGGTTTGCTATAAAATGTTGAAAGCTTTGGGAGTCTAGCGTAAATTTATCTGTTAAATATTGTTAAGTATTGTTACATGGTTTTGATTTTTTTCAGTAATAATTAAATGATTCTGATTGAGGGAACAAGATTCACATTTTCTAGGAGTAACTATTAAGTCTTTTGCAACGAACTCTCAGTTAGTTACCTTTTTCCTTATCATTGTTTTCTGTTTTTCATTAGAGATTTTCTTTTCACAAGATATTGCATAATATCTGGATATATAAAGAAGTGTTATTCTTTAGGCCATGTTTGGCAAAAGTTAAGTGAGGTTAAGAAGAGTTAACTCTTTCTTAGTCTCAAACACAAAAAAATTATACATCGTAATTGAGTTAACTCCTTATAATTTGCCAAATAAAAAAAATAATAGAGAGTTTTACAAACCCCTCTAGAGGGTTTAAAATGAGTTAATCCTTCAAAACAAGGGGTTTACAAATTCACCTATTTGGATGGATTAAGAGATAACTTATCTGCTTATAAAGAAAGTGATCATAATCTTTTTACTCTCAAACATAAAAATAACTAAAAGGCTTAAAATAAACTAACTTTAATGGATTAAATTTTTAACCCTTTTCATATTAACAATTAGATTAACTATGTTCACCCCTTTCTCCTTAGTCCTTCCTTCTTAGCCTTTTGCCAAAGAGGGCCTTAATGATCAATAGATACGGAAAACTTATTTTCTTAACGGGAATAAAAGTAGATTGAATAGTACAAACTTGTGCTAATATTCAGGCGAACACTTTTTTTCTTTTTCTTTTTGGGGAACTAATCTTTTTTAAATAATCTTAAAGATGAAGACATAACAATAATAAGTACCTTTTTTTTTACAGGAAACTGAAGATGACATTCTTAAGAAATAAGAAATGCATACTCAGGGGCTTCCTGTTCTTTTAAACGATGCAGTATTTGACATTTGAATCTAAAAATTATTACGAAAATTTGTGAATTATTCATGAATATCTCAGGAAATGAATTAGCAGTCCATGTATTATTTGATTGATAAATATTATATGCTTTAATTGTAGATTGCAACTTCCAATTTATTTTTTGTGATCATTTAAAAAATCGAAAGCACGCATCCTCAACAATTTCCATCATAATATCTTCAAATGGAAATATCCTTCAACAAACCCAGTGGACATGACAGTATTCTGATAAAAAAAATATAACATGTTATAGTTATTGAATTGATTCTCCATCTGAGGCAATAGAGGATCTGATCCATTCGTCCTATACTCCATCGTGTAGCAACCAATCATACAAAGTAGCCCAAGATATCTCCTTGGAAATAAATATAAAATCATAATACTTAATGAAGATGGAGACTAAGATACATATCAATTAGAATAAACATGAACCAGTGCGTCACTCACATTGTTGCTAAGATGGCATCGCATGTGATACACATCTAAACTTTCATCATGGTCTAGATATGATGATGATCTGAATTGCAGATGTGTGTCAGTCAACAACGCACCAACCGAAAATACAAAAGGATACATCACCCCCATTTACCCTATCAAACTTTCTGAGAAGGCCATATTATCCTTAATATTCTAATAAAATAGATGTCATTAGTTGCAAACTTACAACATTTAATCACCTATATGACTGTTCATTTTATCTACTATTATTTATTATTTCCTCCTCCCTACACATTTTTTCTTCTCCTCTACCATTTCCTCAAATAAAATTAACATAAAAACCTCACACTAATTAGAGCAAGGCTCCTATAAACTTAAGTTGATAGGGAATAGTCATCCACCAACTTTTCTATCCATTGATATTGCCTTGGGATCCGTGAAAGATATAAAGCCCACTTTGAGATTTGTGTGCATCTTGATTTCACGGATCTCAAGGCAAGATCAATGGATATAAAAGTTGGTGGACACTCCTCCCTATCAATTTAAGTTTATAGGAGCCTTGCTCCACTAATTATCCATTTACAATATCTTTATGAGTACAACAACATTGCAATAGTTAAAAATACCGTTTAAAATGTTCTAACATTAGCATGTAGATGCCAGTTGAGTATTTTCGGGAAAAATTCTCATATTTTGCATAACTTAGAGTACTGAAGTGCAAATTTTAAAAACTTTAGGATATATAAGTACTGCCAGAAATAATTGAGGGTATATAAGTGCAAAGTGAGAAAACTATAGGGTATTTAAGTGCAATTAAGCCATAGTTAAACCTTTGCATTCCATGGGTAAAAACAAGTAATGTAAAATAAAATAGGGTATACAAAGAATGTGCATACAAAGTGGAGACAAAATTATTGGACTTTTATCTTATTTGCCCAAAGAAACAAGCGTGTGTGTGTGTGTGTGTGTGGGGCAAGGCGTGGGCAAGAGAGAGTGACATCTCAATAATATAGGGACGAGTCGTTAGCAAAAGCTTCAAGTTGCTGTCTACTTGTTCGCCTTGCACATTTATGACTTTTTTTTTTTATATCTTTCCCAAATCATTATCCCTTGTTTACTTTATTATGTAAATTCACTATAAAATCCTCATGCATTGAGACACATAAACCTTTCAATATACAGCAAATACTAGTCTTAGTCTCAGAAATCTTAGATTGAGAAAAGGATAAATTAATGGTAGAATTGTTTCTGAAAAGAGAAGAAAGATTACATGCTAACACAAATTTACAAAGTAAAAAGAACTGACTAAAACAATATCGATTTTGAAATAAATACGCCTACATGATGTAAATCATCAAGAATTTTGTTTACTATGAACATGAATTGCGTTTAAGATGACAGTCAGGGAAAATGTAAACCGTAAACGTTAAATTTTTGATTGGTTTATAGTTGTGGAACTTGTAAATAGTTGTGGACCTTGTAATCACTTTTTAAAATTGCATAGGGTAATTGAGTTAATCCCTTATAATTTGTTTAAAAAAAAAGAGAATGGTTTACAAACCCTTCTAGAGGGATTAAAATAAGTTACGAGGGGTTTACAAATCCACCTATTTAGACGGATTAAGAAATAACCCATCTGCTCATAAAGAAAGTGATCATAATCCTTTTATTCACAAACATAAACAATGACCAAAAATTAAAATAAACTAACCTAACGGATTAAAAATTTTATCCCTTCAGATTAACAAATAGACTTACTATATTAATCCATTTCTCTCTTAACCCTTTGCAATTTTCTTAACGAGAATAAAAGTAGATTGAATTACATAAACTGGTGCTAATATTCAGGCGGACACTTTTCTTTTCTTTTTCTTTTTCTAAAAAATTATTACGAAAATTTGTGAATTATTCATGAATATCTCAGGAAATGAATTAGGAGTCCATGTATTATTTGATTGATAAATATTATATGCTTTAATTGTAGATTGCAGTTTCTAATTTATTTTTGTGACCATTTAAAAAATTGAAAGCACACATCCTCAACAATTTCCATTATAATATCTTCAAATGGGAATTTTTTCAACAAACCTAGTGGACATGATAGCATTCTGATTAAACAAAATATAAAATGTTATAATTATTGAATTGATTCTCGATCTGAGGCAGCAGAGGATCTGATCCATTTGTCCTATACTCCATCGTATAGCAACCAATAATACAAAGTAGCCCGATATATCTCCTCGGAAATAAATATAAAATCATAATATTTAATGAAGATAGAGACTAAGATACATATCAATTAGAATGAACATGAACCATTGCGTCACTGCATTGTTGTTAACATGGCATCGCATGTGATACACATCTAAACTTTCATCATGGTCTAGATACGGTGATGCTCTAAGTTGCATATGTGTATCACCAACAACACACCAACCAAAAATACGTATGACGATCACCCCCATTTACCCTATCAAACTTTCTGTTATCCTCACTATTCTAATAAAATAGATGTCATTAGTTGCAAACTTACAACATGTAATCACCTATATGACTGTTCATTTTATCTACTATTTATTATTTCCTCCTCCCTACACATTTTTCTTCCCTCCCATGGGTAAAACTAGTAATGTAAAATAAAATAGGGTGTACATAGAGTGTGCATACAAAGTGGAGACTAAATTATTGGACTTTGATCTTATTTGCCCAAAGAAACAAGCAAGGGGCCAAGGAGTGGGCAAGAGAGAGTGACATCTCAATAATATAGGGACGAGTCGTTAGCAAAAGCTTCAAGTTGCTGTCTACTTGTTCGCCTTGCACATTTATGACTTTTTTTTATATCTTTCCCAAATCATTATCCCTTGTTTACTTTATTATGTAAATTCACTATAAAATCCTCATGCATTGAGACACATAAACCTTTCAATATACAGCAAATACTAGTCTTAGTCTCAGAAATCTTAGATTGAGAAAAGGATAAATTAATGGTAGAATTGTTTCTGAAAAGAGAAGAAAGATTACATGCTAACACAAATTTACAAAGTAAAAAGAACTGACTAAAACAATATCGATTTTGAAATAAATACGTCTACATGATGTAAATCATCAAGAATTTTGTTTACTATGAACATGAATTGCGTTTAAGATGACAGTCAGGAAAATGTAAACCGTAAACGTTAAATTTTTGATTGGTTTATAGTTGTGGAACTTGTAAATAGTTGTGGACCTTGTAATCACTTTTTAAAATTGCATAGGGTAATTGAGTTAATCCCTTATAATTTGTTTAAAAAAAAAGAGAATGGTTTACAAACCCTTCTAGAGGGATTAAAATAAGTTACAAGGGGTTTACAAATTCACCTATTTGGATGGATTAAGAGATAACTTATCTGCTTATAAAGAAAGTGATCATAATCTTTTTACTCTCAAACATAAAAATAACTAAAAGGCTTAAAATAAACTAACTTTAATGGATTAAATTTTTAACCCTTTTCATATTAACAATTAGATTAACTATGTTCACCCCTTTCTCCTTAGTCCTTCCTTCTTAGCCTTTTGCCAAAGAGGGCCTTAATGATCAATAGATACGGAAAACTTATTTTCTTAACGGGAATAAAAGTAGATTGAATAGTACAAACTTGTGCTAATATTCAGGCGAACACTTTTTTTCTTTTTCTTTTTGGGGAACTAATCTTTTTAAATAATCTTAAAGATGAAGACATAACAATAATAAGTACCTTTTTTTACAGGAAACTGAAGATGACATTCTTAAGAAATAAGAAATGCATACTCAGGGGCTTCCTGTTCTTTTAAACGATGCAGTATTTGACATTTGAATCTAAAAATTATTACGAAAATTTGTGAATTATTCATGAATATCTCAGGAAATGAATTAGCAGTCCATGTATTATTTGATTGATAAATATTATATGCTTTAATTGTAGATTGCAACTTCCAATTTATTTTTTGTGATCATTTAAAAATCGAAAGCACGCATCCTCAACAATTTCCATCATAATATCTTCAAATGGAAATATCCTTCAACAAACCCAGTGGACATGACAGTATTCTGATAAAAAAAATATAACATGTTATAGTTATTGAATTGATTCTCCATCTGAGGCAATAGAGGATCTGATCCATTCGTCCTATACTCCATCGTGTAGCAACCAATCATACAAAGTAGCCCAAGATATCTCCTTGGAAATAAATATAAAATCATAATACTTAATGAAGATGGAGACTAAGATACATATCAATTAGAATAAACATGAACCAGTGCGTCACTCACATTGTTGCTAAGATGGCATCGCATGTGATACACATCTAAACTTTCATCATGGTCTAGATATGATGATGATCCAATTGCGATGTGTGTACCAACAACGCACCAACCAAAAATACAAAGGATACATCACCCCCATTTACCCTATCAAACTTTCTGAGAAGGCCATATTATCCTTAATATTCTAATAAAATAGATGTCATTAGTTGCAAACTTACAACATTTAATCACCTATATGACTGTTCATTTTATCTACTATTATTTATTATTTCCTCCTCCCTACACATTTTTCTTCTCCTCTACCATTTCCTCAAATAAAATTAACATAAAACCTCACATTAATAGAGGCTCCTATAAACTTAAGTTTATAGGGAATAGTCATCCACCAACTTTTCTATCCATTGATATTGCTTGGGATCCGTGAAGATATAAAGCCCACTTTGAGATTTGTGTGCATCTTGATTTCACGGATCTCAAGGAATCAATGGATATAAAGCCAGTGAACACTCCTCCTATCAATTTAAGTTTATAGAGCCTTGCTCCACTAATTATCCATTTACAATATCTTTATGAGTACAACAACATTGCAATAGTTAAAAATACCGTTTAAAATGTTCTAACATTAGCATGTAGATGCCAGTTGAGTATTTTCGAAAAATTCTCATATTTTGCATAACTTAGAGTCTTGAAGTGCAAATTTTAAAAACTTTAGGATATATAAGTCTTGCCGAAATAATTGAGGGTATATAAGTGCAAAGTGAGAAAACTATAGGGTATTTAAGTGCAATTAAGCCATAGTTAAACCTTTGCATTCCATGGGTAAAAACAAGTAATGTAAAATAAAATAGGGTATACAAAGAATGTGCATACAAAGTGGAGACAAAATTATTGGACTTTTATCTTATTTGCCCAAAGAAACAAGCGTGTGTGTGTGTGTGTGTGTGTGGGCAAGAGAGAGTGACATCTCAATAATATAGGGACGAGTCGTTAGCAAAAGCTTCAAGTTGCTGTCTACTTGTTCGCCTTGCACATTTATGACTTTTTTTTATATCTTTCCCAAATCATTATCCCTTGTTTACTTTATTATGTAAATTCACTATAAAATCCTCATGCATTGAGACACATAAACCTTTCAATATACAGCAAATACTAGTCTTAGTCTCAGAAATCTTAGATTGAGAAAAGGATAAATTAATGGTAGAATTGTTTCTGAAAAGAGAAGAAAGATTACATGCTAACACAAATTTACAAAGTAAAAAGAACTGACTAAAACAATATCGATTTTGAAATAAATACGTCTACATGATGTAAATCATCAAGAATTTTGTTTACTATGAACATGAATTGCGTTTAAGATGACAGTCAGGGAAAATGTAAACCGTAAACGTTAAATTTTTGATTGGTTTATAGTTGTGGAACTTGTAAATAGTTGTGGACCTTGTAATCACTTTTTAAAATTGCATAGGGTAATTGAGTTAATCCCTTATAATTTGTTTAAAAAAGAGAATGGTTTACAAACCCTTCTAGAGGGATTAAAATAAGTTACGAGGGGTTTACAAATCCACCTATTTAGACGGATTAAGAAATAACCCATCTGTTCATAAAGAAAGTGATCATAATCCTTTTATTCACAAACATAAACAATGACCAAAAATTAAAATAAACTAACCTAACGGATTAAAAATTTTATCCCTTCAGATTAACAAATAGACTTACTATATTAATCCATTTCTCTCTTAACCCTTTGCAATTTTCTTAACGAGAATAAAAGTAGATTGAATTACATAAACTGGTGCTAATATTCAGGCGGACACTTTTCTTTTTCTTTTTCTTTTTCTAAAAAATTATTACGAAAATTTGTGAATTATTCATGAATATCTCAGGAAATGAATTAGGAGTCCATGTATTATTTGATTGATAAATATTATATGCTTTAATTGTAGATTGCAGTTTCTAATTTATTTTTGTGACCATTTAAAAAATTGAAAGCACACATCCTCAACAATTTCCATTATAATATCTTCAAATGGGAATTTTTTCAACAAACCTAGTGGACATGATAGCATTCTGATTAAACAAAATATAAAATGTTATAATTATTGAATTGATTCTCGATCTGAGGCAGCAGAGGATCTGATCCATTTGTCCTATACTCCATCGTATAGCAACCAATAATACAAAGTAGCCCGATATATCTCCTCGGAAATAAATATAAAATCATAATATTTAATGAAGATAGAGACTAAGATACATATCAATTAGAATGAACATGAACCATTGCGTCACTCGCATTGTTGTTAACATGGCATCGCATGTGATACACATCTAAACTTTCATCATGGTCTAGATACGGTGATGCTCTAAGTTGCATATGTGTATCAGTCAACAACACACCAACCAAAAATACAGAAGGACGCATCACCCCCATTTACCCTATCAAACTTTCTGTTATCCTCACTATTCTAATAAAATAGATGTCATTAGTTGCAAACTTACAACATGTAATCACCTATATGACTGTTCATTTTATCTACTATTTATTATTTCCTCCTCCCTACACATTTTTTCTTCCCCTCCCATGGGTAAAAACTAGTAATGTAAAATAAAATAGGGTGTACATAGAGTGTGCATACAAAGTGGAGACTAAATTATTGGACTTTGATCTTATTTGCCCAAAGAAACAAGCAAGGGGCCAAGGAGTGGGCAAGAGAGAGTGACATCTCAATAGTATAGGGGCGAGTCGTTAGCAAAAGCTATTGCTGTCTTTTATTGGCTTCCTTCAGCATTGATTCAGTTTCAAGTTGCCGTCTACTTGTTTGCCTTGCACATTTATCACTTTTTTTTTTTTTTATATCTTTCCCAAATCATTATCCCTTGTTTACTTTATTATGTAAATTCACCATAAACCTTTCAATATACAGCAAATACGAGTCTTAGTCTCAGAAATCTTAGATTGAGAAAATGATAAATTAATGGTAGAATTGTTTCTGAAAAGAGAAGAAAGATTACATGCTAACACAAATTTACAAAGTAAAAAGAACTGACTAAAACAATATCGATTTTGAAATAAATACGTCTACATGATGTAAATCATCAAGAATTTTGTTTACTATGAACATGAATTGCGTTTAAGATGACAGTCAGGGAAAATGTAAACCGTAAACGTTAAATTTTTGATTGGTTTATAGTTGTGGACCTTGTAATCATTTTTCTAAAAAAGAAAAAAGAAAAAGAGAAAAGAAAAAAGAATACCCAATCACTTTATGCATAGATATTTGTCAGTGCACTCAGCATCTCTCCAACTTGTGGTAGGTCGTCCCTTAAATACTCTTCTAATGATGTTAATTAAGCGGACACTTTTCTTTTTCTTTTTCTTTTTCTTTTTCTTTTTCTTTTTCTTTTTCTTTTTCTTTTTCTTTTTCTTTTTCTTTTTCTTTTTCTTTTTCTTTTTCTTTTTCTTTTTCTTTTTCTTTTTCTTTTTCTTTTTCTTTTTCTTTTTCTTTTTCTTTTTCTTTTTCTTTTTCTTTTTCTTTCTAAAAAATTATTACGAAAATTTGTGAATTATTCATGAATATCTCAGGAAATGAATTAGGAGTCCATGTATTATTTGATTGATAAATATTATATGCTTTAATTGTAGATTGCAGTTTCTAATTTATTTTTGTGACCATTTAAAAAATTGAAAGCACACATCCTCAACAATTTCCATTATAATATCTTCAAATGGGAATTTTTTCAACAAACCTAGTGGACATGATAGCATTCTGATTAAACAAAATATAAAATGTTATAATTATTGAATTGATTCTCGATCTGAGGCAGCAGAGGATCTGATCCATTTGTCCTATACTCCATCGTATAGCAACCAATAATACAAAGTAGCCCGATATATCTCCTCGGAAATAAATATAAAATCATAATATTTAATGAAGATAGAGACTAAGATACATATCAATTAGAATGAACATGAACCATTGCGTCACTGCATTGTTGTTAACATGGCATCGCATGTGATACACATCTAAACTTTCATCATGGTCTAGATACGGTGATGCTCTAAGTTGCAGATCACCAACAACACACCAACCAAAAATACGAATGACGATCACCCCCATTTACCCTATCAAACTTTCTGTTATCCTCACTATTCTAATAAAATAGATGTCATTAGTTGCAAACTTACAACATGTAATCACCTATATGACTGTTCATTTTATCTACTATTTATTATTTCCTCCTCCCTACACATTTTTTCTTCCCCTCCCATGGGTAAAAACTAGTAATGTAAAATAAAATAGGGTGTACATAGAGTGTGCATACAAAGTGGAGACTAAATTATTGGACTTTGATCTTATTTGCCCAAAGAAACAAGCAAGGGGGCAAGGAGTGGGCAAGAGAGAGTGACATCTCAATAGTATAGGGGCGAGTCGTTAGCAAAAGCTATTGCTGTCTTTTATTGGCTTCCTTCAGCATTGATTCAGTTTCAAGTTGCCGTCTACTTGTTTGCCTTGCACATTTATCACTTTTTTTTTATATCTTTCCCAAATCATTATCCCTTGTTTACTTTATTATGTAAATTCACCATAAACCTTTCAATATACAGCAAATACGAGTCTTAGTCTCAGAAATCTTAGATTGAGAAAATGATAAATTAATGGTAGAATTGTTTCTGAAAAGAGATGAAAGATTACATGCTAACACAAATTTACAAAGTAAAAAGATCTGGCTAGAACAATATCGATTTGAAATAAAAGTCGACATGATGTAAATCATCAAGAATTTTGTTTACTATGAACATGAATTGCGTTTAAGATGACAGTCAGGGAAAATGTAAACCGTATACGTTAAATTTTTGACTGGTTTATAGTTGTGGACCTTGTAATCATTTTTCTAAAAAAAGAAAAAAGAAAAAAGAGAAAAGAAAAAAAGAATACCCAATCACTTTATGCATAGATATTTGTCAGTGCACTCAGCATCTCTCCAACTTGTGGTAGGTCGTCCCTTAAATACTCTTCTAATGATGTTAATTAAGAAATTGCCACTACAACGTTATTATATTCACTATTCAATTATGTGCATAAGATATTGTTTCTGGTTTACTTTTATTTTCATAGGTTAGCCTCTCTGATCCAAAATTGCTCTTTGGGCAGGGACAAGATAGGCCATTTACTGCTTCTATGAGTCATCAAAAGTGGGATCCGACCATAGCCATCATGTCCTCGATAACTACCCATGAAAGCTTCTAACTATTGGTGTATCCTTTGAAAATTGTAAATTATCTAATTTTTAGGACAAAATGACTAAGGGGTGTTTGTTTCAACTTTTTTTTGGGATATAGGTGAGATATGGATGAAAAAGTGGGTTTTTGTGGGTTTTAGAATTCCATAACTCATGTTTGTTTCAAAACAAATTCTAGGATATCAAATCCCAAAATAATAAAAAACTAATTGTTTTTGGCATTTGTAAAATCCTCTCTTTGAGAGGGGGTTTGGGCTGGATCTCTGACAACCCAAAGTCCAGCTCATCAAAACGAAAAATGAGATCCCGAAATCTCATTTCCGCTCCCGCTACCCAACCCTAGAGTCACCGCTGCCAATTTGCTTCCCTCCTCTTTTACCCGTCTCCTCCATTTCCCGCTACCCAACCCTAATGTTTTCATGGCTTTTCAACAAAATTCGACAGAATCTTTAGTGTCCTCTTCGTCTCAATCGCCCCAAAGTCTTAGCAATGGAAACCCTAGCCTGCCGAGATCGGCCATGGCCGGACCTCCAAGATCCTATCCTCGAGATCATCCTCGGCCTCCTCTCTTTCAGCTGCATGCGCATGGGGTGGCTCTCCATCAAACTTTGCTTGAGCCACTCTGTCCCTCCTCCGATGTTCGCCTCCCATGGCTCATCTCCTCAAGATCCCGTCATCAAGAAACCCTCTCTTGCTACAGCCCCTTCGAGGACAAATTCTTCACATTTTCCCTCCCCTTCAAGGACTGATCCTTCAGCTTTCCCCTCCCATTCTTCCCCCCTCTTTTTCGAGTCTTTTGACCGTGGGTGGTTGCTGAGCTGCGATTTTGACAACCTCGTTCTCTGCAATCCAATCTCCGGCGACAAGATCGAGCTCCCTCAGCTGATCCATTGGCGGGATGGGCCCCATTTCAGAGATGGCGTCGTCGCAATCTCACCTTCGCCCCATTAATTAGTTACCATCGCCCGCTACCCCACCGTCTTCTTGCTTCGCTAGTTTGACTTTGAATGGGTCGAACTGAATGATGTGGGTGAAGGTGGAGAGCGTTGGTGATAACAGAGTGATTAGTTCTAGTGATAACAGAGTGATTAGTTCTAACTGGTTAAAGTTTTTATTTTTTAAGTTTTCATTTGGGAAGCTTGTTAGGTAATTCATTTCCCCCCTAATTCAACAAATTTTGACGGCAATTGTGTTTTGACATTACACATATAAATGTTGTTACTTTTCTAGTGGTTCTGGTTTAATTTGATTAGTTCTGCTATGATTTCATCTCTGATTGCTCTTCTGCCATTTGCTGAGCCAGTTGGTGTGCAGGTTTGTATTTGCCGCCAAGGGAATGTTTATGATGGCTTGCAAGTTTGTGGGTTTTTGTTGGCTTTGCAGGTTTGTGACCTGTTTAACTTTGATGGACAAGTGAGTTTGAGCAAACCCACTTATCTGAGCTTCAGTTTGAGTTTGAGTTTCAGTTTCAGTTTTAGTTTGAGTTTGATCTTCAGTTTGAGTATGAGCTTCAGTTTGAGTTATTTGTTGGCTTAGATGTTTGTTTGTGACAGGTTTCAACTTTATGGGTTTGTGGCAGCCTAACACGTTGTTTCAGTTTCGGTTTGGTAATGACCATTGTTGCTTGTTTTTTGTTCGCTTTGCGGGTTTGTGACATGTTTCAACTTTGATGGGTTTGTGAGTTTGAGCAAACCCGCTTGTCTGAGCCTTGGTTATTTGCGTTTTGAGCTTGTTTTTGAGCTTGTTTGTGATGGCTTGCAATTGTTTAGCTTGTATGGTTACCTCAATTCAATACAATCGTGTTTGTTCTTTTGTGGGAGGTAAGCTCACCAATGGATATGGTCATTCTTTTTGTAATCCTAAACTTTGTTTGCTACAACTTAAGTTTTCAAATTCTAAAATTTATAATGCTACAATTTGAGTTTGAAACAAACAAAATATTACAAATTATAGTATTTGGGATCCCAAAATATTGATGAAACAAACAAAGTTTATGGAATCCCAACCTATGTTAAAAAACCTATGGATTTGAAATCCCATGGTGAAATCCATATCCATAAATTTTGGGATTTGAAACAAACACCCCTAACACCCCGTTATTAAAGAAGTATTGTTAACTCTCTAAAGTATCAATTTACCTATTTTCTTCTTATAGTATGTTTCTTTGCCTAATGCGGTCTTTTATGAAATAACCGTTAAATACTAAAGGGTGACATAGCATATTATTTTTAAAGGATTTTACTGAAATTTACAAAAAATCCAAAAAAAAATCAAAATTATAAACATCTTGAAAAATCGGCAGTTAGAAAAGACACTCCAAAATTATAAATAGTCCCATGAAAATATAAAATTACAAACCTTAAAAATCCAAAATTTACACAAAACACCCTAAAATTTTGAAATCACAAAAGATAGTCTACAATTTTCAAAATTACTAATAGCCCTGGGAATATGAAAACTGCAAAATGCCCTAGAAATTAAAATTTTATAAAAACACCTTCAAAGATCCAAAATTACAAAAACACCATGAAAACCCTTTAAAAATCCAAAATTTTCTGACCCCTAAAAATATTTACGGGATGTTGGTAATATTTGGATTTTAGGGTAATTTTGTAGTTCACAAAATTTTTAGGGTTATTTTATAAATTTTGAATTTTCCGGCTCATTTTTAAATTTTCATATATTCAGAGAAATGTTTGTAAATTTTGGATTTTAATGTGTTTTTATAATTTCAAGTTTTAGAGTGTTTTTGGTAAATTTTAAAGTTTCAATGGTCATTTATAATTTTCATATTTTCATGGGCCTATTTATAACTTTTAAATTTTAGGAGTTTTTTTGTAATTTTTAGTTTTGTTTCACTTTTTTTTAATTTCAAACTTTTAGGGGTTGTTTGAAATTTTTAATTTTCCGTGAAGTATTTAACGGTTTTGCTCAAGGACCACATTCGATAAAGAAACATAGTATATGGAAGAAAATAGGCAAATTGATACTTTAGGGAGCAAGTTAACACTTTAATAATACTTCAGGGTAGTTAGTCATTTTGTCCTTCTTTTAATCCTTTCTGTTGCTCGTAAATCAATTAAGCCCCAAAATTTAATTACTTAACCCTACTCCACAAAATCAGACCCAAATTTAATTACTTAACCCTACTCCACAAAATCAGACCCTGTTTCACCATTAACTTAAGATTGTATTAAGCTCTCATTAGAATTAATTAAAGTAACCTACCTGATCTCATATACACAGCATTGATAATATAATTTTCTAGGATTAATTAGGAAAATTGATTGCAGTCTAATCTCAAAGGTGCTGACAGATTCAACCAAACAATGAAGATAAGAAAGTGATTGAAAACCCTCTTAGTAGTTTATTTAGCTTTCAAGACAAACTTGAGAAGGGTTCAACATACTTTACTCAAAATCCTTATCAATACTCAAATGATTCAATCGTGAGGGTCACTCTCACCTACATCTGCATGTCCACAAGCATCACCAATGACATGAAAACAATCAAATATTAATCAAATAATCAGTTTTTTAAAGGTTCCAAATATTTCGGGTGTCGAAAAATTCTAATTCGGTAATTAATAAAGTAAAAGAGGGTGAAATAAGAGGAAGGTAGGAAAACACAGTGCAAACACTACGCCTATAAACATGAACAAGCTACAGCAAATTAGCTTCCATCATTTCTATGAATATCACTCTAAAACATTCAAATATCAGATGATACAGATAGTTTAGAAATATCGAAGAAAAAAAATCTTGCTATGTGAAACCAATCATAAACTATGAAATGGTTACAACGTCTATTGTTTTGTTAACCAAGTTAATGTCATGAAACAAAATCAGAAAACAGTACCTCAAAGTAAACTTTTCTATGTTGTCAACAATAAATATACAAGGCCTTTCAGGTATTCAACTATCTCAGATCCTCCAAGTTTTGAACTCCCATAGACTCTGTCCACAAAGGTAATTGGAACCTACAGCAAGCATAATCAACCTCAGCTAACAGAAGATGCTGTTTCTAATAGAAAGAAATTACAGGTTTGTAAGTAGTGCAACATACACATAGCACATAAAATTGAAGATTATTAAAGACTTCAATAACCGAAGAATGATACCCCTGTTCGTTCGATGTAATTCTAGGGAGTAATGGTTTTGACTAATCCTGACAGTCAAAAATTTTAATCTTCGAGACAAAATTTTGGAATGGTAAATATTCCCAAGAAAAAAAAGGAAATAAATTAACTAGCTGATGCCACATTCAGAGAGATCAGAGTCTCAAACACTCTGCAGATGATGGTTAAGAGCCACTTTTAGCAAACAAGATGCATGTTAACTTCCAAACTTTAGTGTAGTTCAGCAACAAATTAGATTCCAATATGATCATCCAACTAAAAGGAGTGATATTTAAAATTTGCAAGCGCTAAGAAATGTATAATTTCACTACCTCCTCAATGTGATATCCTTTCCTGGTGGCCCTAACAATCATCTCCATTTGAAATACATATCCCTTACTGACACACGAGTTCATGACATCCTCAAGAACCGATCGCTGATAAAGCCTGTATAGAAAGGAAAAACGCAAGCTAGCTATAAAAGTTCAAAGGAGCCTCAAAAGATGAACTTAACCATGAAAAACATACCGAAACGATCCAGTGAGATCTGATACCCCAGGCCATAAAAGAGTTTGTGCAAGTACATTTGCTCCCCTACTTGTCAATTTCCTCATGAGATTCCATCCATGTACACCTCCATTTCTAACATACCGCGTTCCAGTAACTATATTTGCACCAGTTTCCTTCTGCTTCCTAAAAGCATGAGACATGATAGATTCTTTTGTTTAATGTCACTTATCCTTATATAAATAGATAATCCCTAGTCAAAACATTGCCCAAAAAAAAATGTTCAGAATTTTACCTGATGAAGCTTGGTAAGTACTTTGGCTGCAGGAAAAGAGTTGAGCGTAAATAGAGTGATGAAATAACTAAAACAGAAACTAACAAAATAGTCTTGATAGTTGAGGGAAATATGATTCTAAGGAGCCACCTTAGATTGAATCTAAGGATGCACCTCTTGATGCATGGGTTGGGCTATTCCAATAGATGATTCACTCCCTTCATCATCTAAATATCTCAAAACATCTATAAGACAAAAATCATGATGTTTCAATATTTCTAGCACATATTTTCATTGTCTCTTTAGTTATATTGTCATAAAACCGTTAATTTTACAATCACTTGATGCATAGATAACTACAACCCAATGCCTAGTTTTTTGTTTATACACCATCCAGAACATATAGATCGAGATGAACGGAGTGGATCAAGTAAATTGATTGTATACAACATAGTTTTAAAGGTGCATCCTTAGATTGAATCTAAGGGGGCTCCTTTGAATCATATTTTCCCTTGAAATAACTCAAACAGAGGGCATTACATGGTGTGATAGATCAGCATCCATGATAACAACAAAGTTTCCAGAAGCATGCTTTAGCCCATGATAGTAAGCAGTTCCTGCATATTATTGTGTTAGGAAATAATTTATGATCTTTGGTAGAGGAAACAACAAAAGAAACGTACCCAAACCAAGCTTTTTAGGCCTTGCTCTTAGTAGCTGAAATTATTTCCTCACCAAAGAAAATTAATAATAAGTATCAAAAACCAACTAACAAAGATAGGGTCAAGCATATAAAATCTTCTAGTTATCTGAATTACGATTCTTACAATTTGATCTTCCCCATATACTTGCTGCAACTGTTTTATAACATCTTGTGTTCCATCAGGGCTTCCATCATCCACGATGATGACTTCAAAATCAACATCCCTAAAAAAATTGCAGACAATTATTTTTCTTAGTTTATGATTTTTAAAGAGTTAATAAGGTAGAAAATGCAGGGGGAAAAAAACTTTTGACTATAGGAAACACGTACCATTCAAACTTTAAAATGATTACGACAAAGGTAGTTTAGTCTTGCATTGGTGATACTCAAATGGAAAAGCCAACTATAAAAGACACCATTACACATGATAACCATGGATGCTATAGTCTCACTGATCAAATTAATCCCTATAGCTAAAATAAGACAGTTTCATGAAAAGTACAAGTTTTACAACATAATTAGAAGTTTAGCACTCATTTCATTAACAAAAACTAGTTATAATTATGAGGAAAAGGTAATGGTTAGGGAAATAACATTATCTCGGATTGAAACCAACATATAGACTGATTTGAGGTTCGTAGACAAAGGCTGAGTGATGGTTGCATGAAGAAGGTAACAGTCGAGAAAGTTGAAGTAAGCTTAATGATTATAAATCGACTACAGGATACAATAGCAATGTTGAGTGTCAGGTTTTCTTTAAAGAATTAATGTGCGCATTGGATGAGGAAATTGATTTTTCTTTTTCTTTTTTGTGTGTGGGCGGGTTGGTCGGGTATGGCGCATTAGGGGTAAGTTTGTTAGAGTCAATATGGAGAACAAAAATCTTGAAAGACGATATGAATGGTAAAACCAGCCAAAAAAAGTAAAACTAAATAGGTGAGCAGTTGTGATGATGGCTATTGATTCAGAGGGGAATGTATAGCTCTCATGGCTAAGAAACGCTGAAAATCATAGGAGAACCAAAATGGAGAATTTCATTACCATTATAATTAAGGTTCTAATTGGTGACAGGACAAACTGCAAGTTACCCTTGCAGATTTCTAACAGTTCAAATTTCAACTGTGATTTCACGAATCAACATGAACATTTCCAATTTTCTAAAGAATGTGCTCAATTTCATAAAGGGGTGCAAACAAAATGCATGCTATTTGTTGTAAAGAAACAAACTTAAGAATGTTGCATAAATGAATACTGAAGTTACATATTCAAAGGGTTCAATATATTGAGAGAGATCTTAAGATAAAGACAACAACAATATCTAAACTTGAGATGACTCTGAATCTAGACAACAAATCATTATTTGCCTTTATAAAGACCAAAACTTTACAGATCTGTTCATTATGATCTCGAGCTTACATTCATATTAGCTGATTGATGGGAAAATTGACAAAAAATCCAATTTTTTAATGAAATCAGAATCAGATCAACAGCATCAATTTCAATTATAGTTGAAATTAGAGAAAGGGGCAAGGGCAAATACCGAAGATGCTTGAAGACGAGGTAGATGATGAGCGCGATGTTGAGGCGCTCGATGTAAGTTGGGATTATGATGCTGTACTTGTTCTCGTTCTTCTCATCATCGGCCTTCGCCATTTGATTCCTGCTCCAAAATTGACGATCAAAACCCCAAAATAGACTCAAAGTTGGGATCTTTTTCCATTTGATATCAAAGACGAACTGCGGTTACTACAACCCGAACCGTTTAAAACCCGACCCGTTAAGTTAAGTTGGGCTGGAACTAATTGATCCATGGGTTGTCTAGTGGGCTGGCCCAAGATTGGCCAGTGACTAGTTTAATTTTCTTGTTTCTATTTTTAGAAAAAATGTACCTTTTAAGCTCTATAATTCAATTCAGCCTTTTACTTTTTTTTTTACCAAACTGTATTCATCCTATACGTTACATTGATTTTTTGAATGTACTTTCTCCTAGATTAGTCAAGAAGATATTTCTTTATTTTTATGCTATGTTTGGGAGATCACTAAGTCAAGGAACGGAAAGTTAAATAATGGAAAGGAAAGGAAAGGGCTTGTTTGGAGAGTGGGAGTTCATCAATTTGCATTGGAGATTGAGACATAAAAGTAACACAAATCTCATGATGAGCATCCCTTGCAATCATTCGTAGCTCTGACGTTTATCTCTCCCTTCACCAAAAAATACTGCAGAGAAAATAAAAAAAGGGGCTTCTCAGCTTTGAGCTCTCTCTAAGATCTAGTCAACAATGTCTAAGGTTGGGTTTTTGGGCTAATTTTTATTTGTTTCTGGCCCAACTTGAGCCCACCTTCTCCAGGGGGGAATCATGAAAGCATGGTGTTGGCTAATTTTTACTTGCAGCAATCATTCACTACCAGCAAGTCGCATGGGGTAAAAATACATGAGGTCAAGTTCACACCACGGTAACATGCATTGCAAATTAAGACTAAAAGGGATAGCATGTAATTACCCAGTAAAAAAGAATGGCTCATCTCACAGAATAGAGAGAAGATGCATATGCTAAATACACAGACTAGAATTTCAATTCTAAGCACATACTTCTTCAGGGATATACTTCCACGTACTACATTAGAATTCTTATGACCCATTAACATCTTTGAATTTTCATAATGAAACCTTATAAACCTAAAGGAATTTCAAGCACAATGCATATACATAAACTGGTATGGAATTTGACACAGGATGAATATTAAATTCACAATAAAATATATTCCAAAATGCAGCAGATAAGGAGTCATTGAGACAAAGCTCAAGCTATTTCATCATTTTTAGTGAATCATGTCCATAAAGTACCGTATCTAATCCATATCTGATCCATTTGCACCCCACCAAAAGCAATTCTCACCTCATCATCGTGTCGCAACATCATAAGGGATACTATCGTCAATCTCGGCATTGTTATAAATGATAGATCCCAGTTAACAGACTAATTCATGACCACCAATGTCAATTATTTCTTAGTTTCTTCTCATCAGCATAATCATAATCATCTAAGCCTTGTTTTCAAAGTGAGTCTGCTACTGAACACAAATCAAGTTCCAGAAAAAATACAACAAAAGAATCGAACAAAATTTTACAAATAATTGTGAACGAGACATTCACTTTCCATGAATTGGTGACAAAATTCCAAGATAACTATGAGCAACGAAGGACCATGCAATAAGATATTTACATCAAATTGATATGCAAGTATAACTATCTTTTGGTCATGCATTGTAAGTAGGGCTGGTAAACGACCGAATCGAAGCGAACAGCTACCTATTCGAATTCGGATTCGGTCCATTTTCATATATTCGAATTCGTGATCATATTCGAGTCGAATACTAAATGACCATTCGGATTCGATTCGATAACATTTACTCGCGTTCGGTAATTATTCGCGAATATTCGTTTAACAACAAATACCATCAAGGATACAATAAATCCTAACTAAAGACTAAAGGGACAAAAGAAAGCGGAAAAATCTCACCTTTGAGAAATTTCCAGCACTCTGTAGAGAAAAGATCGCAGCAAGGGGGAAGAAGGCGGAGCTTGAGACAGCGAGGGCTCCGCCGGCGAGGCGGAAGACGGCGGAGCTTGAGAGAGAGCACTCGATCCGCCGGCGGAGTTTGAGAGAGAGAGAGAGAGAGAAGCGTGAGATTCAGAGGCGGAAAAAGAAACGAAGGCCAAGCCCTAGATTCCATCAACTTAAGTATTTATAGAGGGTAATAGTTGTAAATAAAAATTTAGATAGATAATATTTGCAATAAGTTTAATTAGTAGAACTAAAATGTAAAAAGTTATCGAATAGTTAATAATCAACCGAATCGAACGTACATTTAGTTAAATTCTATTCATTTATAAGCCGAATACTAAAAATTATTTATTTAGTATTAAATGAACGATCGAATCGAACTTGACCAAATATCTAGATGAATAATAACCAAACTGCTTATTAATTATTCTGGTTCACTTCCATCCCTAATTGTAAGCACAATGAAGGATTCAAGGTTAAACATGTTTTCTCAAATTGGTTCTCTCTATGAACCAAGTAATCTCATAATAACTCTTAATGCTATTGACTCTCTTTTTCCAACACCATCTTTCCAAATTTAACTATCCTTTTATTTCTTCCCTTCACAACACTTCCTTGCTGTTGAGTACGCAAAATTTACAAATGCACCTATAGTAGTGATTTTCAAAGACAGTTGCAACTGCAATCATAGATGAATGTTATGATGCAAGTACAACTTGCAATTGCAGTTAAGGAGAGGTTACTTTTGACAAATTTTTTTGACTTGAAAACAAATTGATTTCAAATAAATTTTGTGAAAGGAGCTTCTTTTGTAGCGCATTTACAAAAGATTGTGGTTCCAAAATGCAATTCCCTTTACTTAATTGCGCTCTTGCTCATTGCAATTTCTGAACAAAAATTGCTTCATATGTCAAAGTTCAGCTTAATCGTATTAAACCCAGCAAACATTCATCTTCCTTTATAAGAATAACAATAGCATGTCGCATCATGCAGCTGTCTAACCATTGTAAATCATAACTAGGACCATGCAAGAAGATATTTACATCAAGTTGATATGCAAGTAGAACTAGCTTTTGGTCATGCATTCTAAGCGCAAATGAAGGATTCAAGGTTAAACATGTTTTCTCAAATTGGTTCTCTCTATGAACCAAGTAATCTCATAATAACTCTTAATGCTATTGACTTCTCTTTTTCCAACACCATCTTTCCAAATTTAACTATCCTTTTATTTCTTCCCTTCACAACACTTCCTTGCTGTTGAGTACGCAAAATTTACAAATGCACCTATAGTAGTGATTTTCAAAGACAGTTGCAACTGCAATCATAGATGAATGTTATGATGCAAGTACAACTTGCAATTGCAGTTAAGGAGAGAGGTTACTTTTGACAAATTTTTTTGACTTGAAAACAAATTGATTTCAAATAAATTTTGTGAAAAGGAGCTTCTTTTGTAATCGCATTTACAAAAGATTGTGGTTCCAAAATGCAATTCCCTTTACTTAATTGCGGCTCTTGCTCATTGCAATTTCTCGCGAACAAAAATTGCTTCATATGTCAAAGTTCGCTTAATCAGATTAAACCCAAAGAACATTCATCTTCCTTTATAAGAATAACAATAGCATGTCGCATCCTGCGGCAGGTTTAACCATTGTAAATCTAGATCTGTAGTCCTCGATCAAGATTTTATTGCACCTAGACAACTTCTTATCTCAAAGCAACAACTAAGAAAATCCATAAAATACATTCAAGGGGATCTCAAATGTGGTCGGTTTCAGCTTAATATACCCCATTTCATGAATATTCAACTTTTGAATACCAATATTACATCCAACTACCAAAATATAAAACAATAACAATTTCGCCAAAAATAGACATCAAGGATTTCATCATCGTCGCAACATCATAAGGGATACTATCGTCAATCTCGCATTGTTATAAATGATAGATCCCAGTTAACAGACTAATTCATGACCACCAATGTCAATTATTTCTTAGTTTCTTCTCATCAGCATAATCATAATCATCTAAGCCTTGTTTTCAAAGTGAGTCTGCTACTGAACACAAATCAAGTTCCAGAAAAAATACAACAAAAGAATCGAACAAAATTTTACAAATAATTGTGAACGAGACATTCACTTTCCATGAATTGGTGACAAAATTCCAAGATAACTATGAGCAACGAAGGACCATGCAATAAGATATTTACATCAAATTGATATGCAAGTATAACTATCTTTTGGTCATGCATTGTAAGTAGGGCTGGTAAACGACCGAATCGAAGCGAACAGCTACCTATTCGAATTCGGATTCGGTCCATTTTCATATATTCGAATTCGTGATCATATTCGAGTCGAATACTAAATGACCATTCGGATTCGATTCGATAACATTTACTCGCGTTCGGTAATTATTCGCGAATATTCGTTTAACAACAAATACCATCAAGGATACAATAAATCCTAACTAAAGACTAAAGGGACAAAAGAAAGCGGAAAAATCTCACCTTTGAGAAATTGCCAGCACTCTGTAGAGAAAAGATCGCAGCAAGGGGGAAGAAGGCGGAGCTTGAGACAGCGAGAGGGCTCCGCCGGCGAGGCGGAAGACGGCGGAGCTTGAGAGAGAGCACTCGATCCGCCGGCGGAGTTTGAGAGAGAGAGAGAGAGAGAAGCGTGAGATTCAGAGGCGGAAAAAGAAACGAAGGCCAAGCCCTAGATTCCATCAACTTAACTATTTATAGAGGGTAATAGTTGTAAATAAAAATTTAGATAGATAATATTTGCAATAAGTTTAATTAGTAGAACTAAAATGTAAAAAGTTATCGAATAGTTAATAATCAACCGAATCGAACGTACATTTAGTTAAATTCTATTCATTTATAAGCCGAATACTAAAAATTATTTATTTAGTATTAAATGAACGATCGAATCGAACTTGACCAAATATCTAGAGGAATAATAACCAAACTGTTTATTAATTATTCGGTTCACTTCCATCCCTAATTGTAAGCACAATGAAGGATTCAAGGTTAAACATGTTTTCTCAAATTGGTTCTCTCTATGAACCAAGTAATCTCATAATAACTCTTAATGCTATTGACTTCTCTCTTTTTCCAACACCATCTTTTCCAAATTTAACTATCCTTTTATTTCTTCCCTTCACAACACTTCCTTGCTGTTGAGTACGCAAAATTTGCAAATGCACCTATAGTAGTGATTTTCAAAGACAGTTGCAACTGCGATCATAGATGAATCTTATGATGCAAGTACAACTAGCAATTGCAGTTAAGGAGAGAGGTTACTTTTTGACAAAAATTTTTTTTTTGACTTGAAAACAAATTGATTTCAAATAAATTTTGTGAAAAGGAGCTTTTTCAGAATCAGATTTACAAAAGATTGTGGTTCCACAAATGCAATTCCCTTTACTTAATTGCGGCTCTTGCTCATTGCAATTTCTGCGAACAAAAAATTGCTTCATATGTCAAAGTTCAGCTTAATCGTATTAAACCCAGCAAACATTCATCTTCTTTTATAAGAATAACAATAGCATGTTGCATCATGCAGCTGTCTAACCATTGTAAATCATAACTAAGACCATGCAGTAAGATATTTACATCAAGTTGATATGCAAGTAGAACTACTTTTGGTCATGCATTCTAAGTGCAAATGAAGGATTCAAGGTAAACGAAGTTTTCTCAAATTGGTTCTCTCTATGAACCAAATAATATCATAATAACTCTTAATGCTATTAACTACTCTCTTTTGTCCAACACAATCTTTTCCAAATTTTACTACCCTTTTTATTTCTTCCCTTCACAACACTTCACTGCTGTTGAGTGCACAAAAGTTGCAACTATACCTATAGTTGTGATTTTCAAAGACAGCTTGCAATTGCAATCATAGATGTATGTTTTGATGCAAGTACAATTTTTGCAATAACAGTTAAAGAGAGGTCACTTTTGCCCAAAAATGACTTGAAAACAAATTGATTTCAAGTAAATTTTGTGAAAGGAGCTTTTTCAGAATCAGATTTACAAAAGATTATGGTTCCACAAATGCAATTTCCTTTTAAAAATTGCACCTCTTGCTCAATTGCAATTTCTGCGAACCAAAAATTGCTTCATTTGTCAAACTTCTGCTTAATCTCATTAAACCCAACCAGCATTCATCCCCCTTTACAAGAATAACAATAGCATGTCGCATCCTGCAGCAGTTTTAACCATTGTAAATCTAGATCTGTAGTCCTCAGATCAAGATTTTATCGCACCTAGACAACTTCTTCTCTCAAAGCAACAACTAAGAAAATCCATAAAATACATTCAAGGGGATCTCAAATGTGGCTGGTTTCAGTTTCTTATCATACCCCATTCCATGAATATTCAACTTTTGAATACCAACATTACATCCAGCTACCAAAATATAAAACAATAACAATTTCGCCAAAAATAGACATCGAAGGATTTCATCATGGTATCAAATCCCAAAGTGCCCAACTACTATTGTAAACCATAAACGACTAAGTATTCAGGCCGCAGTATCAAATTCTAGATCTATCATATCAAATCTCAAAAATACTCAAATTTTTTTATGTGAAGCAAAAGAAATAAAACACCGTTGAAAACCTAGGAAAAAAAATCCAAATTTTAGGTCAAGATCAAACTAAACGAACCCAATAATTATCAAATTAGAAAGAAGTAATTAAGAGAGATAGGATTTACTGCTGACTAGAAAACGAGGATTGAAGTTTGCCTACGAGCAATCGAAAGGTGGATCGAGGGTTGAGAGATTAGGGAAAATTTGGTTCTCTATGAACCAAATAATATCATAATAACTCTTAATGCTATTGACTTCTCTTCACAACACTTCCTTGCTGTTGAGTACGCAAAATTTTACAAATGCACCTATAGTAGTGATTTTCAAAGACAGCTTGCAATTGCAATCATAGATGTATGTTTTGATGCAAGTACAACTTGCAATTGCAGTTAAGGAGAGAGGTTACTTTTGACAAAAATTTTTTTGACTTGAAAACAAATTGATTTCAAATAAATTTTGTGAAAAGGAGCTTTTTCTCAGAATCAGATTTACAAAAGATTATGGTTCCACAAATGCAATTTCCTTTTAAAAATTGCACCTCTTGCTCAATTGCAATTTCTCGCGAACAAAAATTGCTTCATATGTCAAAGTTCGCTTAATCAGATTAAACCCAAAGAACATTCATCTTCCTTTACAAGAATAACAATAGCATGTTGCATCATGCAAATTGTCTAACCATTGTAAATCATAACTAAGACCATGCAAGAAGATATTTACATCAAGTTGATATGCAAGTAGAACTACTTTTGGTCATGCATTCTAAGTGCAAATGAAGGATTCAAGGTTAAACATGTTTTCTCAAATTGGTTCTCTATGAACCAAATAATATCATAATAACTCTTAATGCTATTGACTTCTCTTCACAACACTTCCTTGCTGTTGAGTACGCAAAATTTACAAATGCACCTATAGTAGTGATTTTCAAAGACAGTTGCAATTGCAATCATAGATGAATGTTATGATGCAAGTACAATTTTTGCAATAACAGTTAAAGAGAGAGGTCACTTTTGCCCAAAAATGACTTGAAAACAAATTGATTTCAAATAAATTTTGTGAAAAGGAGCTTTTTCTCAGAATCAGATTTACAAAAGATTATGGTTCCACAAATGCAATTTCCTTTTAAAATTGCACTCTTGCTCAATTGCAATTTCTGCGAACAAAAAATTGCTTCATATGTCAAAGTTCTGCTTAATCGTATTAAACCCAACAAGCATTCATCCCCTTTATAAGAATAACAATAGCATGTCGCATCATGCAGCTGTCTAACCATTGTAAATCATAACTAGGACCATGCAGTAAGATATTTACATCAAGTTGATATGCAAGTAGAACTAGCTTTTGGTCATGCATTCTAAGCGCAAATGAAGGATTCAAGGTAAACGAGTTTTCTCAAATTGGTTCTCTCTATGAACCAAATAATCTCATAATAACTCGTAAGGCTATTAACTACTCTCTTTTGTCCAACTCAATCTTTTCCAAATTTTACTACCCTTTTTATTTCTTCCTTTCACAACACTTCACTGCTGTTGAGTGCACAAAAGTTGCAACTATACCTATAGTTGTGATTTTCAAAGACAGTTGCAATTGCAATCATAGATGTATGTTTTGATGCAAGTACAACTTTTTTGCAATAACAGTTAAAGAGAGAGGTCACTTTTTGCCCAAAAAAATGACTTGAAAACAAATTGATTTCAAGTAAATTTTGTGAAATGGAGCTTCTTTCTGTAACTGTATTTACAAAAAGATTATGGTTCCACAAATGCAATTTCCTTTTAAAAATTGCAGCTCTTGCTCAATTGCAATTTCTGCGAATCAAAAATTGCTTCATATGTCAAAGTTCTGCTTAATCTCATTAAACCCAACAAGCATTCATCCCCCTTTATAAGAATAACAATAGCATGTCGCATCCTGCAGCAGTTTTAACCATTGTAAATCTAGATCTGTAGTCCTCAGATCAAGATTTTATTGCACCTAGACAGCTTCTTATCTCAAAGCAACAACTAAGAAAATCCATAAAATACATTCAAGGGGATCTCAAATGTGGCTGGCTTCAGTTTCTTAATATACCCCATTTCATGAATATTCAACTTTTGAATACCAATATTACATCCAGCTACCAAAATATAAAACAATAACAATTTCGCCAAAAATAGACATCGAAGGATTTCATCATGGTATCAAATCCCAAAGTGCCCAACTACTATTGTAAACCATAAACGACTAAGTATTCAGGCCGCGGTATCAAATTCTAGATCCATCATATCAAATCTCAAAAATACTCAAAAAAAAATTTTTGTGAAGCAAATGAAATAAAACACCATTGAAAACCTAGGGAAAAAAAATCCAAATTTTAGGTCAAGATCAAACGAAACGAACCCAATAATTATCAAATTAGAAAGAAGTAATTAAGAGAGATAGGGATTTACGGTTGACTAGAAAACGAGGATCGAAGTTTGCCGGCGAGCAATCGAGCAGGGATCGAGGGTTGAGAGATTAGGGAAAATTTGGGTCTCGGCCGGGGCTTTGAATGGTTACGATATCGTGACATGACGATTATGTCCTTTCCTTTCATTGACATGTAGGGCCCTGATTGAAACTGGGTTTCCAATCAGAGGTATATTCCACCTATCTATGAAATAATATTTGAAATAAAAGAGGAGAAGGAGTTAAGAAAAGGGAGAAAAATAATAATATTTAAAGAAAATTTATTTATTAAAATAAAGAAGAGAAGGAATTAAGAAAAGGGAGAATTTTTCAAAAGTACCAATTTAATACTTTATTAAAAAATCGATTAAGTTAACATTTTATTAATAAAATAACCAACTTACTGAAAGTTGGTGAAAAACAAAAACTGAATGCTTAAAAATGTGTTTGGATGGGGGATAATAGAGTAAGTTTTCTATTAAAACAATACATCGCATATTGCCATCTCAGCCTTGTAGAGGGGTAGTAAAATACTCAAACTGTCCCCCTGCACATCATCTCAACGGTTCAAAAGTGTCTTGCACGGTGCGGGGCACTCTGATATGAGGTGCACTCGGGATAGCGGAGGTTAGGGAAGGAAAGCGGATAATTAAAATTGTTTGGATGTTTTTGTTGGGGACCTAATGGAAGAAAAAAGAAGCTGAAATTTCGCCCAAATGGTATGCTAAAATTAGCCCTTGAATCTTTTCAAACCTAATAAACCTAATAGAAAGATTTTTTCTGGCATTAAACCCTTGAATCTTTAGTATGCTAAAATTAGCCCTTGAAACATTGAAATTGCTATAAAGCTTCTCAATTCTTATAAATTTTGCTTTCAAATTAGTCTCTCAAATTGCTAAATTTACCATTAGATATCTCTGAATTCTTATGAATTGCTTCAAATTAATTCCTCTCTAATGAAGAATGAAATAAGGCTGGCACACTCGATTTTGAGGCCCATCATTTCTCTAAGAAAAATTAAATTAATCTATTTAATCGAGAAAAGCAATACAAGGATATAAGATTTGAGGGATAACAAACATTTATAGGTGATTGATTAATTTAGAATTTTGAAATTAAACGATTAATAAAAATCCCATAAAATTTAAAGATTTTTAGATAAGGTATAATTATTTTGAAGTATAAATCTGATTGTAATATTTACTTGTGCCACTACTTCATAACTCAAAAAAAAAAAATAAAAAATCATCTCTTTCTCTCTCAATAAATAATTGCAATTAAGAAAAAATACGAGGTAGAAAGAAAAAAAAAAGACCATATCCATCTTCTTCAATGGCCAATTCCAAGCGTACGGATTTGTGGTGAGTTCTTCAGCAAACACGTGATTCACACATAAATTCTCTCTCCCCCTCCGAAAAATTTACCAAACACTCCCTTTACTAAATTCGTAGCTAAAATTCTCTCAATTGATAGAGAAATACTAAATTTGTAGTTAAAATCCTCTCCATTGATAGAAAATGGGTTCTGATTCATACTCAAGTGGAGGAGGAGGAGGAGGAGGAGGAGGAGTCGAGCTCGAAATTTAGCCCTCAAAGCCCTAGTTCTCTTTGGGGGGGCTCTGATTCTAAAGAGACTTCGAAAGTCGACCACGAGATGGGACCACGCTCGTGTCGTTGCTGAGAGCCTCTCTGGTGAGAAGGTAATCATCGTCCCTGAAAAATCCCTTATTTTCTATGAATTTTTGGGGCTTTTGCTGATTGTTTTCTTGTTTTTCTTCCCCCAAGTTTTCGAGGGAGCAGGCTAGCAGGGATCCTGATAATTACTTTAATTTGAGGTGGGTATTTTTTACTTGTTTAGAAAAAAGTGCTAACTTGGTGTTCTTGATGGGTTGAATGAGAAATTTATCGGCTTTACTAGTTAATTTGTTTTGTCATTCAATCTTATGGGCTACAAGCAAAAATTGTTTATTTACAAACCGTCAAGCGATTGATATGGTGAAATGGTTTTAACCATTAAGAATTCACCTTTCGACGAAGCTCCAGGCGTTGGTATAATCGAAGCCAGTTCGGGAGTTTACATGGTGGATATTTGTTCTTGTGTAGAGAGAAGTGCTATATTGTTGGATTTCTGTTGAAGTAGTATGCATCTTGATTGGTTGACTGATACATTTTATCAGCTTTACTAGCTAAATCTGTTTGCTATAATTCATTAGACCTTATGAGCTAGAAGTGACAATGGCTTACCAGTTGTTAAAATCTTTGGTTGTTTGATGTATTAATATGGCTCTAAGCATTATTAATTTTCCTTCTAACTAAGCTCTAGGCATTGGTATAGTCAAAGTCAGTTTGGGAATTGCGAGCAGGGTAGCAGGAATCCTGAGAATTTCTTTAATTTGAGGCGGGTATTTTGTTCTTGTACAGATAAAAATGCCACCTTGTTGTTTCTCTGTAGAAATAGTTGGCATCTTGATCGGTTGGGTGATTAATTAATCAATTTAAGGAGATAATTTCTTTGCTAAAAAACATTCATTCTGATGAGCTAGAATTAACAATTTCTTACTTATATAAATCTTAGGTTGTTTGGTATGCTGATATGTTTCTAGGACTTAAGTACTCTCCTTCAAACTAATAGGCCATGGTGTTGTCAAAGTCAGGCTGAGAATCGAAAAATGTTCGTAACACACTTCTTGGATTTTATTTTCAGTTTTTCTATTCATGATATGCGGTTCCAAGTTAATCATCACATTGATTTTGTATACTTTATACATGAAAACCATCTTTCCTCTATATAAGTGAAGGATCAGAGATGTTTTTTCCCCTCACGGATACTTCATTTTCTTCTTGCCTTTCAGAATGCTCACATGCCCCGCAACGGAGATGGTAGATGGTTCAAAAGTTTTATATTTCGAGCAAGTATGCACAGCCTATTTGCATTACATATCGTTTAATTCACTTGTATTAAATTATACCAAGTAAGATTTGATTATTGGTGTTCTTATATTTTGGCAGGCATTTTGGAGAACCCCCTCGAAACCTTTTCGCCAAGTATGATTGTTTTCACCCTGTATGCGACATGTCCATTACCTCTAACTTTGCTTGTTAATGCCAGTGACCTCCTTTACTGTGTAGGCTTCTATAATTCCTGATTTTTTTGGATTATATACCACATTTTTGCTTACGTATGCACTTAATTTTAAATGCTGCTAAGCTGCAATAAATATGTATTTTACCTCAAAGGGGATTTCTCATGATTTCCTGATCAGTGGTATGGATTTCTTGGTTTTTCTAATGATTATATTAAACATTTTGAACTAAGAAAACATAAATTTAACTTTCCTACTTAGTGAACTATTGTTCTGAGAAGTTGCAGAATTTCCTGGCAGAAACTAGGGAGAGATGTACAACAGTTCAATAAAGGTGCCTTATCTATGTGAAATAGTAATGTGATCCCAACAAATGAAGCTAATCTCCTAATGCTTAGCAAGAAGGTGACATCCTTGCTAGCTGTAGTGTATGTGTTTTACAGGCACTCAACCCGTGGGAGTCTGAGAGTATAACGTTATAACCCAGCCCTCACCACCACTTTGGAGTCTTGGTGTAGTAGAAGGGACTTTATGATTATTTTTTTATCCATGTAGTGCTTCCTTTCATGGCTATTTATGCGTAATGCATGTTCACATTTTTGCATCATGGGCTCTTCTTACAACGTCATCGGTTGTCACAATATATTCCTCTTAATGAGAATAGTGAGCATATTTGTAGACCACTCTGCTCCATTCCCTATAACACTTTTCTGACCTCTTTCAACATATCTTCTTTTTCATTATTCTATATGAGAGCGATGGATATGCTTGGTACCAAGTGCAAAACTTGGTGCTTGGTAGTGAGGTGGCACATTCTAATCCACTCATTCTGCACATGTGAATGTGGTCCCCCCGTTTTAAGTGAGTGGATGGGAATGAGCCCCCTCATTACCAAGCACCAAGTTTGGTGCTTGGTACCAAGCCTATCCATATTTCTCATGTGTGTGTGTGTATAGGGTTTTCTGAGTATTAGTGGAGTATGGTAGTAAATCTCTTTATTATCCTGCATCATACCTAATTTTTATGTTCTGTACCCATTTCATTTCAAAATAAACAGTCATAACTCCCTTCTTCCTTACACCTCGTGAGTTGCCTCTGCTATCCGATCAGTTAGTAGTTCCTTCCTCTTTTTGACAGTTTCCTTTGGTTCTTAAGTGCATTTTCCCGCTATTTGTTACATATGCAGATAGATGTTTTATGAATTTTTTTTAATGACTATTTACAGGTGCAAACTGCGAATTTATATGGCACAAATGACAAATTTAGTTAACATCAAATCTTATTCCCATAGTGATCACTATACTACGAGTAGTCAAAAATTACCTCACCACTATCACCTAGTTTCAACGAAATTATGTTTAGTTATGGAACATTTCATGAAATATAGTACAACCTGCCTTACCTTCTAGCGACACAAGCTTGTCAACCAAGGAGCAAAAACATAAATTTCATCGTTATCCATTACATATTTCTTTAGTTATAGCACTTACACTTGGTTAATCATACCCACTTATCATGATAATACTGCCTGTTCGCCTGGATATGCATGGTCTGTTGAGTAACAGCATAATGAGGCACTAATTTCTAAAGTAATCTTGACAAAGAAAGCTGACAGTTTATTGGTTTGCGGTTGCAGAGATTTTATATGGTGAAGCCTTGTCCAAAAGAAATGAAATGTGATGTTGAGGTGAGATTACCTTTTCATTCATGGAATATTTTAAATGAAAAATGGGTATAGAGACATCTTCCTATGTGTATGTATAACTTTGTCATATTAGGGAATCCATTTTTCTACCTTGATGGTGGAATCGTAGTTGGTATTGTTTCTTGACCAGATACTAGCTTTTTGTCCTGGTAATACATACAATCAACCAAAAACAGCCAATAGAGAAATCATCTTTCCCACAGGAACCATTTGCATAGAGTAACATAGTTTCTATTAGAGTTTATTGCTAACTGAACACCTTATGATTTAACTATTTAACATGTTTAAATGGCCAGCTGAGCTCTTATGCCATAAGGGATGCGGAAGAGTACAAAAACTTTTGTGATCGTCCAAAGGACCAGCGACCGAGTGCTGAAGAAGTTATTGGGGTATGGCCTATTAAATGTAAAAGTTTAATGATTCTTTTTTTTCCCCAACTTTTCCCCTGATCTTTAATCTCTGTAGAAAGGACTTGGAATTCTATCCTTTTGACTAAATGGTTCTGCCTCATATTTCATATGCAATTAAGGGAAAGATTTGTGTATGCTTTCATTTGAAACATGAACTGGACTTCAATTCCCAAGGGGGAAAGAGGGGAAGAGTAGGGGAGGATTAGATAACACTAATCTGCTGTTTTGGGGAATTGAGCACATAGGTTCCATTTGCCAGCATCATCATCTTTCTTTGAACATCAACAACCAGAGTGAACTATTCATATAAGATATGACATCCATCTGGACTGTTTTCTGTTTCACATGTGAGAAGCTAATAACCATGGTTTATATAAGCTTGTACCTTTAGTGTATGCAAAACTAATTTATAGAATATCCCAATCAACAGGACACATGCATTTTGTTGACAGCACTCTTGGCCATCCTAGGTTCTTATGCATTTCAGTGTTTAGATTCTGCAAGTCAACAGAATACATAGTTTAAAAGATCACTTTACTTAATCAAATTGATTTACTGGGAAAAACATGTGCTTGTCAAAAAAGTGAAAGATATGCAATATGTATTCGTACATTGACTGTTGCATTGGTATGCATGTCTGTGATCTTCCTGCTCATTCTTGCATGAGTGCATCCGATTACTGTACATGTATAATCATACATTATCTGATAATCTTAGGGGCGTGCTCTTCTTTACTTTTTCGTATAAGTATACAATAAATAAATCTAATGGTACTCTTTTCATAACAAGAAAAATTCAGTAATCTGAACTTAAATTATTTCCAGCACCTTGATTGTTGTTGAGTATTGCACTAATCCATTATCACCAGTCTAGAGTAGTAGCATATTGTCGTCTGTGATGAGGTCTATCAGAAAGCAGTTTGAGATATAACGAGAGAAATGAATGAAAAAGTCCCATTGAGTTGCAATCAAGTATTTCTATTGCCCATCATGACGTTTTAAATTCAAACTTATAAGACTTTGTAGCATCCTTATCCGAAAGGCAATAAATAAATATGTCATAGCTTATAAGAGTTAAAAGTGCACATGTGAAGAAGCTGTATAAGTTCATGGAATTAAAGATCATATTTCAATTAAGCGACTTATCATGAGACAGTTTACATCTATCTACATAAGATCAGGGGTCAGCTTTTCCACGGATGATGCAGGAACCATAATCTCATTACACATGGTTTTATTACTCTCTTTGTGCTTTAACCTCTATCTCTGCTAAATACTAAATTTTGGTGTATAAGACTATAAGTTTTTGGAGTTACAGATTTACAAGTTAAAATTGTTTCTAATCCTGGTACTGTAATCAGGATATTGCAGAACACCTGACAACCATAAACCTCTCTCGATGTGAGCGTGGAAAGCGCTGCTTGTACGAAGGTTCAACATCACCTGGTGGTTTCCCTAATACCTGGGTATCCTACTCTCTTATTCTCATTGCTATAATATTTTTTAAGGATAAATTGCAGATAATCCCTTTATCTAATACCTTTAGCAATTGTCACCCCACAACTCATTTGTTAGCACTTATCATCCCTCAATCCATGAGCGAGGGAGTTCATCTGTAATTTATCCTTCTCAAAATGACAATCCAGGGGTGATATGTGCTATTGAAGGTGTGTGTGTGTGTGCGCGCGCGCGTTTGTCTGTGCATGTCTATGCATCTAGATCTATGTCAAAGCACCTAGTCCCAATCGATCTAAGGTGAACAGCCAATCTGAATTTTGAAGTCAATGACCAGATACAAACCAATAACCTATCACTTCTCTCTTGCACAAAAGCATACGTAAGATTAATCATTAACTAAATTTCAGTGTATAACAAACAAACCACATTGAGCATCTAACATGCTAATTGCCAGATTCACTCTAGTCATGGTTTAGATTAAAACTACTAGTGCCTAGGCAAGCGGAAGCCAGACCTCACACTTCTTTGCACATAATGTTGGCGTTTACATCATTTCTGTTAGGAATTAGCAACGACAGTAGTGAATAAGCAAAATAGATAACTAATATAAAACATTCAAGGGGAGGGTGGGGAGCAGGAAGAATTGTTTTGAAATATACTACAAAGTTGTTTAATGCCAACAGAAAATTAACTTCTACAAAAATGTTGGGTTAGTTGCATATATAGCCCTTAAATCATGGGTATTTGAACAAATTCCTCCCAAATCTTTGTATTTGCAAAACTGCCCCTCAAATCATCAACTTTGTGAAAAAAATACCCCTAAAATCTACAAATCATCAACTTGGTGCTAAAAATTTGACTATTTTCTTAATAATTTTTACATTGCGAGTACAAAGTAGCTTATCAAAGTTGATGATTAATTGCTTTGAGGGTAATTTTTTTTTCCAAAATTGATGATTTGAGGGGAAGTTTTGCAAATACTGAGATTTGGAGGGTATTTTTCAAATACCCATGATTTAAGGCATATATATGCAGATTACCCAAAATGTTTTAGAATAACAAATTGAATTGTGAATGTGAAAATATAAGAGCATCTCAAGAGTTTGCAGCCTCAACACCCCTTTTTGCTAAGGAGGAAATTGCACTTGTATTTATCAGGTGAGAAGCACATAATTTACTGTGCTTTCCTATGCCCGTTTTAAACTCCTGCTCTATTGAATCGTTTCCTTTTCTTTTTTCGGGGTTTTCTAGATATTTTTCCTTCTGATTTTGTAACATTTAATTAACCCTCACCTTCTTGACTCAAAAAAGAAAAAGATCATAACCATACTCCATTTCAAGTATTTTACATAATCCATTTCAACTATTTTATCAGGTTTAGCTTAGTTTCCATAGGTTTCTGAACCGAATCTGACCCATTGCAGCTCCAAAAAATATCTATTCTTTTACATGAAATTATAAATTTTTTCAGTCCAAAGAAATCTCCTTGCAATTGATTTTTTTCCCCTCACAGAATGGTGCGGCATACTGTACATCTGAGGTTACAATTCACAAAAACGGTGAAGTACATACTTGGGACAGAGGCTATGATGACGATGGGAATCAGGTAGAAGTCTCAAGCCTAATTTTTATTCATATCTAAAGAGCAGAAAAAGGAAAAGAATAAGAAAAAAAGAAACCTCATGTCATTGAAATTTATGATTACGTATATTGTTAACGAGCAGGTTTGGGGAGCTAAAGCAGGCCCTTATGAGTTTAAGCCGGCACCTCCATCAAGTCATAATGAGTTCATCTCGCCCCTAAATTTCACCTCACCATTGTCATTAGAAAAGAAGATAGAGGGTTCATTTGTATTGAATGAATGATGACATTTGTGATGTGTATATATCTGCTTACATATCGAAATCGAATTTCTTTCTGATCTCTACAGCTGATCCTTGGAGAAAGAAAGCTAAGGTCAAATGGTGAAGTTCAATAAAAAAAATCTCCATGGAATCATGGGTATATTTTTGTTCCAAGCAGGTGATTTTATGGACTATTGTGGGTACTGTTGGGTACAATACTTTTGTGTACTTTTTTGATGTAGTTTATGCTGTATAATATGTTTATAGTAGTAGAAAGAAAATTCAGTTGTTCAAACTTTAGGTCTTTGTCTTGTGATTAGTCATAGATCTTTGGCACTTTGAGATATTGATTTCTACGGCTATTGTTTTAAACTTTGTAAAGTATTTGAGGTTTTGCTCGAATCAACATGAAATCATGGTATAAATCAATAGATCATGGATTCACCACTTAAATCCATAGTATAAATATATTCAATAGAAATAAGCAAGTCAATCTTGTGAATTATTTATTGTATATATAATAAATGTCTTTCCTTGAATTCATCCAAAGAAATAACATATAAGCTGGGTAACTCTTTACCAATTTGAAAATGCATGAGTTGATATGTATGGCTAACTATCATCAGTCATTTTCAACCAAATTATGCATTGAATATTTCTTTACCAATTTGATAATGCATGAGTTGATACGTATGGCGGACTATCATCTGCTATACTATCATCAGTCATTTCCATTCAAATCATGCATTGAATATGTCCTTGTTAATTTTACTAATTTGATTAATCAAGAGCTCTGTTCATTTAGACGTTTCTAGTCACATAACATAATTCTTTTCAATTTACTCTGATATTTCATCTATTTTTAATAATTTGTTATTTACCATATAATTTTACTTCATAGACGAAAATAGAGGGTGTTTGGGAGATACCTTGGAAAGCTGCACATGTTCACCTCGTAGTTACGTTACATTGTACATTAAGGATTTGGTTTAGCTTTAGTGGATTCAAATACTGTACTGTCACCAAATAGCGAAAAGTCTGGTTTATGATTTTTTTTGCCCTCCTCTTGGAGGAAGAAAAGGACTAGAGAAGGAAATTAAAGGATAGAATAACAATTCTATTATCATTAAGCTAAAATTTTAAATAATTTAAATGAAGAGATATACTAATTGGTTTTGCGATGAATTGAACAGTCCTGCCACTTTGATAGTGGATAGACCACTTACTCACAATCATCAATAACCAATTAGAGGATTAGATTGAGAATGGTGAATATTCAATGAATGACTTGGACCACCCTACTCTTATAGAGATGGTTCTGATAAGATCCCTACTGTATTAGATGAGAGAACTTTTCAATATTTGTATTATGCATGAGTTCATTGACGATAGTGGTCTGCCTCTCGTCACCCTCATGGATGCATCTACTGGAAAATTCTCCTAGCGATAACATTCTTTTAGCCTGAGTCCTATTCTCCACCTCTTTTGAGATTTTACTGTGGTAATGCTTACTTGTATATGTGATGAGTCCATCGGATATGGTGACGACCCATTTTTAAAATGGGTTGTTGTCACTTACATGTGAGCCCCACATCGATGTGATTAATAGGGGTTCACATGTTATAGAAATGGCGACCCATTTTACAAAATAGACCTGTCAACAAGATATACATTTTATCTTTTATATATATATATATATATATATATATATATATATATATATATATATATATATATATATATATATATATATATATATATATATATATATATATATATATATATATATATATATATATATATATATATATATATGAGGAATATAGAAACTTGGTACCAATTTTCCATTTTCACACACACACACACACACACATATATATATATATATATATATATATATATATATATATATATATATATATATATATATTCATGAGTGAGGCATCTTGTTTTGCTTTCTCTCTCAGAAAAAGAATTGCATTTATGTTCACTTTCACTCAACAACATTAATTACATCGTTGACTAAATAAAATAGAAGATTACGCGATTGAAAAGTAGTCACTGCGCAAGTCGCAATGAGTTGTGCCTGATGACTTTAAGCAATGAATCATAATTAGATGTATAGCTTCGACCTAATTAAGGTTAATTTCTAGCGTTCAATAAGCATGCACATACCTCCCTCCATCAAATCGCAAGAAGCTGTTCTCGCCTCAAAATTACACTTTAATTTGAGCATGAGCAGTCAAGGACTAAGTCGACTGGTGTGTGAACTGAAAGCTCTCGAGCGTTGGATCTCGTCATGTATCTTCATATTATCGACTAGCAAAATCCGTGCTTGTTTTAATCATCCAACACAAATGTGGGTCAACGACTTTTGCACGCCATACGCTTCAAAAAGTATGTTTAGGGCTTCTATAAGAAGCCATTCGACCATTGTAACAATTAATCTCTCTTATTATTATTATTATTATCCTTTTTTATCAAACTTGTGACAATTACAAAGGACAAGAGAAGAAATGAAGTATCTTCAAAGCAACAACAAGCTTTTCCTTTACCTCAGACAAAGGCATAACAAGACAAAACATTTTACTTTTTTTCTAATTAACAAATAATCTGGAAACAGATTCACCGTTACACACTTCAGTACCGTAGCCAGGAATTAAAGTATATTTTCTAATTTTTTTTTGTAACATGTAGATCATCTGAATGGATATATTCTTGTGGGTACTTCTGAGGACAATATCTTCTATGTATCGTGTGTATAATAATAGAAAGAAAGTTTATGTCTTAAAAAGTTTGTTGTGGTCTCACTGATTGATTGTAGACCATCGGCATTTTGGGTTATTGAATTTCTTTCAATAATTGTAGTAGGGGAGTTGAATGACTTTGTCAACAGACTCGATCGATATACGTTTTGGCCATTATCGCTAATATAATGAAAAGAAAATGGTATGGATGCAACTTAAATTTCGGTAAGATACATCCCATATTACATTCACTAACACCATAAGAAAAAGCAAATTCAACTTTGTGACTTTTCTATTTTACATATATTGCTAAAATATAAAAGTAGCTACAAAATTATACATTAAGATTATTGCACTAAAAATATTTATTCAAAGTACGTAATTTGCTTTTTTCTTGCTTACAGAGTAGAAAAAAGGCGTGGCTTTTAAGTGCACGGTGTTAGGTGCTTTCCATGCCCTGGGTATATTGGCTCTTTCGAGTGTGCGGCCGCATGGCCAAGAGCATGAAGTTGCCCATGCGGTCGCAGCGACATGTGCTTGAGATGTGACATGGAGATTGCGATGGCAACACAGTCGATGAGAAGATTAAGTAGCTTCCCACTTTCTAACTAGTCAGAATCTCTCAAGCTCAACAACCGTTGCCTCAATGAGTGCATTCTCTACCGTCTCAGGAGATTAGAGTTAAGTTAAAGATGAGTATGAGTAGAGAACCATTACAAAACTTGTAGTAGAATGAAAATATTTCTATACACTCCATTCCATATTGAGATGTTACACTAATTCTTTTCAATTTCCTCGAATGTTTCAAAATTTTAACCAATTCACCTAATCACTAAAATCTTATCGTTAAAATGAGGTTGCTTTTTAGTATGGCATGGTCGCATGATAAATAAATATGATAGGCTTGTGCCATACAAGAGAAGGTCATTCAAACTAATGACTACCATGTTAAAAGGAATGAAAAGAAAAAGGAGATATGAAAGAAAAGAAAATTAACTTTAGAAAGGTGCACAAGTTTACCTTGCGGAATGTGTTTAGGTTAGACCCGGGTGTAGTTGACAACTCTAAGAGCTAGTTTTAGTGGTTACAAGTATGGCCCAAAAAACAAAGCCTTTATCCCAAAGTGACGTGGTTAGCCAGAGAGAGATGGAGAGAGCAACAACGAAGCAATTATCCCAAGTTTTGGGGGTCAATTAGAGAAAGAACCTTACAAATGTTATCGATTGAATAAGAAAAGTAGATGCATAAAAGAAGGATTTTAAAAATATAAATTATAACTTATTTAAAAATAAAATATAAAATAAAGAGAATGAGATGAGAGGTTTGAACAGGTTGTTATAACCAATAAGAGAATTAAATTATTTAAAATATATATATAAAATAACTTATATGAACACAAATAGACTATGGCTAATCATATAAAAATATAAAATAACTTATACGAACACAAATAGACTATGGTCAATCATAAAGCGCAATTTACAGGTAGCAATTGGAGTGTTACAGCACACTGTACTAACATCAAACGGTGTTTACGAGTTTCAACCTCTATAGAATTATGATAATATGCATTAATGGGTGCGGAAAATATTTCATAAGCTATTAATGTCGGATCATTTCAAAAGCCATACATAAATGAGCACCATGCAACAAAATATACATCGGAAGCACGATAATAGAATCACCATAACAAAATGCCTCCAAAATAACAGTAGTTACATTTTAGTGTTCAGAACAGATGAAGCATATTCACAAAATGAGTAGCCTCACCTTACCAGTGTCATAAATTCATACTGGTACAAGTATTTATCTCCAAATAGAACAATGTTGTATTGACATAAAGTTTATCTGCTATTGCTTGCTCTCAATTTCGAATAGAGACTCTAGGCACAGCGGGTAGACCAAATTCATCCTCTGCCTGTAGTAACAAAGTTTATACTCATTCTTAGATCCACGAGTGTTGCATTAACAAATAATGCACCAGAAAGAGGAATATACGAAGTTTTTTGGATCCATGAAAGACCTTTTCTGTTCACATGTTATATCATGCTTTTGCATGATTTAATATGTGCTTGTGAATTAGCATATAGATTTAATCTTTCTATTTAAGTAGATGCATCAGTAAAGCTTTATGGATGCTTTATACAATCAAGAAACACGTGCAAAAATGCACATAGAAATAAGAATGTTGTGATGGATGTATAGATGTACACTAAGAGAAAGGGGAAAAAATTGGAACGCACTCACTAGAAGTTATAAGGTAGAGATTGTTTCTATTTAGTAAATTTGAATGAACTCAAAGAGAAGTAATTGAGATGATTTGCGAAAATACAAGGGCGCCATTACATAACACCAATTAACACAAGTAAGATTATAATTTATAAGTAATGGACCAAGGAGAATAGAGGGAGGCCTAACAGAAGTTGGTTTGAAATAAGGATATTACAGTGGGATAAATAAATATATGGAAGAGACAACCCTTAACAAAATTGAATGAAAGAATAGGATAAAAAAAATAAGAATAAGAGTAAGATTCATGTAGCTGCTCCCAAAGATTTTGGAGGAAGGCTTTGGTGCTGTTATTCATATAAATAGATGCATGCAACAATACCTTAGTGAGGTCAGCCGTCAGTATATTTACTTCACATGACATTTTTAGTTGTATGTGACCCTTATCTGTCACCCAATCCCTATAAAAACTTAGCAATGTACTATGGATGAACATAAATAGATGGCTGTAAATTTTGGCTAGACAAAAAAAAAAAAAAAGGTTACTCTCAATCTTGGTGAAATGATCAATGAGTGTGCTTGGATAGTACATTAGTATCTCAAAATCTCCTGTAGTAGTAGAATTTGCAACCTTTTGAGATTTTTCGTCATGCCCTACCACAGTAACTTTTGCTAGTTCATTATAGCTTCGATAACTAAACAAATGGCATCATATCTAGGCAGATCTTGAAAGGAGAACTCATTTTTCATATGAAAATTTAATATTTTAGCATGCACGCTAATTTAATTTGCAATTATCATGACATTAGGATTACCTGGGCATTCAGTCTGTTGGGTTGATGCCCTGTTGGAGCTGAAGGAAAGTTGAGTTGTGCGTCCAAATCAGGTTCCTTATCTGGTTGAAGGTAGGAAGGAACTGAATCAGATTCAGTCTCTGTTCCCATATCCGCTTCTAAGGCATCAAGCTCTGCATTTTATGTCCAGAAACAATAGCAAAAAAAGTAAGCTATAAAAAATTCAAAGCACAAAATCAACAAATTATCACGAAAATTGGGTTAGTTTCACAAGACCCTCCAAAACTTTGGGGCGTTTCTCAAAAACCCCCCACTGAACTTTGTTTTTCCCACTAAATCCTCAAAACCGTTTCCACAAAACCCATAAAACTTCAAGGGTCTTAAATAACCTCCCAAAACTTTTAGCTTTTTCCAAAGAACCCCCAAAAAGTAAGGAGAAGAAAAGCCCCAGAGAAAACAAGAAACGATCAGGATTGGTTAAGGTCCTCCAGTTGCAACAGACACTTCATGGGGCTTTTGCAGGGGAAAGCTAAAAGGTTTTGGGGAGTTATTTGACTTTTTAGAGTTTTAGGGGTTCTGTGGAAAAGTTTTGCGGTTTAGTGGGAAAAACAGAGTTCAGTGTGGTTTTGCGGAAGCACCACGAATATTTTTTTTTTAAATCTGCCCCATGAAAATTCATAAGCATACTGAAATAATGCCTCGAGGAAATGTAAACTTCAACTTACCACCCATAAGCCCTTCTTCATCTATATCCTCTGGAACATTGTAACTTCGACCAAAGGATTCTTATATCTCTGAGCTAACATCCATCAGATCCATCATCTCATCTTGCATGTTCTGCACATGCAAAAATAATTGAAATATAAGGACCACTTCTAGGTTTTACAAACTATTGTATTGACAATCTATATGTGGAGGTCGGCAATCAAGAAGCTAGTAAACATACATCAATATCATCTATCTTCACAGTCTTCATCATGCCTTTCAACTCCTTGATCGCTGACTTTAATGCAGATACCTAAAAGGAGACGACCAAGTTTAGTAAGTTACTCTATAATGTAAAGCTTATTATCATTTACTCAAACTTCCAGAAGAAAAGATAAGAATTACAGTTTGTTGAGCATCTTTTATTCCTTCAGAAGCAAAAGCAACTTGGTCTAAGTTGAATGTCTGATTGTACAACATATCACGCTGTCCTTCGTGCCTGAGCAAAGCAGATTAACAAAGTATTGAGTGTTACACTAAAAGTGAAGGATATACAAGCGAAGTGATCATCTAGAGAACTACAAAGTGTGTTCAATCTTCAGTGAAAAGATTAAATCATTAAACACACACGCACACACTATCTATTAAATAAATGAAACTAATCCAGCATTCCAGCTACTTCTCGATTCATAAACTTTAATGAGATTATATTAAGAAACCATAATCCATAAAAAGGATGACTCTATGTAAAGCTAACCAAGCAAAATTGCAACAAATGTCAATTAACTTTGAGCGCTGCTCCTAGCTAAGCATCAGCTAAGAGAAGATGCTTAAATACAGTGGGTGTAGGTAGAAGCCAAAATAACATACTCAGCAGTCATTTACAGAATAACATACAGATCAGTAAAAATTAATAAAAGAAAATTTCTTTGTTCCAATCTTATTGATCTTTAAATTGTGTAAAAAAGATAAATAATGTACAAAACAACAACTGAGCAGTCATTTAGGTGTTTATCACTGCTTCCTAAACAATGGAAAAGGACAATACGTTCATGATGATGGAATATGAGATGTACATGATCCAAGAGATACATAAAGCATTAGATGCACTCATTAAAGCTTATGCTGTAATGTTATATTGAAAAAAAAACAGCACCTAGAAGGTTACACAAAATAACAAAAGCGAATAACACATGGACAAACTGGATGACAAGAAATCTTCTCAACTGGTTGAAGGATAGAATGACATAATGAACATCAATTGCAGGTCATTGTCAAGACAAAGTAAATTTAGGTAGGATATGATGAAGAATCAATATATCGACTAACCACAAACAGATTGAATATCAATGGTCAATCAGAATTGACACTATCAGTTATCTAGACTAGACATGCATGCACATTTGTTTTTAGAATATAATGCACTTAAGTTCTGAAGCATAGGAAATCTAAAACTAAAAATGGCACTCGTAAACAGTAACTTTCATTCGTTTCTGCGTAAGAACTCGCATAGCTCGAGCTTTAACAGCCTCCTGAGCAGGACCTGGTCGGGTCTTTTTTATTTGCTCTCTATATCTAGCCAACTCAGCATTCAATTTTTGCCCTCTTTTGCCTTTCTATGTTGAAAGCTTGAACAAGACCCGTGAAGCTTAGCTCGCTTTTAATGGCGGGTTTGACCTTGGTGCATATTTAGGTAGCTCTTTTGATGTCCATTCGACCAAGTGTGTTACATGTTTAGAAATGCATGTTCTTGAATTATTTACTTGCATGAAAACCAATGCTAACATTTTATTATTCTATCATGAAATTTATATTGGAAGGAAGCTTTGACAAGGATATGCATCCATGTTCAATTTTCAGATATGCAATAGTCGATGAATGGTTGCTGAACACATGGTACATATTCTAAAATGTATACACCATAACCGAGTCTAAATATGAACGTAGACATTTAGTTATTGATATTCCATAGTGTTATTCTCAATTATTTTCATTCGCATAAACGTTAGCACTTATCCTAGTGTATTGGAGAATACATTCACGATAAGCACTGTTGCATTATGCTAGAGCAGAGTAGGAGAGACAAAGATGCCCGAGAGGTGCAACGAGATTATCCAAAGATTCCAAACTTGTGGTTGATCTAAGGCTTCTTAACCTGCATCAGGGGAAAAAAAACTCTAATAGCTTTTATTGGATGTGTTGATTACTATCTCTGACATCAGGACTCAGTAACATCTTCTGAAAGCTTCTTTCGCTTGGCCTCACCGACTATTGATGTGGGGGGTATGAAACTGGACTGGGCATGGTGAGAATGGATGCCTTCATATGTGATAATGAGTGCTTCTGGATCTTTTGTGGATTTCTCCACTTGCTTCTTGGCATGGCATCGAGGTTGGGCGCACCGGTAATAACTCCTATATAGATAAGATTTTATTAGAGAGCACTGATGAAAAGTGAAAACCTCATCTTATTGTAATTGGGAACATCATAACAAGTAGACCTCTACGTGAGAAGTACCATATATATTGTAACTAGGAGCTTGAAGTTTAAAAGGTGTTATCTGTAGGATAAAAGGATGTATTGTGGGCAGGAGACCATCTTAATGACCGTAATTGAGCTGCTTATAATCACGTTTTTTTTGTCAAAGAAGGTGAAACATCCCCTTCTTCATTGATGTCGAAACCAGAGAAAGTCTAATTCCACAAAATGTCTAGTTTGGCTATTCAATTAGGGACAAAGCAGATGTAGTTTATTTATGAGGTGTCGAGCATGCAATACCTGTACCTGGTAGTACTTGGATGATATTTAAGGTGAGTGTACTATTGTCCTTTTCATTTGTTTAAGTTAGCAGCATTTTCAAACGTTCTATTCCATATGTACTACGGAAACTATAGTTGGGTACATTATTTTTCTAGGTAAGCTGCAGTTAACCACCCTCATCTATAACTTTGTAGCACTTAACCCCCTCAAGTCACCTTTTAGCATTTAGCTCCCCCTGATTGCGTTTTAAGCAGGATTTATCAGAGTACAGCAGATACTTTGAGATTTCCTGAATGTTATTTACTGGATCCGTAGATGAGAAGTTATGCAGATTATGCTGAAGAATATTATGAATCGGCTTTCTTGACTAGCAGAATGGGAGTGCAAAGCGTTAAATATATTATCCTAGAGACAGGTATTTTTTGGAGCTATGGACAGTATATTTATCTTTCTCACCTAATGAAAGTGACAAAACAGTGCAATTATGCCATGTAGTTAGACATTAGTTGATAGATACATGTACATGAACTCATACTGTTTTTATGACTGCAATTTTTATTTTTATTTTTTTGTGTTCAGTGCATACCAGACAAAAATTACATATTTTTATGACTGCCGATGGGAAAATGCAACTGACATATAGGTGATAAGTCAAAAAAAAAGTCATACAAATTGTTTGAATCTACTCTCCCTGACGTTGGCATATAGAGGTAAAAGACGTGTAGTGAAATAAATATCACGCAAAAATTAAAGAAAAGACCGAAATTTGGTTTATTGCATGTAACTGCAGGAAAACAGCTGTAACTATGACGCAAAGACCAATTCTATGCAAACTAGGTATTGCTGTAGGCTATAGCAATCATCGGTACTGTAGAAGTCACAGGTACTAAAGAAATTGCAAGTAATATGGCAATCTGAGGTTTGTGGATCTGAAATCTTCTGGTGGATCTGTTCACTCTGATACCAAAACATTGTGCACAAAGTTGGGTGGGTATTAGGGTTTGAGCGGGTGAAAAGATGGTTTGTGTTTTTGTATAGGATTAAGAAAGAAAAAGCAAATATGGTAATGAAGGCATAAAATAGTCATATAGGCTTCAATCCGTAATAGGTGTTCACAGTTCAACTAAGCTTTTCACAGCCAACCATCTCTAAAGTAATTGATCAGAAACTCATAAATCGGTTTGTGCCTTAGTTGTTGAAGTCGTGTAAGTTAAAATGACGCAGGTTGGAAAAATAGAATCCTAATAGATGTCTTCAATCTCTACTACAGCAATTGACCCTTGATATGAGCCATCTTCAAGCAAAGAAGTCCATCAACTTTATAGACTGTGACTATGGGTAAAATAATACTAACTTTAGGCCAGGACCGATCCCTCCTAATCCCGTTGGTTCTAATTTTTAAACAATAAGAGCATTTTAATTAGTTAATGAAAATTTTACTAATGCCTTCTCACTTGTAATGAAAAGGAAAAACATGATATTGGCATAAGAAAGGACCTTGGATTAGGACGTTCCTTGATGGATTTCTGACCATACTTCCACCACCGGTAACCATCATCTGGAAGCCCTTTTTCACAATTCTTTGCAGTTACTGTGTTCTGCTCTATCTTCTGCATTACCTTCTCAAATAATGAAACTCTGCATCGGTCACAATCCTTTGCACTTTTTGTGTTCTTCTCAATCTTCTGCATTACCTTCTCAAATAATGAAACTCTGCATCACCAAGAAAAACAAAAGAATTGAATGCCAAATCCATGAAGTCTTTCATAGGAAAGAGACTAGATTTTGAAAATACGTGTTACTCTGATTTCTTTGAAATGTAGCGGTCAGTGCATTTTCAATATCTCTAATGGTAGGACCAGTGTAGGCTGAAGAATGAAGATTCTTTGTCGTAGTCGCATGAATATTTGTTATGCCGTTATCTGTTACTGGATTTGAGACAATGAAGGTAGAGCCATCATCTAGGAGCTCTCTTATGAGTTCTTCACATGATTCATCGAGCCAATCAGCGTCAGTCTCAACTTCCTCCACCAATGGTGAGTCGTTATCAAGGAGCTCTCTCATGAGTTGTTCACATGATTCATTGAGCCTATCAGCATCGACCTCCACGTCCATCATGGATGGTGAGTTATCTAGGAGCTCTCTTATGAGTTCTTCACATGATTCATTGAGCCAATCAGCATTGGCCCCTAGCCCATCACCTTTCTCCATGAATGGTGAATAAAAAGATCAAAAGTAAAATCGATCCTTGTTGTTGGGTCCTGATAGCAAGGTTTTAGCATGGGAGAAATTTTCAAAACCGACCACTTTGAGGAATTTAAACAGCAAAAACGACCGCATGCAAAAATATTAAATCCCAGCTAACCCACAATTAGGCATGGATTAATCCCTAACCTAATCCATTCATATCTTTCATCACACTAAACTCTAACCTAATCCATCCATATCAAAATTAAATCCCAATTTCATCATATCACTCTATCAATTTCACAAATTGGAAAAAAAATTGCACCAAAAATTGGAAAAAAAATTGCACACCTTGAAAATGTTGTGAGCGACAGAGGGCGTTCGGCCTCGGTTGCGGGCGGCGGCCTCGGGTGCGGTCGGCGGCGGCGGAAGATTGTAAACGACGGGCTGCGCACGAAGAGAGAGAGAGGGGTAAAGAGTAAAGTGAGTGAAGAGAGAGAGGGGTCAGGGGAGTTTTTATGAGAATGTGAAGAGAGAGAGGCTCATTAAGAACGCAAATTACTCTATAGTAGTATGTACCGCTAATTTTTATGAGGTTTTATGTCGCATGCATTCATTTGAGATCGAAATGATCTGTTACCATTAGTTTTCTTGGGTATATTTAAAATGATCTGTTACCATTAGTTTTCTTGGGTATATTTATGGAAACCTCCGAAATTGTGATAAGCATTGAGGGATAATTACTCTTTTAACAGTTTCTTTGTTATTTCTTTTACAGTTTCTCAGTGAAATTAAGAAGTGCGAGAGGTTATTTTAACAGTTTCAGACCTACGTCTTAAGAGAGCATGCAATACTTGGTGGTTCTTGGATGATATTTAAACTGAGCCTCTACTGTGTCCTCTTCATTTATTTAAGTTAGCAGCAGTTTTAAATGTTGCAAAACTAATCTTGTATTCTTATCCACGTTATTGTGCTCTGAGATCTTCCATGGTAACCTCATTTTTAATTTCTGCACACGTTATGCTAATTTCTGACCCATAAGTCTTTTCAATTTCCTCAAATATTTCACCAATTTTAACTAATTCACTCATTTCCATCCGATCACTAAAATCTCAATGCAAGTTAAAATGAGTTTGCATTTTAATTAGTATGGCATGGTTGCATGATAAGTAAACATGATATGCTCATACTACACAAGAGAAGATCATTCTAAACAAATGATGAACATGTTAAAGGAATGAAAAGGACACCCAAAAAAAAGTAAAAGGAAAAGAAAAATAACCTTGAATAGTTGTATGAGTGTACCTTGTGGTTAGGTTAGACCCTATAGCTAGGTGGCTGCATGTAGGATTTAGCTGGAGCAGACTCAGGACCTCGGCAATGTCTCAATATCAACTGTTTATTAGTTAATGAACAATATAATTCATTTTGAGTCAAAAACTGAAAACAATATAATTTGAACTTTTTTGTGGATGAATTGATAAGTGGTAAATTTGAAATAAAGCAATATAATTCATTTGCATTGAGTAAATGATGACATTCATCATGTGTATACATCTGTTTACATTAAAGTTGATTCTTTGATAAAGATAGCTGAGCTCAATGTTGAACTTCAATAAAGTATCTCTGCGAATATATTTTCAGTACAAGTAGGTCATCTATATTGTTTACGTCGAAAAATTAATGCATGATTTGATAGTGCTGAACTTGATTTTTGGGTCCCTTGATCTTCCCTGATGGTTGATCTTCCCGTTGTGGATCAAAACCTGTGCTTCCCTACACAAATAATAGATGTTAGAAGTACCGGAGGTTGTTTCCTCCGGCATGCCCTCCAATGCTCAAGTCAGTGACGTTTTCTAGTTAATCTGAAGAGAAAAATAGAGTATCGTCTTATTGACTTTTTTGTATGTAAAATTGCATTACCTTGGTGTAGTATAAATTATCTATATTTATAGAGCGATTATGGGGGGCATGTTGGTAATTTCGGTCAAGTGCATGCAATACCGTTTGTTTGGGTCGAAAGTTGATTCCATTTGTAAAACTTGAGAAAATTACACTTTTGGTTCTCAGTTACAAAGAAATTAAATAACTCTCTCACAAACTCGAACAAAAGACGCTACAAGTGTAGATCTCTTGTTTTCGTGGGACTTTACTGTCTTGGGGACGCGTAATCAGTGGACCACCGGCGGCGATCGTCGAATCGGCGGGGTTTAGTTGATGCTTCGCAAAGGAAACAAGAACTTCAAAGAAATATCTTAGCAAGGTAAGATATCTACTCTTCTCAAGAATAAGTCAAAGCTTAAACTCGAGGAATCTCCGTGTGGATCGTGTTCTTGAACTCAGGAAGCTTGGATCTCGATTGCCCCTTCGATAGCCGACCTCTTGCCCAAGTGGGCGTGGGAGGGTATTTATAGTCTTTGGGAAGCGTGCCCTCTGAAGAAACACAAGTGTCATAAGTGCTTCACATTTGCGATTAGCCTTGGCTTTCAGTACCTCGCTAAAACTTAAGCTCCTGGCGAGGCGGTATAAGTGCCACCATTTGGCGGTATAGAGCTGCCTCGGCCCGGTGGCGGCGTGATCGTCCCCATTTGTTGTAACGGTTTCACGCTTTTAGGCACGATTAAATGCCCTAAAATCACGCCTAGTAGGTATTTTCGTGATGTAACCGCCCATTAAAGTATCGAGCGTCTCTCTACGTTGATAAAGTCAAGTGGGCCCCATCGGCATTGATTTAGACCCTTCAAGAGCTCGTTTCAAGTGTTACGGGTGTCTCGCCTTCGTGGCGAGGCACAAACAAGTGTCTCGCCGTGGCGAGGCACAAACAAGTGTCTCGCCGTGGCGAGGCACAAACAAGTGTCTCGCTTCGTGGCGAGGCACAAACAAGTGTCTCGCTTCGTGGCGAGGCACAAACAAGTGTCTCGCTTCGTGGCGAGGCACAAACAAGTGTCTCGCTTATAGCGAGGCACAAACAAGTGTCTCGCTTATAGCGAGGCACAAACAAGTGTCTCGCACTGTAGCGAGACACAATCTTCCCATATGTTGACTTTTTGAGATTTCAACGACGTTGTCCTTCGATCTTCTCATAATTTAGTCATATTTGAGGTTCTTCAGCAATTTTTGATGCCTACAGATACCCCCTCCAAAGTTTTCAGACTCCTCTGTATTTTGTCGAGAGGTCTGGAATACTTTGGATAAGATGCGCCTTGCTTCTGTTCCACGTTGAACTTTGTAGAAGAGGCCCGTGTTTTGCTTCAGTTTTCAAACCCTGGCTACGCGACGTTGCTGACCATATTTTGGGATCAATAACTGTTGCATTTGTATTTGAATGGATTGAAATGTCGAAGTCGATTTTGGACTAATCATCTTCATCTTGAAGGTCACCACTTGGGTTGTAATTGAGATGCCTTGAGAATCATTCAGAGAAAAAGCGTCATCTGGTTTTCTGAACATCAGATTTCCAGGAAAGCTTCTATATGGAATATGGAACCGATTTGTTTTGAATATACTGCCTTGAGCCTCAGAGTTGCCGAGACAGTTTGGAATTGTGTCTTCTCTTGGGGCGAAAACTAACCCGTTGTGTCTTCTCTTGGTAGCGAACCACATTGTGTCTTCTCTTGGGGCGAAAACTAACCCGTTGTGTCTTCTCTTGGGGCGAAAACGAACCCTGTTGTGTCTTCTCTTGGGGCGAAAACGAACCCTGTTGTGTTTTCTCTTGGGGCGAAAACGAACCCTGTTATTGGATTAGACCTCTCATTCATAAAAGGAATCGAGAGGGAATTTTGATCATGGTCCTAACTGTAGGAAGGTTTGACCAGGATAGGAATTTTGAGACAATCCTAACTGTCGGAAGGTTTGATCGCTCAATCTGGAAGTGGACCTCTCGTTCATGGAAGGAATCAAGAGGGGATTTTGGCCGTGGTCCTAACTGTAGGAAGGTTTGATCAGGATAGGAATTTTTGAGACAATCCTAACTGTCGGAAGGTTTGATCGCTCAATCTGGAGGTGGACCTCTCGTTCATGGAAGGAATCGAGAGGGGATTTTGGCCGTGGTCCTAACTGTAGGAAGGTTTGACCAGGATAGGAATTTTTGGGACAATCTTAACTATAGGAAGGTTTGATCGCTCAACCTGAAAGTGGACCTCTCGTTCATAGATTATCCACCCCCAGCTTTCTTTGCAAAACTGGGCTGCATTCATTTAGAATAGTTTATACTCATATTCCTATTGGAGTAAGAAGGAGGAGCAGTTTAACCTCTTGTACTCATCGGAGGAATCTCGCATTCAGCTTATTTGTTAAGATGCGAAGCCGACCAAGGCTTGGATGATGGCCTTGAGAGCTAAGCAATCCTTAGTAGGATGGAGGATCATCCTCGACATGCGATATTTAGGTCAGAAGTCTTGTCGACCTCCTCGATTTATAATCGGAGGCAACTTGATTTTGTTGTTATCAAGGAGGTGTTTGAAGATGATCGAACTTCTTCGTCTTTGAAAGAGTATGTCTGTGGAATTCGATTTAGAAGCTTTTGGCGGTCGTTGTTGCGATGTTTGACTACTGATCCTGGATGCCTTTCCTCTATTACGAGAGGAAAAATTTACTCGAGGGTCACCATCTTTTCGCCTCTTTCAGCTTTCTTCCTTTTGAGGAAACGTTCGGCTTGTTCTCCTCGTAAGTAGTTGGTGGGACGACCCCCATGACTTCCAACAGATCAATAGAGAGATTATTGTGGCACGTCTGCAATATGAATTTCTCGGTGATAGGATCTTTGCAGTTTATGGCCTTATTGCGGAAGCGCTTAACGAAAATGTCAATTGTCTCCCCATTCTTCTGTTTTTCATCCAAGAGGGTTCCAATCGAGACTTCGGTGTCGTCATCGAAGAAGTTGCTGAGGAACAAGCTTTCCATATCATTCTAACAGTTGATGCTACCGGCCTTGAGTCTTCGATACCAATCGAAGGCAGCTCCCCGAAGGGTACCAACGAATGACCGAATCATCAAAGGCTCATTTCCCGAGATCACCCCTAAATGAGACTTGAAATAGATCAAGTGCTGTGTAGGTGACCCTCTCCCGTCAAATGGCGTGAAGTTGATCAAATTGAATTTCGGCGGGTAAGGAATTGAATCCCACTCTCTAGGATACGGACCACGGAATACCGTCCTTTTGACTTCTGTCGGACATCAAAGCATTGATTTTATCTTCAAGCTCTTTCATCCTTTCGCCATCATCCTCCCTGTTTTGGATTACTTCCAATAGGAAGAATCGGACCATTTCCACCTTGAGCACTAGATGGAGTTTTCTTTGGAGGTTGATCGGTAAATGTGTTCATCAATCTCGAATCATTGTCTTGACATTATGGGCATTATGGTGGGTAGCTCCACCTTGTTGATGGATTCGTGGTGTTGACTGGATCCGTGTTGTTGTGTCACCGTATGGGTTTGCAACTCCCTCATCCGTTGCATGGCTAGCTCCATCTCGTTCTCATTTCGCCTTAAGCTCTTCTCTTTGCTTGGCTAAGGCTTCTTGTAGCATTTGAGCGGGACATCGGAGTAATTGCAAAAGCTTCTCGGGATGGCGACCAACACTTGACATTGTGTCATCGGGCTATCGCCGAATTGATGTCGGAAGCTTCGTCATCGGATGACTCTCCCTCATGCATCCTTCTATAGTCGATCGTTGGGTAGCTCGCAATTGCAATCGAGACATTCTCGAGAAATCGAGACCCAACCTTTCCTCTAGGAATGAAGTCGGGATGCATCCGTCACGGTCCTTTCCTTTGTTCACCATGTTGATAGTCACCGGAAACTCATCAAATTGGATGGATGATCTCTTTCTTCTTCGATGTCGTCTTGGTGGCTTCAGATCTTCCGTTGCTGCTTGGGGAAAGCCGTTCAATCTTGAGGCTCTTTGTGAGTGGCGTTCGACTTCGAAACGGGCACATCGATAGCGTCTTAATCAATTTTGCACATGAGCAAGAACAATCTATTTAAATCGATCATCCTCTTTCTTGTGTGCCACCCTGACCGATGATGTGGTTGGTGTGGGTTATTGCAAATAACATTTCCACCCCGGATGTAACTTGGTTCCTCTTGGAGGATAAGTCTTCTTTGGAGGAATCGACTATTGGAAGTTGCTTCGCATGAATAACAAGCGTTTGATCACCTTTGGTGACTTTGCGAATCACACGCTTCGTTTTGTCTTTATCAACGAACTTGCGGACCCCTTAGGGATACTCAAGCGAGGCATAGCGGGAACTCTTCGGTTTGAGATCGTCGGATGGCTCGAACATTTCGAACATCACTTGGAATTTGGGTACGCCCCAACTGTCGTTGTTTATGGATCGGGTGACCCAAGCGTTCCATTACGGTGTTTTGACTTTGGTTCTCAATTGTGGACCAAAGGCGTGAACACCGAAGTTGACGGATTTCCGGACTTAACGGTTGATACCGGTAGGAGCGGAAAAGGCGGAAAAGCCCATTTTACGCTAAGGCATGGAGAATTGCCTGTTGTTGGCGGCGATTACAGCTGTCTCGGCCTTGAGCAGTTTATACCTGTTGGCGAGGCGGCTTAAACTATCTCGCTAACGCGAGGCTTTCGAGTGTCTCGGTGAAGAATGTTGCCGAGGCGAGTCTTGAGCCGATTTTGATGTCGACCGGGATCCATGCTTGGCGATTTTGAGCGTTTTTGGAGTTGATTTTGACTCTTGCGCCTTGCGAACAACGGCCGTGCTCGAGCAAAGCGTGCGGCGTTTTTAGCAGCTCCTTCCTTGTCAATCGGGTCCTTTTGGCGAGAACCCATTCTTCCTTGGGAGGAGTGTTGTGGGTTGAAGTTGGCGTTATAGCTGGCGCCTCGATATATGAAGTTCGTATTGTAATGAACTCCGTCACGGTGATTCGAGGCCTTGGCAAGTTGTCGGGCCATCTTTTGGCGTTGTCTCGACAAGCCCTCTTCGCCGAGCGGTTGAGATCTTGTTGAATGACTCCTTCGAAGGAATCAACTTGAGCGAGCTCGGCTTTGAAATCCAGGGGAGTTGTTGAGAGGAAATGCGCCTCCGTCGCAAGCGAGCGAGAATCGTGCGCATCTGTGAACGAACCTCCCTCTTAGGCGATGAGATCCTCCGATGTTTGCGGGGTGAGGATGACTTCGATGAGGAAGAGGAGAGATATTCTTGAACTTGGCTTGATCGAAGAAATAATCCGATCCATCAACCATGAGTCGGCTTGATGTTGCAAGGCTGCGACACAACGATCTCGGGCTCGGGACCGTTGGCTCCCACTGTGGTCGCCATCGTGTTTGGGTCGAAAGTTGATTCCATTTGTAAAACTTGAGAAAATTACACTTTTGGTTCTCAGTTACAAAGAAATTAAATAACTCTCTCACAAACTCGAACAAAAGACGCTACAAGTGTAGATCTCTTATTTTCGTGGGACTTTGCCTGTGCCGGGGACGCGTAATCCGTGGACCACCGAGCAGCGATCGTCGAATCGACGGGGTTTAGTTGATGCTTCGCAAAGAAAATAAGAACTTCAGCAAATATCTTAGCAAGGTAAGATATCTACTCTTCTCAAGAATAAGTCAAAGCTTAAACTCGAGGAATCTCCGTGTGGATCGTGTTCTTGAACTCCGGAAGCTTGGATCTCTGATTGCCCCTTTCTGATAGCCGACCTCTTGCCCAAGTGGACGTAGGAGGGTATTTATAGTCTTTGGGAAACGTGCCCTCTGAAGAAACACAAGTGTCATAAGTGCTTCACATTTGCGGTTAAGCGGCTTTCGGTACGCCTCGCTAAACTGCCTGCTCTATGGCGAGCGGTATGGGCTGCCACCGGCGGCGAAGCGGTATGAAATTTCGGCCGACTAGCGAGGCGATGTCGAAATCCTATTTGTAGCGGTTTATTTGCTTTTAGGCACGATTAAATGCCCTAAAATCGCGCCTAGTGAAGTATTTTCGCGTGTAACCGCCCATTAAAGTATCGAGCGTCTCTACGTTGATAAAGTCAAGTGGGCCCCATCGGCATTGATTTAGACCCTTCAAGAGCTCGTTTCAAGTGTTACGGGTGTCGCGGCTTTGGGAACACACAAATAAAATCGCCTATAGCGAGACACATCAAATGTCTCGCTTCGTGGCGAGGCACAAACAAGTGTCTCGCTTCGTGGCGAGGCACAAACAAGTGTCTCGCTTCGTGGCGAGGCACAAACAAGTGTCTCGCTTCGTGGCGAGGCACAAACAAGTGTCTCGCTTCGTGGCGAGGCACAAACAAGTGTCTCGCTTCGTGGCGAGGCACAAACAAGTGTCTCGCTAGTAGCGAGACACAATCTTCCCATATGTTGACTTTTGAGATTTCAACGGCGTTGTCCTTCGATCTTCTCATAATTTAGTCATATTTGAGGTTCTTCAGCAATTTTTGATGTCTACACCGTTTTAGGTCTACTTTACACGTGCCAGCGACCGGTTGGCCGAGTCGACTTTGCACAGTGAAAAGACTGTGGGATATGTGACATGTACGAGGAGCTTTGAAGGCTCTGGCGCCAGGTCATTATGACTGATGCCACATTAAATGTCGATTTCATCTAGGCGACGGATTGTGGGTACTAACAGGACACTCATTAAATGCCGCATGACTTTTGAGAAAGGTCTCTTTTATTATTAACGCTATAAATGAATATATTTAAGCATGAGACTAAAAAAGACATGTTGTTACGTCATGTTATATAAAGACATGTTGTTACTTCATGTAATGCTATGAGGTGGCCGATAGTTAAACCATAAGCTTCTAAAATATTTGATGGATGTCACCAAGTTTCATTAATAAGGATAATATTATTTTATATCAAATATATTTTAATATTTCAATAATAATAATATATTATAATTGTACTATAATATATAATAATATTATCTTAATAAGAAACATATCTTTCAGATGGATTTAGTACCTACATGGTATAATAACGTAGCGCGGAAGTTAAAACATCGGAATCCACCAAGGGTTGCTCTCTGAATCCACAAAGAACGATCTCCAAATCCACGAAGAAAATATAATAAACGAAATTTTATTGATGAAAAGTTATGCCTCTAGGGCTTACAAGACTCTGTTTAAATAGAAAATAAACAAGACTCCTACTATGACTCGAACTTTACTAAAAATAGAAACAAGACTTCTAATTGACCCGGACTTTACCAAAAATAAAAATAAGAAAACTATCCTTAAAAGATTCCCTATGATTAGGGAAGTAAATCGGTCAAATTTAGAATTAAACCGGATTTGCTTCCTAATCAAAACAGACTCCTAAAACATTGCCAAAAATAGTAAAAAACTGACAAAAATCCTGATATCTCTCAATCCAGAAGGAATTTGGCGAAACGGACGGCGGCAAACCAAACGTACGTAGGTTTGTTGACTCCGTCTCAAAAAAATATGTGATTTTAAAAATAAATCGTCCAATTCCGACTTACGGTTTGAAAGTTATGATCTGTTCTTCGTTGCAAGCTATTTTCCTCGGCCGGGTCCGCGTTTAGGCTTATGACGGTTCCGTTTCTCCATGAATATGTCCGCAATGCGTTCTACATCATATAATATCTACAAAACATTTTTTTCTATATTCTATAGTATTATGCTATAAATTATATTTTATCTATGCATATACATATAATATAAGAATAGATTAGTCTTGGATTAGATTATTAGATTTTACTCTAGTAAACAAAAATAATATTCATAAATATTAATTATTAAAATTAATTATATATTAAATTTCATAGTAAAAATTTAATGAAAATAATGAAAGTTTTAAAACTGATATTTAATGAAGCATTTTGGTGATTATGAATGAATCTCAAAAGACATTTTGGGAAAATTGTTTTAAAATAGTATTAAATTAGTTAGTTAATTAGAGAAAATTGGCATAATTAAGAATTATCAAAATTAAGAGTGCAAAAGAGGAATTCAAAAGTTTAAGCACCCCAATCCTCTTTTTATGTAGTATAGATAGATATAGATATAGATTATGCAATATGCTTGAACACATTAGTTGTCTTTCTAATTCGATACACTAGGAGCAATAATCTGATCAAAGGAGCTTTGTAGTTTAATAGGTGTGCAAGTGATGGATTGATTAATTCTTCTTTTCCATCTTGCTGAGTATAAGAATATGCTTAATTTTGATCTTGACTCTTTGTATTGTATGATTATAGTTATGTTCTTAGCTGCTTTTTGCCTTTTATTTATTGGAAAGTTTGATTATGCATATTCTGATTCAGTTATGTACATGTATTTGCCCCAAGGCCGCAACTATTTCATGGAAAAAAAATTTCTTCCATATTTTGATTCAATGTGACATACTTTAGATTACCTTCATTTAGTTCTACTTTTCTTTTTCTTCCTCTTCTTGATAAGAGCTCTCACTTGACAAAACACCACTAAAAACAGAATAATTTGTAAAATAGATTTTTTTTTGTTTTACGGTGGATTAGTTCTCTGAATATTATTTATTTAAAACTAATGATCATTTGTTTGAGTACCAGGCATGGCACGGGTTTAAAATTAGTAATATAACTATTTCAACCATACTTTACAAAAGAAAGCATATATATATATATATATATATATATATATATATATATATATATATATATATATATATATATATATATATATATATATTAATGGGTATCCTTGTCATATGGGGATTCACATATATGTTGAAGTGGCACAATCTCCACCAAGCTAATAAAGTAGGAGAGAGAATGTCTCTTATTTTATTAAAAGCATCTTGGTAGAGTGTGTTACTCACGTATGAAAATAAAATCTTAATGAATCTGCATCTCAATGTGTGTGTGTGTGTGTGTGTGTATATATATATATATATAATGTATATGAGCTGACAGTCTATTTTGTAAAATGGGCTGTCAGCTCTATAGCATGTGAACCACATGTTAATCACATCGATGTGGGGGCTCACATGTAAGTGACTTGGCAACCCATTTTAAAAATGGAACATCATATATCGATGGACTCACACACACACACACACCAAAATCTCAAAAGAGGTGGAGAATAGGACTCAGGCTAAAAGAATGTTATCGCTAGGAGAATTTTCCAGTAGATGCATCCATGAGGGTGACGAGAGGCAGACCACTATCGTCAATGAACTCATGCATGATACAAATATTGAAAAGTTCTCTCATCTAATACAGTAGGGATCTTATCAGAACCATCTCTATAAGAGTAGGGTGGTCCAAGTCATTCATTGAATATTCATCATTCTCATCTAATACATTAGGGATCTTATCAGAACCATCTCTATAAGAGTAGTGTGGTCCAAGTCATTCATTGAATATTCACCATTCTCAATCTAATCCTCTAATTGGTTATTGATGATTGTGAGTAAGTGGTCTATCCACTATCAAAGTGGCAGGACTGTTCAATTCATCGCAAAACCAATTAGTATATCTCTTCATTTAAATTATTTAAAATTTTAGCTTAATGATAATAGAATTGTTATTCTATCCTTTAATTTCCCTCCATCAAATCGCAATAAGCTGTTCTCGATCGCCTCAAAATTACACTTTAATTTGAGCATGAGCAGTCAAGGACTAAGTCGACTGGTGTGTGAACTAAAAACTCTCGAGCGTTGGATCTCGTCATGTATCTTCATTATCGACTAGCAAAATCCAGGCTTGTTTTAATCATCTAACACAAATGTGGGTCAACGACTTTTGCACGCCATACGCTTCAAAAAGTATGTTTAGGGCTTCTATAAGAAGCCATTCGACCATTGTAACAATTAATCTCTCTTATTATTATTATTATTATTATTATCCTTTTTTATCAAACTTGTGACAATTACAAAGGACAAGAGAAGAAATGAAGTATCTTCAAAGCAACAACAAGCTTTTTCCTTTACCTCAGACAAAGGCATAACAAGACAAAACATTTTACTTTTTTTTTCTAATTAACAAATAATCTGGAAACAGATTCACCGTTATACACTTCAGTACCGTAGCCAGGAATTAAAGTATATTTTCTAATTTGTTTTTGTAACATGTAGGTCATCTGAATGGATATATTCTTGTGGGTACTTCTGAGGACAATATCTTCTATGTATAGTGTGTATAATAATAGAAAGAAAGTTTATGTCTTAAAAAGTTTGTTGTGGTCTCACTGATTGATTGTAGACCATCGGCATTTTGGGTTATTGAATTTCTTTCAATAATTGTAGTAGGGGGGTTGAATGACTTTGTCAACAGACTCGATCGATATACGTTTTGGCCATTATCGCTAATATAATGAAAAGAAAATGGTATGGATGCAACTTAAATTTCGGTAAGATACATCCAATATTACATTCACTAACACCATAAGAATAAGCAAATTCAACTTTGTGACTTTTCCATTTTACATATATTGCTAAAATATATAAATTAGCTACAAAATTATACATTAAGATTATTGCACTAAAAATATTTATTCAAAGTACGTAATTTGCGTTTTTCTTGCTTACAGAGTAGAAAAAAGGCGTGGCTTTTAAGTGCACGGTGTTAGGTGTTTTCCATGCCCTGGGTATATTGGCTCTTTCGAGTGTGCGGCCGCACGGCCAAGAGCATGAAGTTGCCCATGCGGTCGCAGCGACATGTGCTTGAGATGTGACATGGAGATTGCGATGGCAACACAGTCGATGAGAAGATTAAGTAGCTTCCCACTTTCTAACTAGTCAGAATCTCTCAAGCTCAACAACCGTTGCCTCAATGAGTGCATTCTCTACCGTCTCCGTAGAGTAGAGTTAAGTTAAAGATGAGTATGAGTAGAGAACCATTACAAAACTTGTAGTAGAATGAAAATATTTCTATACACTCCATTCCATATTGAGATGTTACACTAATTCTTTTCAATTTCCTCGAATGTTTCAAAATTTTAACTAATTCACCTAATCACTAAAATCTTATCGTTAAAATGAGGTTGCTTTTTAGTATGGCATGGTCGCATGATAAATAAATATGATAGGCTTGTGCCATACAAGAGAAGGTCATTCAAACTAATGACTACCTTGTTAAAAGGAATGAAAAGAAAAAGGAAATATGAAAAAAAAGAAAATTAACTTTAGAAAGTTGCACAAGTTTACCTTGCGGAATGTGTTTAGGTTAGACCCGGGTGTATTTGACAACTCTAAGAGCTAGTTTTAGTGGTTACAAGTATGGCCCAAAAAACAAAGCCTTTATCCCAAGGTTACGTGGTTAGCCAGAGAGAGATGGAGAGAGCAACAACGAAGCAATTATCCCAATTTTGGGGGGTCAATTAGAGAAAGAACCTTACAAATGTTATCGATTGAATAAGAAAAGTAGATGCATAAAAAGAAGGATTTTAAAAATATAAATTATAACTTATTTAAAAATAAAATATAAAATAAAGAGAATGAGATGAGAGGTTTGAACAGGTTGTTATAACCAATAAGAGAATTAAATTATTTTAAAAATATAAAATAACTTATATGAACACAAATAGACTTTGGTCAATCATATAAAAATATAAAATAACTTATACGAACACAAATAGACTATGGTCAATCATAAAGCGCAATTTACAGGTAGCAATTGGAGTGTTACAGCACACTGTACTAACATCAAACGGTGTTTACGAGTTTCAACCTCTATAGAATTATGATAATATGCATTAATGGGTGCGGAAAATATTTCATAAGCTATTAATGTCGGATCATTTCAAAAGTCATACATAAACGAGCACCATGCAACAAAATATACATCGGAAGCACGATAATAGAATCACCATAACAAAATGCCTCCAAAATAACAGTAGTTACATTTTAGTGTTCAGAACAGATGAAGCATATTCACAAAATGAGTAGCCTCACCTTACCAGTGTCATAAATTCATACTGGTACAAATATTTATCTCCAAATAGAACAATGTTGTATTGACATAAAGTTTATCTGCTATTGCTTGCTCTCAATCGCGAATAGAGGCTCTAGGCACAGCAGGTAGACCAAATTCATCCTCTGCCTGTAGTAACAAAGTTTATACTCATTCTTAGATTCACGAATGTTGCATTAACAAATAATGCACCAGAAAGAAGAGTATACAAGTTTTTTGGATCCATGAAAGACCTTTTCTGTTCATATGTTCTATCATGCTTGCACGATTTGATATGTGCTTGTGAATTAACATATAGATTTAATCTTTCTATTTAAGTACATCCATCAATAAAGCTTTATGGATGCTTTATACAATCAAGAAACATGTGCAAAAATTAGCATAGCAATAAGAATGTTGTGATGGATGTATAGATGTACACTAAGAGACAGGAAAAAAAAATTGAGCACACTCACTGGAAGTTACAAGATAGAGGTTGTTTCTATTTAGTAAATTTGTATGAACTCAAAAGAGAAGCAATTGAGATGATTTGCGAAAATGCAAGGGCGCCATTACGTAACACCAATTAACATAAGTAAGATTACAATTTATAAGTAATGGACCAAGGAGAATAGAGGGAGGTCTAACAGAAGTTGGTTTGAAAGAAGGATATTATAGTGGATAAATAAATATATGGAAGACACAACCCTTAACAAAATTGAATGAAAGAATAAGATTAAAAAAAAAAGAAGAGTAAGATTCATGTAGCTGCTCCCAAAGATTTTGGAGGAAGGCTTTGGTGGTGTTGTTCATATAAATAGATGCAACAACACCTTAGTGAGGTCAGCCCTCAGCGTATTTACTTCACATGACATTTTTAGCTGTAAGTGACCCTTATCTGTCACCCAATCCCTAAAAAAACTTAGCGATCTACTATGGATGAACATAAATGGATAGCTCTAATTTTTGGCTAGAAAAAAAATATGTTACTCTCAATCTAGGTGAAATGATCAATGAGTATGTTTGGATAGGACATTACTATCTCAAAATCTCCTGTAGTAGAAATTGCAAAGTTTGAGATTTTCACCTGCAGTAACTTTTGCTAGTTCATTATAACTTCGATAACCAAACAAATGGCATCAAATCTAGGAAGATCTTGAAAAGAGAACTCATTTTTCAGATGAAAATTTAACATGCACACTGATTTAATTTGCAATTATCATGACATTAGGATTACCTGGGCATTCTGTCTGTTGGGTTGATTCCTTGTTGGAGCTGAAGGAAAGTTGAGTTCTGTGTCCAAATCAGGTTCCTTATCTGGTTGGAGGTAGGAAGGAACTGAATCAGATTCAGTCTCTGTTTCCATATCCGCTTCTAAGGCATCAAGCTCTGCATTTTATGTCCAGAAACAGTAGCAAATAAGCTATAACAAATTCAAAGCACAAAATCAACAAATATTACGAAAATTGGGTTAGTTTCACAATACCCTCCAAAACTTTGGGGCGTTTCTCAAAAAACCCCGCTGGACTTTGTTTTTCCAACTAAATCCTCAAAACTGTTTCCACAAAACCCGTAAAACTTCAAGGGTCTTAAATAACCTCCCAAAAATTTTAGTTTTTACCACAAACCCCAAAAAAAAAAGTAAGGAGAAGAAGAGAATAAGAGTCCCAGAGAAAACAAGAAATGAACAGGATTGATTAAGGTCCTCCAATTGCAACAGACACTTCATGGGGGGCTTTTGCAGGGAAAAGCTAAAGAGCTTTGGGGAGTTATTTGAGACTCTTTAGAGTTTTAGGGGTTCTGTGGAAAAGTTTTGGGGGTTTAGTAGGAAAAACAGAATTCAGTGTTGTTTTGCAGAAAAGGCCACAAAGTTTTGGGGTTTTTTTTTTGTGAAATCTGCCCCATAAAAATTCATAAGCATACTGAAATAATGCCTCAAGGAAATGTAAACTTCAACTTACCACCCATAAGCTCTTCTTCATCTATATCCTCTGGAACATTGTAATTTCGACCAAGGGATTCTTGTATCTCTGAGCTAACATCCATCAGATCCATTATCTCATCTTGCATGTTCTACACATACAAAATACAATTGAAATATAAGCACCACTTCTAGGTTTTACAAACTATTGCATTAACAATCTATATGTGAAGGGTGGCAATCAAGAAGCTAGAAAGCATACGTCAATATCATCTATCTTCACAGTCTTCATCATGCCTTTCAACTCCTTGTTCGCTGATTTTAATGCAGATACCTAAAAGGAGACGACCAAATTTAGCAAGTTACACAATGATGTAAACCTTAGTATCATTTACTCAAAGTTCCAGAAGAAAAGAGAAGAATTACAGTTTGTTGAGCATCTTTTATTCCTTCAGAAGCAAAAGCAACTTGGTCTAGGTTGAATGTCTGATTGTACAACATATCACGCTGTCCTTCGTACCTGAGCAAAGCAGATTAACAAAGTATTGAGTGTTACGCTAAAAGTGAAGGATATACAAGTGATCATCTACAGATCTCCAAAGTGTGTTCAATCTTCACTGAAAAGATTATATCATTAAACACCCGCACACACTATCGATTAAATAAATGAAACTAATCCAGCTACTTCTCGATTCATAAACTTTAAAGAGATTATATTAAGAAACCATAATCCAGAAAAAGGATGACTCTATGTAAAGCTAACCAAGCAAAATTGCAACAAATGTCAATTAACTTTGAGCGCTGCTCCTAGCTAAGCATCAGCTAAGAGAAGATGCTTAAGTACCATGGGTGTACGTAGAAGCCAAAATAACATACTCAACAATCATTTACAGAATAACATATAGATCAGTAAAAATTAATAAAAGAAAATTGCTTTGTTCCAATCCTATTGATCTTTAAATTGTGTAAAAAAAGATAAATAATGTACAAAACAACAAGTGAGCAGTCATTTAGGTGTTTATCATCGCCTCCTAAACAATGGAAATGGACAATACATTCATGAAGATGGAATATGAGATGTAAAAGATCCAAGAGATACATAAAGAATTAGATGTACTCGTTAAGGGTTATGCTGCAATGTTATATTAAAAAAATAAAAAAAAACCAGCACCTAGAAGGTTGCACAAAATGACAAAAGTGAATAACACATGGACAAACTGGATGACAAGAAATCTTCTTGATTGGGTGAAGGATAGAATGAAATAATCAACATCAATTGCAGGTCATTGTCAGACAAAGTAAATTTAGGTAGGGTATGATGAAGAATCAATATATCGACTAACCACAAACAGATTGAATATCAATGGTCAATCAGAATTGACACTATCAGTTACCTAGACATGCATGCACACTTGTTTTGAAATTATAATGCACTTAGTTCTGAAGTACAGGAAATCTAAAACTAAAAATGGCACTCGTAAACAGTAACTTACATTCGTTTCTGCTTAAGAACTCGCATAGCTCGAGCTTTAACAGCCTCCTGAGCAGGACCTGGTCGGGTCTTTTTTATTTGCTCTCTATATCTAGCCAACTCAGCATCAAGCTTCGCAATTCTCTCATCCACTGTATCACCTCGTTTATTTATCTGAAATCGTTTTGAGTACAGTGAACACAAGTATAACACAAGATATTCTAAGAGACAAAGTAGAGACATCTTAATCTTTAGAGAAGAAATAGAATCATCATCCGATACAAGTATATACACAACCATAAAACACACAGTACGTAAATATAAGTTGTGCATTCGGCCAGAAAAACACAACTTATAAAGGGCAGGTTTAGAATATGACAGAAACTTTCAATACAATGTTGTGATCAATACAATGTTTTGACCATTATACTCCTTTCTCATACAACCACAACAAATGGATGAACTATCATCTATACACTTTGGTAGCCTCATACTACCACATGTAATTAAAAGTCATTATACAACTATCCTGAATTTTTAACTAGGAGAAGATGTTTCATGAAAAAATGAGCTTGACACTTATTCAAAAAACTAATTGCAAGTGACTTGCAATTTAGGTTGTAGAGAGAACTGGAACTCAACGGTTAGCTGCACTTGTAACAGATGCTATTAATGTAATAAAGTTACTAACTTTGGGGTCTTATGTTAATTATAAAAACATTTTTTATAATTAGCCTATTCAAAACCCGAATATTCTCCTGAAATCAGGCAAAAAAATCATTAATTCCAAGATCCTCAACCTGTACCTGAATCTGCATCACATACATCTGGTATTTGTAAGATTAGAATACCCCAAAAGTCACAGGTGCTTTTAAGACTTTCAAAGTCCGTGGTAGTTTTCTGTAAAACCCACAAAGTTGGGGTGGAGGTTTGATGCCCCGTGGGAGTTCTAAAATTGACCATAAAAAAGTGATACTGAAGTTCATATAATATAAAGAAATAAGTAAGATCTAGTGAACCCAATCAACATCCAGACATAAATAAGATTGGCTAAGCCCGTTTGAAAGGAAAAACCAAAAGAGTTTTGCTAAGATTAGCAACCCAATTGTTTATCGCATATCCAACAAATGATATCCAACATATACATCTGTATAAAGCTCCCACGAAACTTTGCACCGTACGGGGTTCTAAAAAAAGGTTTAAGCCCCACTTAAGCGGAAGCAAGATAAGAATGCGCAGGATATGAGCTATGCACTCAATTATACGGACACCAGCATAATCGGCAAATTTTTAAGTGCCCGCATAATTAATGCGGGGGCTTTTTTTAATTTGATTGCGGATTAAACCCATTTAGCCCCAAAACCCGATCCAACTAACTAAAGTAAAAAAATCCTAGCACTTATTTTTCCCAAATAATCGCGACTCGTGCGAACCGAACAGCTGCGACAAGACTCGGCTTTCATCTTTCCTTTGCCCGACGAAGCTTCTATCTTCAACGAATAAGTGAAGCTTCTATCTTCGAAGAAGCTTCTTGTCACCATCAAAGATCAGGTCAAGGTATGATTTTTTTAATTATATTTAAGTTATGAAGCATATATTGGGTTTAATTAAGAATTAAATTAGAGTTCTCATTAGGTAATTTAAGTAGTTAGCTAGTTATTATCTAGTTACTTTTGATGTATGGATTTAACTTTTAAGTAGTTAACTAATTATTGAATGTTAAATTGCATGTTTGTTGGTCTTTTCTTAGTGTGTTTTCTATTTTCATGAATTTTATATAGTGTAACATATGATAATTAATAAAAATATATTTAAAAATTCAAAACGATAATTCAAGATAATTCGATTCACCAACACATAACCTGATTAATCGTTAGGTGCTCCTGACCGCAGCATAATAAGATCATGTTTTTAAGATTAGAATACCCCAAAAGTCACAGGTGCTTTTAAGACTTTCAAAGTCCGTGGTAGTTTTCTGTAAAACCCACAAAGTTGGGGTGGAGGTTTGATGCCCCGTGGGAGTTCTAAAATTGACCATAAAAAGTGATACTGAAGTTCATATAATATAAAGAAATAAGTAAGATCTAGTGAACCCAATCAACATCCAGACATAAATAAGATTGGCTAAGCCCGTTTGAAAGGAAAAACCAAAAGAGTTTTGCTAAGATTAGCAACCCAATTGTTTATCGCATATCCAACAAATGATATCCAACATGTACATCTGTATAAAGCTCCCACGAAACTTTGCACCGTACGGGGTTCTAAAAAAAGGTTTAAGCCCCACTTAAGCGGAAGCAAGATAAGAATGCGCAGGATATGAGCTATGCACTCAATTATACGGACACCAGCATAATTGGCAAATTTTAAGTGCCGCATAATTAATGCGGGGCTTTTAATTTGATTGCGGATTAAACCCATTTAGCCCCAAAACCCGATCCAACTAACTAAAGTAAAAAAATCCTAGCACTTATTTTTCCCAAATAATCGCGACTCGTGCGAACCGAACAGCTGCGACAAGACTCGGCTTTCATCTTTCCTTTGCCCGACGAAGCTTCTATCTTCAACGAATAAGTGAAGCTTCTATCTTCGAAGAAGCTTCTTGTCACCATCAAAGATCAGGTCAAGGTATGATTTTTTTAAATTATATTTAAGTTATGAAGCATATATTGGGTTTACTTAAGAATTAAATTAGAGTTCTCATTAGGTAATTTAAGTAGTTAGCTAGTTATTATCTAGTTACTTTTGATGTATGGATTTAACTTTTAAGTAGTTAACTAATTATTGAATGTTAAATTGCATGTTTGTTGGTCTTTTCTTAGTGTGTTTTCTATTTTCATGAATTTTATATAGTGTAACATATGATAAATAATAAAAATATATTTAAAAAATTCAAAAACGCATAATTCCGCATAATTCGATTCACCAACACATAACCTGATTAATCGTTAGGTGCTCCTGACCGCGCGCATAATAAGATCATGTTTTTTAACATTGGCATCTCATACAATTGTATACAAAGATCCCCACAAGACGTAGCATCTTAGGAAAAGTTGGATTTTAACTGAATGGCAGTCAATGCATAATTAGATAACAAACTAGAGATTAAGTTTAAACTATAAGCTCAAACAATCATTACAGAACAAGTATTCCGAACATTTTAAGCTCGAACAAAATTTATACAAGGGCTCAAAATGCGGATGTTCAGCTGATGCATGATATGGAGCAAGCTAGTGCTTGCATGAAGAATGGTGCTAATTGTAACTATAAGGATTATGATGTCTGAGAAACATGAACAATCAACTTACACAACCTGCAACTAATATCATTCTCTACCCTAGTTTGCCTCCATTATTTTAAATCATAGGCAAATACACAACGTTCATTTAGCAGTTTATTTCATAAAAAGTGAAGGTCCTTTTCTCTTAAAGAACAAAAATCAACAGAAGATCTCTTCTAAAGAACAATCTCAATAGCACATCGAATCTATCAAAATATGCATTCACATTGACCATAAATCAAGGGTCACTCACATCTAGGATGCTCGATATATGTTTTCTTAAAACTTTATATGAGGAAAAAAAAAAGATGACATTTTTTAATAATTTATTCCTTAGGCTTGAGTGTTGTCGATTAGCGGGGTCTCAAAAGCATCACAACATTAGACTGGTTTCTCCATATGAGCACCACAAATTGGTGAAGCAAAAGCATCATCTACAGGCCCTGACTAGCGCCATTATATAAACTACCCTAAATTTTCCAGAACAAACAGCTTCTTCCAGAACAACCGCAATTGTACATGAAGCTTGGATTTCTTTCAAAGGTATGATCTATCTCATAGCCACAATGTGCAGTAATGCCTACTCTTCATCTTAAATGTTTGGTTGACAGGATGATAAGAGAATTTATGAAGGAGAGTTCAATGACAATAATAGCAACATGCTGGATGCTATTATTGCATCTTGGGCATGTCTGGGTTCTAAGAAGACATTGAATCCAAGGGCGATTAAATGAAAAAGACTCTATAAATGCAATAAAGCTCCCAACTTTGGGAATTATTTTTTTTTAATAATTAGCTTATTTCAAACCCTAGGATTCTCCCAAAATCCAGCACAAGATCCCTAACATACATTAGAGTTTCAAGTGAACTTCCAACCCTATTGCACTAAAAAAAAAGCCCTAATTCTGCTCGAAACTCTGAAAATAATTCCAAAAAAAGAAACTTTAATTAATTAAGCAAACAAAAAAGGAAAAAAATGAAGAAAAAATACCCGATCAGTGGCATCTTGGATGGTGGGAGGGGGCTCCTTGCTCTTCTTCGCACCGAAAACCCTCTTCATCTCCCTCCTCCTCTTTCACGATTCGATTCGAAACCCTAATAAGCGATTACTTCGATCGAATGAGGAACTACAAATTCGTCAGCGTCTTCTGGAAGAAGTTTCCTTTTGTTCCTCCGGTTGCCGCTTCGACGCTGTGTTGATAATTTGTTCGTCAACCCCTAAAGAATTGTTGTCCTCGATTTTGCCACCAACCCCTTTTGCTGATTTTAAATTTTGGATAAGCCCCTCGTAATTTTTGTTGGGCTCTTTTCGATATCGGTTGAATCATTAATGTTTTGGAATTTAGTCCCTCAAATCATTGAATTTGCTATTAGGTTCCAAAATCTTAATTTAGAGAGAGTATTCCATTTAAATTAAAAATTATACATGGAATATCAATTCTACCCTTATGTTTACTAATATAACTTTCGAAAAGAAAAGAACAAGAGAAAACTATTTACACTAACGATATATTTCGACACTAACGATCATCTCCACCCCTTCACTCATTCTACAATGGCTCTCTCCTCTCTGAAATATATATATATATATATATATATATATATATATATATATATATATGCACTTAATGAGGTTTAAATGGCAAATTAAACAACCATCCATCATTACGTGCTAGCCCAACGAGGGTTTGAAAACTGAGGGACTAATTTGAAAACATTAATCACTTCAAAATATTTGTAAACATCCTCCACAACGAAATACATGTTTCCCTTTGTGGAATTAATGAGTCTTTTCGAGGGTAAAAATTTAACTCAAGGGGTTTGTCACCAACAATAAAACTACAAGGAGAGTAAGTTTTAAAACAAGGGTTAATTATAGAATGCCGCCATGAACTTTTGGGAGTTGCAATAATCTCCAATCAACTCTTTCTATTGGACTAAACTTCCTAAACTTTAGGAGTTATTGCACAAGCTCCCATGAACTGTTTTATTTAACTAAATCTTAGCTAAAAATTATATTTTAATCTCCATGTTAGTACCATTATTTTTAATCATAGGCAAATACACAACGTTCATTTAGCAGTTTATTTCATAAAAGTGAAGGTCCTTTTCTCTTAAAGAACAAAAATCAACAGAAGATCTCTTCTAAAGAACAATCTCAATAGCACATCGAATCTATCAAAATATGCATTCACATTGACCATAAATCAAGGGCCACTCACATCTAGGATGCTCGATATATGTTTTCTTAAAAGTTTATATGAGGAAAAAAAAGATGACATTTTTTAATAATTTATTCCTTAGGCTTGAGTGTTGTCGATTAGCAGGGTTTCAAAAGCATCACAACATTAGACTGGTTTCTCCATATGAGCACCACAAATTGGTGAAGCAAAAGCATCATCTACAGGCCCTGACTAGCGCCATTATATAAACTACCCTAAATTTTCCAGAACAAACAGCTTCTTCCAGAACAACCACAATTGTACATGAAGCTTGGATTTCTTTCAAAGGTATGATCTATCTCATAGCCACAATGTGCAGTAATGCCTACTCTTCATCGTAAATGTTTGGTTGACAGGATGACAAGAGAATTTATGAAGGAGAGTTCAATGACAATAAGCAACATGCTGGATGCTATTATTGCATCTTGGGCATGTCTGGGTTCTAAGAAGACATTGAATCCAAGGGCGATTAAATGAAAAAGACTCTATAAATGCAATAAAGTTCCCAACTTTGGAATTTTTTTTTTAATAATTAGCTTATTTCAAACCCTAGGATTCTCCCAAAATCCAGCACAAGATCCCTAACATACATTAGAGTTTCAAGTGAACTTCCAACCCTATTGCACTAAAAAAAAAAGCCCTAATTCTGCTCGAAACTCTGAAAATAATTCCAAAAAAAGAAACTTTAATTAATTAAGCAAACAAAAAAGGAAAAAAAATGAAGAAAAAATACCCGATCAGTGGCATCTTGGATGGTGGGAGGAGGCTCCTTGCTCTTCTTCGCACCGAAAACCCTCTTCATCTCCCTCCTCCTCTTTCACGATTCGATTCGAAACCCTAATAAGCGATTCCTTCGATCGAAATGAGAAACTACAAATTCGTCAGCGTCTTCTCGAAGAAGCTTTTCTTTCGTTTCTCCGGTTGCCGCTTCGACGCTGTGTTGATAATTTGTTCGTCAACCCCTAAAGAATTGTTGTCCTCGATTTTGCCACCAACCCCTTTTCCGATTTTAATTTTGGATAAACCCCTCAAGATTTTTGTTGGGCTCTTTTCGTTATCGGTTGAATCATTAATGTTTCGATATTTAGTCCCTCAAATCATTGAATTTTCTATTAAAGAGTGTATTCCATTTAAATTAAACTTTTGACATGGAATATCAATTCTACCCTTATGTTTACTAAAATAATCAAAAAGAAAAAGAAAAGGCAAAATTACCGGATTGATATATTTTGTTAACCCTTAGTGACACTTTGGTATATATTTTTTCTCCGGTGATATATTGGTATATTATGTTGAACACGACGACAAATGAGCCTGTATTTTAGCCGGACCCAAAATTAAGTAGCGCTCACGTGGCACTTATATGTCTTTGCCAACGTAGCTGCCAACACGCGCATACATGGCAGGACAAATCAATTAACCTAAAATTTCCCCCCATTCTCTTATTTTCTCTCTTTCTTGAGCATGAGAGCATGATCATCCCCAAATTACAGAGAATCATTTTGTGCATGGAGATGGGTAACTCTGAGCTTTGATCTTTTCCATCTACATGTCATCTACATTAAGGCCCAAGATGAAGAGCTTGACACTGATCTTGAGCTTGACATTGAGGCCCAAGATGAAGAGCATGATCATCCCTCGTTTGCTTCTTCCTATGCTCGTGCTTAACACTGCTCTTGAGCGACAACTTGAAGATGAAGAATCCATCGCTAATTTCAATTCAACTCAACCTAACCCTAACCCTAGGAGGAAGAAGAAGGGAAGAAGAGGAGAAGCCTAACCCTAATTTGAGAAAAACCCCCTTTCAAAGAGAGTAAAACATCCTAACTCTTGCCACTTGGAAAGCACGTTAGAGACCGTTCATCCGTGAGGCATCACGTGAAATTTTGAAATTTAGGTCCGGCCAAACTTAAGGCCCATTTGTCACCAGAGGAAAATATATATATATACCAATATGTCGCCGGAAAAAAATTATATACCAAATTGTCACTAAGGATAAATAAAATATACCAATTTGGTATTTTGAAAAACTATTTACACCTCAAGCTTGTAACGACATATTTCGACAATATAATCATTCTGCAATGGCTCTCCTCTCTGAAATATAATATATACGCACTTAATGAGGTTTAAATGGCAAATGAAGTAACCACCCATCATTACTTGTAATCCAACGAGGGTTTGAAAACTGAGGGACTAATTTATAAATATTAATGACTTCAAAATATTTGTAAACATCATCCACAACAAAATACATGTTTCCCTGGGTGGAACTAACGAGTCTTTTCGAGGGTAAAAGAGACAAAATTTAAATCAAGGGGTCTGTCACCAACAATAAAAGTACAAGGAGAGTAAATTATAAAACAAGGATTAATTATAGAATGCTATCATGAACTTTTGGGGTGTTGCAATAATCCCCAATCAACTTTTTCTATTAGATTAAACTTCCTAAATTTTAGGAGTTATTGCACAAACTCCCCTTTATTGTTTTATTTAACTAAATCTTAGCTAAAATTTTATCTTTTAATCTCCATGTTAGTACCATCAACTCTAACGTGTGTCACTGGTAAGCACAGGACAAAAAAGAAGACGAAAAATCCGTTCTTAGTCCTAAATAAACTTTTTATTAAAAATGAAAATATATAGTTTTTGGAACTAAGGAAATATTTTCATCTTTTTGGGGCATATGTTTACTACATGAGATATTAGAATTGATGATGCTGCTTTAGATATTATATATGAAATTTTCATGTGAAATTTAGTGAAATAAAACAGTTCATGCGGGTTATGTGCAACAACTCCATAAGTTTAGGGGTGTTTAGTGTAATAAAAAAGTTAATGGGAACTTCTGCAACTCCCAAAAGTTCATGCTGGTTTACTGTAATTAACACTTAAAAAGATACTACGATGGTTCTTTGTGCGGTTAAGCCCTTCGAAAATGGGTTGCATAAAAATAGTCATTATTGATTTTGTGCTTTGGACAGTTGTAAACAACTGAAGGTTAGTCTGGTATCGCTCAACCTTATAATAAGTTGCTTATATAAATAGCTTATAGAAGCAACTTATATAAGTCTTGAAACTAGTATTTTGGTAATTATATATTAAAAACTACTTTTAAAAGCGGTTATGATATTGACAAAACTATGCTTAAAAACTATTGTTAAAAGACAGAGGCCACATATGATATCTATCTATACTATTATTTATAAATCATACATTTAAAAGCACGAGTTCCGAAAAATCTTTCGGTAGACAAAAATACCCTTTACCCTTCTTTAAATAACCTAATTGTAATTCTTGATATTTTATAATTAGGATGGTAAAATATATCTATTTGTTTGCCACTGATTGTTCTTTAATACGTATAGCTATTACAACCGAATTAATTCCAATTAATTGACTCTGGTTTCCAACACCTCCCCCTATCTCTCTCTCAAACCAATTGCAGATTAGGCACCTTATCTCCCCTCTCCCAAATTAATAAATAATTAATTGAGAAATTGGTTATATAAACCGGAAGAGTGTTAGAGGGCCTCTGATATCTTGAAGCTTTTAGTCCCATTGAGAGATTATCAAGATTATAAGAATGACACCATCCTAAAGTATATGCTAATGAAGCTAGATTTCTAAAGGCTTTTGCTAGAGAATATGAGACTCAATGAAGGGATTGCTGGAGGGATGGATAAGGATGATGAGGGGTTCTGGATGATCACGTTGAGTTCGAGGGTGAAATATATCTATTATAACCGAATTCTATATAATTAGGATGGTAAAATCTGAAATATAATATATCCTAATATATAATATCGTGAAATATATCTATTATAACCGAATTCTAATTATAACATCTTTGGATATTATATTTTAATAATTAATCTATCCTAATTATTCTAATCCTAATCCTAATCAAATTCTGAATTCTTATTATAACCGAATTCTTATCACAGCAATAGGACTCTTGGGGTGTAAATAAAGCACCAAATCCACTTTCTTCTCTCTCAAATCCACTATTCTCTCTCAAAGATTCGGTCTTGGTCTCTCTTCTTTTATTCAATGATGACTTTTGATTCAATTATTGCTTATATAGTTTTGCATCGCTCAATGATGACTTTTATCCAATTATTGCTACGGTGTTGTGTATCTCGAACTATTTTGATTCGACTACTCTTAAAGAGCAATGGATTCCACAGTCAATACATGCAAAATTAATGATAAAGGCCACTTTTCTTCTTAATGTCGATTAAAATTTGAGGTTTTGGTCTATATCGCTAAAATAGCTAATCCACCACGTTCATATATAAGAATAAATAAGTGTACTGATTTAAACAATTTATGCAGCATCAAGGAAAAATAGCTCTAAGCAAGATGAGTAAACTAGCAATGCTATGAATCACTAATATAAAAGCATCTAACCATAGAATTAATAGCTTTCTTCTTTTCTACGATAAAAAGCTATGTTTGAGTATAACTCAGCTGCATCCACCCTTCCATTCCTAATCACTGAATGGAAAAGATTCTACAAGCTTTTATCTGACAAGCAGTTGGGCCTCATATATGAATTTCGTTATAGTTAGCGGTATTTAATTCAAGACTCAAATTTAGACGTGTTCCATCTATTAGGCCAATACTATCCTAAATAAAAAATATTGTTTGAGATCCTAATTAATATTATCTCAATATTCTGTTGGAGTTGCATTTGAGGTTCTCAATATAAACTGATTCATTTTTTATCATGCATGCTTTTAATTGGTTTCTGTTTTTGCATAGACTGAAACAAATCCACATTCAGTCAAAGCTCTATGAGCTTAAGACATAATATTTAATGCTTGTCAATGGTGTATTTGATTCAATCAGTTTCTTTTCTTGCACTGCAATTAGCTTTGATGGTAATTGATATTATTATAATTTCTTCTTTTTCATGCAGTGTTTAGAGGTTTAAGGATTTGGCGGTTGTGGGAGAATCCATCTATCAAGATAAATCTTCATATTTGATATTATCTTATTTTGGGTTTATTTGATTATTTATTTTATTGGATTGAACCGAAGTGGAAACTGATTCATTCTTTGATCATGAATACTTTCGAGAGCGCTACTTCGGTGCTTCAATAATAGTATTTTTAAGAGATTTTTCATTCATAAAAATAGAAAGTAGGTTAACAATAAGGAAGGACACTAATGTCTTTCCATAAATTTATTGATTTAATTTTGCATCTATTCTGTCTTTCCACGCGGTTAACCTCCTCCTTATCTGCGTACTTTGCTTTCCCCTAACAAGGCTGCAGAAATTGTGATATTGAGAAGAATATGTAAGTACTTAATTTTGTTTTCCTCCATAATAACTATAGTGAAAACAATATAAATAGAATATATGATTTTATGTAAAGATTAACTACCTTAAATTAAATAAGAAATACAAAATCGAAATTAATTTATCTCAGATGATATTAGATAAGATATAAATCTTTATCTCAAGTTTATCAAAATGCTTATTATATACTAATTATCTTCTAAATTTTCTTATTTTTGAACCATGTTATATTTCAACCTTGATAAAAAATATAGGTACTGTTGAAAGTGAGGAATATAGTTGTAAGTTGAGGCGTAATTCTCCTGTGTGGGATTTTGTTTCTTTTGCTTGTCTAAGCATTTTACGTATGAAATTTTTCAATGGTAATGAAATAAAGCAGTTCATGCGGGTTATGTGCAACAACTCCTAAAGTTCGTGGGTGTTTAGTGTAATAAAAAAAGTTGATGGGAATTTACTGCAACTCCCAAAAGTTGATGCGGGTTTTCTGTTATTAACACTTAAAAAAAAAATACTACGATGGTTCTTTGTGCGGTTAATCCCTTCCAAAAATGGGTTGCATAAAAATAATCATTATTGATTCTATGCTTTCGATATTTGTAAACGACTAAGGGTCAGTGTAGTGTCATTGGAGCTTATAATAAGTTGCTTATATAAGTAATTTATAGAGCAACTTATACAAATTGCTGAAAATAGTGTTTTTGGTAATTATATATTAAAAAACTGCTTTCAAAAGCAATAAAGACATTCACCAAAACCGTGCTTAAAGATTATTGTTAAAAGATAAAGGCCGCATATAATATCTATCTATACTATTATTTTATTAAAAAAAAGCCCATTCTTTGGTCATATTTTTGGTGTTCTGCCCCCCAGCGTGTCGCAAATTATAAAAATTCCAATAAATGTCCCAATAAGTTACAATGTTGAAAATTCAGAGGACTAAAATTGGAAATTTTCCAAAACCAACTCCCTGCTTTCAATTCAAAACAGTTACCTACGCTCACAACGGCACCACGCCACAAACTTTCAGTTTTCCAGCTTTTCTCTCTCTAAATCCATGACTATATCCTCCTTCTCTATAGCGCCGTTTTGAGTGCAGCGGGAATGAGTCAGTGAGAATGGAATGAATGTAGGAATAGAATGGAATTGATGTGAGAATGGAATGTTCATTCTCATTCTCATGTTTGGGTGTGATTAGAGAATTAAGTGAGAATATCTTTAGAAGGGTATATCCAGAATTTATTTTATTATTTTCATTCTCACTTAAGTGAGAATATCAATTCCTTGATAACTCGTTGGGAATGGCAATTCCCACATTAAGTGGGAATTGATAAGAAGTTTTAATAACATTTCTAAAGATCCAAAACACATCGTGTTTGGTAGCGTGATTGAGAGAAATTTAGTTAATTACATTATTCGTTCCATTATCAAGCAGTAAATTCTTTTCGAGCATGAACTTGATAGCGAATACTCTCCGCGAGATGCTTTCTTACTGCAATTTCTCACTCTGAAGTCTTCCACACCTGTTTGTTTTCTTCCCTACACCAGCATTTTCGTTTTCTATTTCATTATGAAACTCGATATTTTGTTTGCAGATTTCTCAAAAATAGCAGGAAAAGGATCATCTCAAATTACTGTTGGTATGATTAAATGGTTATCAAGTATAAGTAATCAGTTTTTCCACTACAAGTCAACATTCTAAACTCGATGCAATTTCATCAAGAATTAACTGCTGTAATATTTTAAAGTTCATTAGAGGAGCAAACTTGAAATTATTATTTTCGTTCAGTTTACTCATTCAATTTACTCGTGAGAAGGAAATAGCGTAGAAAACGGTGAAGATCTTTTTCATTTGATTTACAACTAGAACTCGAAAAAAAAAAATGCTACTTGGATCCTCGAAGAGGTAAGCAGAATAATTAAGTCGTACTAAATAAAAGCAGGCTGCTTTTTGTATACCTCTTTTATACTAACATAAGTGTTTATAGAATCTTTTTAAATTTCGCACAAATTTATACTTTGTCAGGCACGCATCGCCGTGCGATGAAATATAATATATACGCACTTAATGAGGTTTAAATGGCAAATGAAGTAACCACCCATCATTACTTGTAATCCAACGAGGGTTTGAAAACTGAGGGACTAATTTATAAATATTAATGACTTCAAAATATTTGTAAACATCATCCACAACAAAATACATGTTTCCTGGGTGGAACTAACGAGTCTTTTCGAGGGTAAAAGAGACAAAATTTAAATCAAGGGGTCTGTCACCAACAATAAAAGTACAAGGAGAGTAAATTATAAAACAAGGATTAATTATAGAATGCTATCATGAACTTTTGGGGTGTTGCAATAATCCCCAATCAACTTTTTCTATTAGATTAAACTTCCTAAATTTTAGGAGTTATTGCACAAACTCCTTTATTGTTTTATTTAACTAAATCTTAGCTAAAATTTTATCTTTTAATCTCCATGTTAGTACCATCAACTCTAGTGTGTCCTTTGGTAAGCCTGAGGACAAAAAGAAGGCATAAAATTCATTCGTAGTCCTAAATAAACTTTTTATTAAAATGAAAATATATAGTTTTTGGAACTAAGGAAATATTTTCATCTTTTGGGGGCATATGTTTACTACATGAGATATTAGAATTGATGATGCTGCTTTAGATATTATATATGAAATTTTCATGTGAAATTTAGTGAAATAAAACAGTTCATGCGGGTTATGTGCAACAACTCCATAAGTTTAGGGGTGTTTAGTGTAATAAAAAAAGTTAATGGGAACTTACTGCAACTCCCAAAAGTTCATGCTGGTTTACTGTAATTAACACTTAAAAAGATACTACGATGGTTCTTTGTGCGGTTAAGCCCTTCGAAAATGGGTTGCATAAAAATAGTCATTATTGATTTTGTGCTTTGGACAGTTGTAAACAACTGAAGGTTAGTCACAGTATCGCTCAACCTTATAATAAGTTGCTTATAAATAAAAGCTTATAGAAGCAACTTATATAAGTTCTTGAAACTAGTATTTTGGTAATTATATATTAAAAACTACTTTTAAGCGGTTATGATATTGACAAAACTATGCTTAAAACTATTGTTAAAAGACGAGGCCACATATGATATCTATCTATACTATTATTTATAAATCATACTCCTTTAAAAGCGCGAGTTCAGAAAAATCTTCGGTAGACAAAAATACCCTTTACCCTTCTTTAAATAACCTAATTGTAATTCTTGATATTTTATAATTAGGATGGTAAAATATATCTATTTGTTTGCCACTGATTGTTCTTTAATACGTATAGCTATTACAACCGAATTAATTCCAATTAATTGACTCTGGTTTCCAACACCTCCCTATCTCTCTCTCAAACCAATTGCAGATTAGGCACCTTATCTCCCTCTCCCAAATTAATAAATAATTAATTGAGAAATTGGTTATATAAACCGGAAGAGTGTTAGAGGGCCTCTGATATCTTGAAGCTTTTAGTCCCATTGAGAGATTATCAAGATTATAAGAATGACACCATCCTAAAGTATATGCTAATGAAGCTAGATTTCTAAAGGCTTTTGCTAGAGAATATGAGACTCAATGAAGGGATTGCTGGAGGGATGGATAAGGATGATGAGGGGTTCTGGATGATCACGTTGAGTTCGAGGGTGAAATATATCTATTATAACCGAATTCTATATAATTAGGATGGTAAAATCTGAAATATAATATATCCTAATATATAATATACGTGAAATATATCTATTATAACCGAATTCTAATTATAACATCTTTGGATATTATATTTTAATAATTAATCTATCCTAATTATTCTAATCCTAATCTAATCAAATTCAATTCTTATTATAAGAATTCTTATCCGTGATAGGACTCTTGGGGTGTAAATAAAGCACCAAATCCACTTCTCTCTCATCCACTATTCTCTCTCAAGATTCGGTCTTGGTCTCTCTCTTCTTTTATTCAATGATGACTTTTGATTCAATTATTGCTTATATAGTTTTGCATCGCTCAATGATGACTTTTATCCAATTATTGCTTACAGTGTTGTGTATCTCGAACTATTTTGATTGACTACTCTTAAGAGCAATGGATTCCACAGTCAATACATGCAAAATTAATGATAAAGGCCACTTTTTCTTCTTAATGTCACGATTAAAATTTGAGGTTTTGGTCTATATCGCTAAAATAGCTAATCCACCACGTTCATATATAAGAATAAATAAGTGTACTGATTTAAACAATTTATGCAGCATCAAGGAAAAATAGCTCTAAGCAAGATGAGTAAACTAGCAATGCTATGAATCACTAATATAAAAGCATCTAACCATAGAATTAATAGCTTTCTTCTTTTCTACGATAAAAAGCTATGTTTGAGTATAACTCAGCTGCATCCACCCTTCCATTCCTAATCACTGAATGGAAAAGATTCTACAAGCTTTTATCTGACAAGCAGTTGGGCCTCATATATGAATTTCGTTATAGTTAGCGGTATTTAATTCAAGACTCAAATTTAGACGTGTTCCATCTATTAGGCCAATACTATCCTAAATAAAAAATATTGTTTGAGATCCTAATTAATATTATCTCAATATTCTGTTGGAGTTGCATTTGAGGTTCTCAATATAAACTGATTCATTTTTTATCATGCATGCTTTTAATTGGTTTCTGTTTTTGCATAGACTGAAACAAATCCACATTCAGTCAAAGCTCTATGAGCTTAAGACATAATATTTAATGCTTGTCAATGGTGTATTTGATTCAATCAGTTTCTTTTCTTGCACTGCAATTAGCTTTGATGGTAATTGATATTATTATAATTTCTTCTTTTCATGCAGTGTTTAGAGGTTTAAGGATTTGGCGGTTGTGGGAGAATCCATCTATCAAGATAAATCTTCATATTTGATATTATCTTATTTTGGGTTTATTTGATTATTTATTTTATTGGATTGAACCGAAGTGGAAACTGATTCATTCTTTGATCATGAATACTTTCGAGAGCGCTACTTCGGTGCTTCAATAATAGTATTTTTAAGAGATTTTTCATTCATAAAAATAGAAAGTAGGTTAACAATAAGGAAGGACACTAATGTCTTTCCATAAATTTATTTGATTTAATTTTGCATCTATTCTGTCTTTCCACGCGGTTAACCTCCTCCTTATCTGCGTACTTTGCTTTCCCCTAACAAGGCTGCAGAAATTGTGATATTGAGAAGAATATGTAAGTACTTAATTTTGTTTTCCTCCATAATAACTATAGTGAAAACAATATAAATAGAATATATGATTTTATGTAAAAGATTAACTACCTTAAATTAAATAAGAAATACAAAATCGAAATTAATTTATCTCAGATGATATTAGATAAGATATAAATCTTTATCTCAAGTTTATCAAAATGCTTATTATATACTAATTATCTTCTAAATTTTCTTATTTTTTGAACCATGTTATATTTCAACCTTGATAAAAAATATAGGTACTGTTGAAAGTGAGGAATATAGTTGTAAGTTGAGGCTGTAATTCTCCTGTGTGGGATTTTGTTTCTTTTGCTTGTCTAAGCATTTTACGTATGAAATTTTTCAATGGTAATAAAATATATTGTTCATTTATCCCAAAAAACCACGTTAAATAGTGTTCCTGAATGAAACATAATTCTAAATAGGGATGTCATAAAATACAGTTGAAAGTGGTGAAATATTAGGCTATTTTTGGGCAAATTTGAAACTTCAATTTATCACAAATTAGAAAATCTCTGGGAATACTAAGAAGTTTCTTCTTGAAGATATATACCAAGTATAAGAATTGATTGTGTATTACAAAACATGAGCTTATAATGTTCCAAAATCTTTGCGATTCTATTATCAATGCAATAAGAAATGTGATTTCTTTATTGCTAAAACTATAGTTCATAATGACAATTAAGATATCCCGATTAAGTGTATTGTTCGGTTTAGCGTAAAATTCATTACATCGATTTTTTTATAACGTTTAAATGAATCAAATTAAAAAATTAAATTATTTTGCTATTTAATCACGTGCATTGCACGTGCATAAAAACTAGTAGTAAATAAAAAAGCCGGTCATATCTTTGGTTTCAGTGACAAATTATAAAAATTCCAATACGTGTCCCAATAAGTTACAATGTTGCAAGATTCAAAGGAAGGAGTAAAACTGGAATTTCCCAAAACCAACTCTTTGCTTTCAATTCAAAACCAGTTACCCTCGTTCACAACATCACCACACCAGACTCTCAGTTTTCCAGCTTTTCTCTCTCTAAATCCATGACTATATCCCTTCTTTCCCTCTCTAAATTCTTCTCAAACATGAACTTGATAGCGAATACCCTCCGCGAGATGCTTTCTCACTCTGAAGTCTTCCACACCTGTTTCTGTTTGTTTTCTTCCCCACACCAGCATTTTCGTTTTCTATTTCATTATGAAACTCGATATTTTGTTTGCAGATTTCTCAAAAATAGCAGGAAAAGGATCATCTCAAATTACTGTTGATAAGATTAAATGGTCATCAAGTATTAGTAATCAGTTTTCCACTACAAGTCAACATTCTAAACTCGATGCAATTTCATCAAGAATTAACTGTAATATTTTAAAGTTCATTAGAGGAGCAAACTTGTTGTTTTCGTTCAGTTTACTCATTCAATTTACTCGTGAGAAGGAAATATCGTAGAAAACGGTGAAGATCTTTTTCATTTGATTTACAACTAGAACTCGAAAAAAAATGCTACTTGGAACCTCGAAGAGGTAAGCAGAATAATTAAGTCATACTAAATAAAAGCAGGCTGCTTTTTTGTATACCTCTTTTTATACTAACATAAGTGTTTATAGAATCTTTTTTAAATTTCGCACAAATTTATACTTTGTCAGGCACGCATCGCCGTGCGATGAAATATTAGTATAAACATTAATAAAAAATAAAGCAAAAGTCACTTTTAAAAGCATGCTTCTAATAGCATCCCTTCAAAAGCAAGAACAATTTCAAAAACATGCAAAAAAATTTTCAGAAGCAAGAACAATTTCAAAAACATGCAAAAAAATTTCACCAATCACTATCGTTGACTGCCCTCTCACACACGCACAAAACACCCAAAAAGCAATCCCAAACTGACCCTAAAAGTTGAAAGTTGAACGCGGCAATAACTAACATACAATTGAATCCACACTCGTGCAGTATCACCTGCAACTGCAAACAAGAGAACTTCAGTTTATGCAATAACAAACCTTTTAGAATCTTCAACCTCTCACGGAATCATTTGCGTGCATTCTCCTTTTGTACGTTTACATGAGAGTATTCTAGTGTTACAATACCACCCTGCTTTCTACTGTTTAAAATGATTCACAAAGGACAGCACAACCGAGCAAAGATGATTTCTGTTCTTAAAAGTTACCATTTAGTTCTGCATCTTGTTCTGTGAAGCTGTAAAATTCTCCTGCTTATTATACATGCATGATACAATCTAGCTTCTTTGTTTGATCAATATCGCCGTCCTCCGGCTGTTGATAAAGAACCTTGGTCTGTTTCTTCCCTTTCTTTCCTACTACATTATTAGTGTTCTGCGCTGCTGGGTTCCCTGTAGCCTTGGCAGAAGACATGATATTGGCAAATGATAGTGCTGTAGACATAGACCTCTGGCCTGGGGAGAAGAAACAGAAATAAAGAAAAATTATTTGAAAATAGATGTGGTACCTTTAGGAGAGAATTAAAACCACACTAAGGTATCCTGTATGAAAAAAATGACTGAGATAATTAAAGGAATGTCTCGAAGGGATGTTGAATTACTTCCTTATACATGGTTCACCTACAGCGATAGCAAGTTCAGATTTGTTTTAGGATAAATTACATAAATCCCCTAAGATTTACAGGATTCACAAAATATCCTCACTAGGTTTCTAAAGTGAGTTTAATCCCTCTACTTCAATTTCAATGAAGGTAAATTGGATATAAAACTATAAATCATATGATATGATAATTAATTCTACTCACATATGATTATTATGTAAATAATTTGAACAAAGAAATGAAAAATGAAAAATGAAAAATGAAAAATTAGTCAAAGAGAACTCGAGTTACTTCCTCTTGCATAAACAGGTTCAACTACACTGGCAGCAAGTTTGGATATATTCTAGAATGAATTACAGTTAATCCCCTAAAATTACAGGAAATCCCCAAAGATTTACAGGATTCACAAAAGTTCCTGAGATTTCTCAAGTAAGAGCTTGATCCCTCCATTTCAAGTAAGAGCTCGATCCCTCCATTTCAATTTCTAGGAAGTTACCTTGAATACAAAAGCCTTAACCATAGAATACTGAATATGACAATTATTTGTATTTACATATATCTTATAAAAAAAATAAATACACTTATTCTATAGAAATTGGCACTTACAGAGAAAGAAAAAAAAAACATTACTTGACTAGAATTTGAAAATGTGGGGGTAAAGTGTCACATTTAGAACCTGGGATGATTTTCTGTTCCTACAAATATGAGGGAGCGTTTCTATAATTTACGCCATCTTTAAATGATCAAGTACAATTTTACAACGACTACAAGCATCAAAGGAAGAATACAAGTTGCTCAGATAGAAAACTAGTTTAATCACCAAGTATTACCTTGAGAATCAAGCATCGTCAATTTTTCTGTGTTTCGGAGAAGGTGAGATGAACCCTCAGCTCTCAAAGTAGGGGAATCATGTGCAGCAGCAAAACCAAGACGTGTTACATCAGAGAACTTCTTCCTTTCTCCATTGATGGGGGGACTTGTTGATGGTACGACACTGCTTCCTAATGCTGAAAACAGGAAGTCCCTTACTATATGTAAAAAGAGAAGAAATATACTTGAAAACAATAGCTCCTTCTAAATCAAATCAACTTGTAGAAGTGATTTTACCATGGGAAACAGTTTGAAGGAAATTGGCTATGCAAAGTAGGTAGCTTAAGAGTTTAAATATTGACATTTAAAAATTGCAAGAATAAAGCTTACAATACGAGAAGAATAACATAGAATTAAGTGCAATATCCTACCTTCAAAGTCATCAGATGAAAACTGCGCTTCCTTAGGTGGTGAATAATTTTGATCATAAAATATAGGGATCGCTTAAGGCTGCAGCTTCAGCCCTGGCTTTCTCATTTTGTTCCTGGACAAAAATAGCATTCATCATTCAGTAAAAATCTTGCTAACTTCTATTCTGACAAGTCGAATGGCATATCGGATGCTTATACAACAAATATGGTGGTTGCTAAGCTTGATTATATTCCTCATTCAGCAAAAACCTTGCTAACTTTTGTTCTGACAAGTGGAATGGTGTATGAGATGTTTATAGAATTAATATAGTATCTGTAAACTTGATAGCATCATTCTACTTTGGGTACATTTAAGTTTTCAGTAGGAAATGGAAAGTCATTAATTATGGATCAAAATGACCAAGCTGACACAACTAGAAAATCCATGTAACCACATATACATAGGCATACATGCAAAGATACAAGAACCATTCAGGTGTATTTATCAGTTGAATGTAAAAGCTTGACAAAGCACTCCATTCAGCCTCAAGATGGAATATATATCTTTTTCCAGGGTGCACTTGCTGTAACATCAAAGAGCAAGGGAACAAACTTCAAGGTCCAAAGTTATGACCTTATCATGCTAGAATAGGATATCTGGTGCATTCCATGTTAAGCTACTTAGACTGCTTGCTATTCATTAAATCATTCTACACTAGTGGACATGGACCAAAGACATGATACAAATTATATACATTCCACAATAAAATGCAGAAAGGCTGGTTTATATACAAGGTTACATTCAACAGACCACTAGTAAGTATGCAAAAGTATTTCCTGAAATTTCAAATGTAAATGTTACTTAGACAATATGTCATGAATCATCTATCAAAGACTGGAAATGTGCAAACAATACCCTTAGAAATGGCAGTTCAAAAAGAAGTAAAGAGAGTTCTCATCTCTGTAAGTGGTCTCACAAACTACACATACAAGTAAAAGACTAGTATTAAATGTCAACTAAAACATTTGATCTCATGATTTAGCATACCATACTTCTCATTGACAGACAATTTATTGGAAAAAGGACCATCAAATAATGGAGTTAAAAATTGTATCGAGGACAAAACGTTAAATGTAATAATATGTATTCAGAAATTAAAATGTACCTTTCTAGCGAGTTGTTTTCTTTGTTTTTCACGCTTTTTTATTTCTTCCTTGAATGGAGCGAAAGCACTAGTAGGCAGGATTTCCCTCAGATCAATCTCACATAGCTACATTAGAAAACAAGACAATAAGAACAAAATAACATGAAGAGACACATGCAAGTACCAACAAATTGAATTACCTGGATTGACGTTGTTAAAGAGAAGTGACTCAAGTAACGATATCGTTTTCTTATGGCTTCTGATTGAGTCAATGTCTCCATTTCCAAGATTTCTCCACTGATTCTGAAATTGATTATTTATTTAGATTTATATAAATCCCTGATGGGCACAGGAGCAATGGTAGATAAGCTTGTAGTTTCTACTCGATACATATTGGTATAAGACAAGCAGCAGCAAATTAACTATTTTGGCAATGCAAGGCACTTCATTACATACTTCCCATGCATTTCCACCATGTATCTCTCATTATCACACCCCTTACATTACATGTCAAAATGTTCATATAATCAGAAGGCAAGGAGGTAGAAAGGTGATGACTGGACACATTTTATAGTTTAAGATATGAGAAGTCCGTCTGTATTTAACTATTATGTAAGTTGCACATGAAAAAAAAATCCTTTACAAGTGACCGTCCGCACTTTATATTGAGGTAGATGGTAGACAAAGGCCATATGTTCCGTATTACGAATTTTAAAACCATGTGAGATAATTAATCTTACCAATAAAATGTAAGTTTCTTCAAGCATTTATAAAAATAAAAAGTTGGTATCCATTTGTAAGTTGCTTCAGGTTTTTTTTTTCAAACAATTGGTGCCTGTCTATTACCAACTATTCAATAAAGTGTGGGTTATCCACCTAAAATAAATTTATACTTTGTCAGGCACGCATCGCCGTGCGATGAAATATTAGTATAAACATTAATAAAAAATAAAGCAAAAGTCACTTTTAAAAGCATGCTTCTAATAGCATCCCTTCAAAAGCAAGAACAATTTCAAAAAACATGCAAAAAAAAATTTTCAGAAGCAAGAACAATTTCAAAAAACATGCAAAAAAAAAATTTCACCAATCACTATCGTTGACTGCCCCTCTCTCACACACGCACAAAAACACCCAAAAGAAAGGCAATCCCAAACTGACCCTAAAAGTTGAAAGTTGAACGCGGCAATAACTAACATACAATTGAATCCACACTCGTGCAGTATCACCTGCAACTGCAAACAAGAGAACTTCAGTTTATGCAATAACAAACCTTTTTAGAATCTTCAACCTCTCACGGAATCATTTGCGTGCATTCTCCTTTTGTACGTTTACATGAGAGTATTCTAGTGTTACAATACCACCCTGCTTTCTACTGTTTAAAATGATTCACAAAGGACAGCACAACCGAGCAAAGATGATTTCTGTTCTTAAAAGTTACCATTTAGTTCTGCATCTTGTTCTGTGAAGCTGTAAAATTCTCCTGCTTATTATACATGCATGATACAATCTAGCTTCTTTGTTTCGATCAATATCGCCGTCCTCCGGCTGTTGATAAAAGAACCTTGGTCTGTTTCTTCCCTTTCTTTCCTACTACATTATTAGTGTTCTGCGCTGCTGGGTTCCCTGTAGCCTTGGCAGAAGACATGATATTGGCAAATGATAGTGCTGTAGACATAGACCTCTGGCCTGGGGAGAAGAAACAGAAATAAAGAAAAAATTATTTGAAAATACGAGATGTGGTACCTTTAGGAGAGAATTAAAACCACACTAAGGTATCCTGTATGAAAAAAAATGACTGAGATAATTAAAGGAATGTCTCGAAGGGATGTTGAATTACTTCCTTATACATGGTTCACCTACAGCGATAGCAAGTTCAGATTTGTTTTAGGATAAATTACATAAATCCCCCTAAGATTTACAGGATTCACAAAATATCCTCACTAGGTTTCTAAAGTGAGTTTAATCCCCTCTACTTCAATTTCAATGAAGGTAAATTGGATATAAAACTATAAATCATATGATATGATAATTAATTCTACTCACATATGATTATTATGTAAATAATTTGAACAAAGAAATGAAAAATGAAAAATGAAAAATGAAAAATTAGTCAAAGAGAACTCGAGTTACTTCCTCTTGCATAAACAGGTTCAACTACACTGGCAGCAAGTTTGGATATATTCTAGAATGAATTACAGTTAATCCCCCTAAAATTACAGGAAATCCCCCCAAAGATTTACAGGATTCACAAAAGTTCCTGAGATTTCTCAAGTAAGAGCTTGATCCCTCCATTTCAAGTAAGAGCTCGATCCCTCCATTTCAATTTCTAGGAAGTTACCTTGAATACAAAAGCCTTAACCATAGAATACTGAATATGACAATTATTTGTATTTACATATATCTTATAAAAAAATAAATACACTTATTCTATAGAAATTGGCACTTACAGAGAAAGAAAAAAACATTACTTGACTAGAATTTGAAAATGTGGGGTAAAGTGTCACATTTAGAACCTGGGATGATTTTCTGTTCCTACAAATATGAGGGAGCGTTTCTATAATTTACGCCATCTTTAAATGATCAAGTACAATTTTACAACGACTACAAGCATCAAAGGAAGAATACAAGTTGCTCAGATAGAAAACTAGTTTAATCACCAAGTATTACCTTGAGAATCCGAAGCATCGTCAATTTTTTCTGTGTTTCGGAGAAGGTGAGATGAACCCTCAGCTCTCAAAGTAGGGGAATCATGTGCAGCAGCAAAACCAAGACGTGTTACATCAGAGAACTTCTTCCTTTCTCCATTGATGGGGGGACTTGTTGATGGTACGACACTGCTTCCTAATGCTGAAAACAGGAAGTCCCTTACTATATGTAAAAAGAGAAGAAATATACTTGAAAACAATAGCTCCTTCTAAATCAAATCAACTTGTAGAAGTGATTTTACCATGGGAAACAGTTTGAAGGAAATTGGCTATGCAAAGTAGGTAGCTTAAGAGTTTAAATATTGACATTTAAAAATTGCAAGAATAAAGCTTACAATACGAGAAGAATAACATAGAATTAAGTGCAATATCCTACCTTCAAAGTCATCAGATGAAAACTGCTTCCTTAGGTGGTGAATAATTTTGATCATAAAATATAGGGATCGCTTAAGGCTGCAGCTTCAGCCCTGGCTTTCTCATTTTGTTCCTGGACAAAAATAGCATTCATCATTCAGTAAAAATCTTGCTAACTTCTATTCTGACAAGTCGAATGGCATATCGGATGCTTATACAACAAATATGGTGGTTGCTAAGCTTGATTATATTCCTCATTCAGCAAAAACCTTGCTAACTTTTGTTCTGACAAGTGGAATGGTGTATGAGATGTTTATAGAATTAATATAGTATCTGTAAACTTGATAGCATCATTCTACTTTGGGTACATTTAAGTTTTCAGTAGGAAATGGAAAGTCATTAATTATGGATCAAAATGACCAAGCTGACACAACTAGAAAATCCATGTAACCACATATACATAGGCACACATGCAAAGATACAAGAACCATTCAGGTGTATTTATCAGTTGAATGTAAAAGCTTGACAAAGCACTCCATTCAGCCTCAAGATGGAATATATATCTTTTTCCAGGGTGCACTTGCTGTAACATCAAAGAGCAAGGGAACAAACTTCAAGGTCCAAAGTTATGACCTTATCATGCTAGAATAGGATATCTGGTGCATTCCATGTTAAGCTACTTAGACTGCTTGCTATTCATTAAATCATTCTACACTAGTGGACATGGACCAAAGACATGATACAAATTATATACATTCCACAATAAAATGCAGAAAGGCTGGTTTATATACAAGGTTACATTCAACAGACCACTAGTAAGTATGCAAAAGTATTTCCTGAAATTTCAAATGTAAATGTTACTTAGACAATATGTCATGAATCATCTATCAAAGACTGGAAATGTGCAAACAATACCCTTAGAAATGGCAGTTCAAAAGAAGTAAAGAGAGTTCTCATCTCTGTAAGTGGTCTCACAAACTACACATACAAGTAAAAGACTAGTATTAAATGTCAACTAAAACATTTGATCTCATGATTTAGCATACCATACTTCTCATTGACAGACAATTTATTGGAAAAAGGACCATCAAATAATGGAGTTAAAAATTGTATCGAGGACAAAACGTTAAATGTAATAATATGTATTCAGAAATTAAAATGTACCTTTCTAGCGAGTTGTTTTCTTTGTTTTTCACGCTTTTTTATTTCTTCCTTGAATGGAGCGAAAGCACTAGTAGGCAGGATTTCCCTCAGATCAATCTCACATAGCTACATTAGAAAACAAGACAATAAGAACAAAATAACATGAAGAGACACATGCAAGTACCAACAAATTGAATTACCTGGATTGACGTTGTTAAAGAGAAGTGACTCAAGTAACGATATCGTTTTCTTATGGCTTCTGATTGAGTCAATGTCTCCATTTCCAAGATTTCTCCACTGATTCTGAAATTGATTATTTATTTAGATTTATATAAATCCCTGATGGGCACAGGAGCAATGGTAGATAAGCTTGTAGTTTCTACTCGATACATATTGGTATAAGACAAGCAGCAGCAAATTAACTATTTTGGCAATGCAAGGCACTTCATTACATACTTCCCATGCATTTCCACCATGTATCTCTCATTATCACACCCCTTACATTACATGTCAAAATGTTCATATAATCAGAAGGCAAGGAGGTAGAAAGGTGATGACTGGACACATTTTATAGTTTAAGATATGAGAAGTCCGTCTGTATTTAACTATTATGTAAGTTGCACATGAAAAAAAAAATCCTTTACAAGTGACCGTCCGCACTTTATATTGAGGTAGATGGTAGACAAAGGCCATATGTTCCGTACACGAATTTTAAAACCATGTGAGATAATTAATCTTACCAATAAAATGTAAGTTTCTTCAAGCATTTATAAAAATAAAAAGTTGGTATCCATTTGTAAGTTGCTTCAGGTTTTTTTTTTCAAACAATTGGTGCCTGTCTATTACCAACTATTCAATAAAGTGTGGGTTATCCACCTAAAATAAATTTATTCGTTGCACTAAACATATATTTGCAAGTTTAAACATAATGACAACCACATTCAAAACTAACACTACTGAAAGTACTACTATCTTCAATTTATTACTATCTTCATAAGTTAATTTTCTTTTTAAATACTAGTTAAAACCAAAAGCATAAAGTAAAGAGTTTGTTTAGTGTCTATAATTAATGATTCAATGTAATGAACCTTTTACCCAGAAACAAAGCCAGTTAACACTATTAAACTGTTGACCGAGTGTCATATTTCAAAAGAATATTTTGTATCATACATATCCTAATATTTTTGACAAATTACAACCTGCCATAATTTCTACATATTTCATACATAACAATATTTTTGAGTTATTTGAGGACACATACTTACATCAGCATATAGTTAATTGGATAAATATAATACATAGAAATTGGGTTAAATGCCATAAAACAGAATCTTTACGGGTATATTATTTTCTAAGATACAAAGCTGATATTTGGGCTGTACATTATAAAAACAATGCCAGACTTGCCCTTTGACCTATAACTATGTGATACGAAGGTTGGATATGACAACTATCAGCCAATGAAAATGCTGGGAAAACATACATAACTTGCAAGCCTTAGCATATAAGTTTGAACCCGTGATATAAGGCGTGCATCTAGGTTTAAATCCCTACTTTTCATAGCAATATGTGCATGTTGTAAGTGGTCAAAGGAGAGGGTGGGGAGGAGAGTTGCAATGGTGTCAGGAAAGCAGCAGAAAGAACACATTGAGAACACTACTATAGCATGTGCTTCAACAATTCAAGCAACTAAAGAAATGTGTACCTTGGTGGAAGCATATCATAGCTCCCATAATGATGAAGAAGACACTTCATGTTCAAAGGATGCAGAATCAGATGTTGTCCATCTATTGCCTACAATTAAATCAATCATTAAGAAATTAAATTTAAATTACAGAGTAGCTAGTAAGATAGAAAAACAAAGGAACCATGTTCCCCTACATATCAAGAAGACATCTTGATAACATTGCAACATTTGAGTACTCAAGAACAAAATATGGTATGACAAAATAAATGAAATTTTTATTTACCTGGTAAAAGAATATGAATCCCTTTCTGTAGTATCCTGAGAAGTTCTATCCTCATCAAATAATACTCCTTTCTCTGAGCTGCTGGAAGGCTCAGGTACATGAGTAACCGAGTATGGGAACTCTCATCAAGCTTCACATGTCTGAGATTTCTCAAGTAAGAGCTTGATCCCTCCATTTCAAGTAAGAGCTCGATCCCTCCATTTCAATTTCTAGGAAGTTACCTTGAATACAAAAGCCTTAACCATAGAATACTGAATATGACAATTATTTGTATTTACATATATCTTATAAAAAAATAAATACACTTATTCTATAGAAATTGGCACTTACAGAGAAAGAAAAAAACATTACTTGACTAGAATTTGAAAATGTGGGGTAAAGTGTCACATTTAGAACCTGGGATGATTTTCTGTTCCTACAAATATGAGGGGCGTTTCTATAATTTCGCCATCTTTAAATGATCAAGTACAATTTTACAACGACTACAAGCATCAAAGGAAGAATACAAGTTGCTCAGATAGAAAACTAGTTTAATCACCAAGTATTACCTTGAGAATCGAAGCATCGTCAATTTTTCTGTGTTTTGGGAGAAGGTGAGATGAACCCTCAGCTCTCAAAGTAGGGGAATCATGTGCAGCAGCAAAACCAAGGCGTGTTACATCAGAGAACTTCTTCCTTTCTCCATTGATGGGGGGACTTGTTGATGGTACGACACTGCTTCCTAATGCTGAAAACAGGAAGTCCCTTACTATATGTAAAAAGAGAAGAAATATACTTGAAAACAATAGCTCCTTCTAAATCAAATCAACTTGTAGAAGTGATTTTACCATGGGAAACAGTTTGAAGGAAATTGGCTATGCAAAGTAGGTAGCTTAAGAGTTTAAATATTGACATTTAAAAATTGCAAGAATAAAGCTTACAATAACGAGAAGAATAACATAGAATTAAGTGCAATATCCTACCTTCAAAGTCATCAGATGAAAACTGCGCTTCCTTAGGTGGTGAATAATTTTGATCATAAAATATAGGGATCGCGCTTAAGGCTGCAGCTTCAGCCCTGGCTTTCTCATTTTGTTCCTGGACAAAAATAGCATTCATCATTCAGTAAAAATCTTGCTAACTTCTATTCTGACAAGTCGAATGGCATATCGGATGCTTATACAACAAATATGGTGGTTGCTAAGCTTGATTATATTCCTCATTCAGCAAAAAACCTTGCTAACTTTTGTTCTGACAAGTGGAATGGTGTATGAGATGTTTATAGAATTAATATAGTATCTGTAAACTTGATAGCATCATTCTACTTTGGGTACATTTAAGTTTTCAGTAGGAAATGGAAAGTCATTAATTATGGATCAAAATGACCAAGCTGACACAACTAGAAAATCCATGTAACCACATATACATAGGCATACACGCATGCAAAGATACAAGAACCATTCAGGTGTATTTATCAGTTGAATGTAAAAGCTTGACAAAGCACTCCATTCAGCCTCAAGATGGAATATATATCTTTTTCCAGGGTGCACTTGCTGTAACATCAAAGAGCAAGGGAACAAACTTCAAGGTCCAAAGTTATGACCTTATCATGCTAGAATAGGATATCTGGTGCATTCCATGTTAAGCTACTTAGACTGCTTGCTATTCATTAAATCATTCTACACTAGTGGACATGGACCAAAGACATGATACAAATTATATACATTCCACAATAAAATGCAGAAAGGCTGGTTTATATACAAGGTTACATTCAACAGACCACTAGTAAGTATGCAAAAGTATTTCCTGAAATTTCAAATGTAAATGTTACTTAGACAATATGTCATGAATCATCTATCAAAGACTGGAAATGTGCAAACAATACCCTTAGAAATGGCAGTTCAAAAGAAGTAAAGAGAGTTCTCATCTCTGTAAGTGGTCTCACAAACTACACATACAAGTAAAAGACTAGTATTAAATGTCAACTAAAACATTTGATCTCATGATTTAGCATACCATACTTCTCATTGACAGACAATTTATTGGAAAAAGGACCATCAAATAATGGAGTTAAAAATTGTATCGAGGACAAAGCGTTAAATGTAATAATATGTATTCAGAAATTAAAATGTACCTTTCTAGCGAGTTGTTTTCTTTGTTTTTCACGCTTTTTATTTCTTCCTTGAATGGAGCACTAGTAGGCAGGATTTCCCTCAGATCAATCTCACATAGCTACATTAGAAAACAAGACAATAAGAACAAAATAACATGAAGAGACACATGCAAGTACCAACAAATTGAATTACCTGGATTGGCGTTGTTAAAGAGAAGTGACTCAAATGCGATATCGTTTTCTTATGGCTTCTGATTGAGTCAATGTCTCCATTTCCAAGATTTCTCCACTGATTCTGAAATTGATTATTTATTTAGATTTATATAAATCCCTGATGGGCACAGGAGCAATGGTAGATAAGCTTGTAGTTTCTACTCGATACATATTGGTATAAGACAAGCAGCAGCAAATTAACTATTTTGGCAATGCAAGGCACTTCATTACATACTTCCCATGCATTTCCACCATGTATCTCTACGTATCACACCCCTTACATTACATGTCAAAATGTTCATATAATCGTAGCGGCAAGGAGGTAGAAAGGTGATGACTGGACACATTTTATAGTTTAAGATATGAGAAGTCCGTCTGTATTTAACTATTATGTAAGTTGCACATGAAAAAAAAAATCCTTTACAAGTGACCGTCCGCACTTTATATTGAGGTAGATGGTAGACAAAGGCCATATGTTCCGTGCAATTTTAAAACCATGTGAGATAATTAATCTTACCAATAAAATGTAAGTTTCTTCAAGCATTTATAAAAATAAAAAGTTGGTATCCATTTGTAAGTTGCTTCAGGTTTTTTTTTTCAAACAATTGGTGCCTGTCTATTACCAACTATTCAATAAAGTGTGGGTTATCCACCTAAAATAAATTTATTAGTTGCACTAAACATATATTTGCAAGTTTAAACATAATGACAACCACATTCAAAACTAACACTACTGAAAGTACTACTATCTTCAATTTATTACTATCTTCATAAGTTAATTTTCTTTTTAAATACTAGTTAAAACCAAAAGCATAAAGTAAAGAGTTTGTTTAGTGTCTATAATTAATGATTCAATGTAATGAACCTTTTACCCAGAAACAAAGCCAGTTAACACTATTAAACTGTTGACCGAGTGTCATATTTCAAAAGAATATTTTGTATCATACATATCCTAATATTTTTGACAAATTACAACCTGCCATAATTTCTACATATTTCATACATAACAATATTTTTGAGTTATTTGAGGACACATACTTACATCAGCATATAGTTAATTGGATAAATATAATACATAGAAATTGGGTTAAATGCCATAAAACAGAATCTTTACGGGTATATTATTTTCTAAGATACAAAGCTGATATTTGGGCTGTACATTATAAAAACAATGCCAGACTTGCCCTTTGACCTATAACTATGTGATACGAAGGTTGGATATGACAACTATCAGCCAATGAAAATGCTGGGAAAACATACATAACTTGCAAGCCTTAGCATATAAGTTTGAACCCGTGATATAAGGCGTGCATCTAGGTTTAAATCCCTACTTTTCATAGCAATATGTGCATGTTGTAAGTGGTCAAAGGGAGAGGGTGGGGAGGGAGAGTTGCAATGGTGTCAGGAAAGCAGCAGAAAGAACACATTGAGAACACTACTATAGCATGTGCTTCAACAATTCAAGCAACTAAAGAAATGTGTACCTTGGTGGAAGCATATCATAGCTCCCATAATGATGAAGAAGACACTTCATGTTCAAAGGATGCAGAATCAGATGTTGTCCATCTATTGCCTACAATTAAATCAATCATTAAGAAATTAAATTTAAATTACAGAGTAGCTAGTAAGATAGAAAAAACAAAGGAACCATGTTCCCCTACATATCAAGAAGACATCTTGATAACATTGCAACATTTGAGTACTCAAGAACAAAATATGGTATGACAAAATAAATGAAATTTTTATTTACCTGGTAAAAAGAATATGAATCCCTTTCTGTAGTATCCTGAGAAGTTCTATCCTCATCAAATAATACTCCTTTCTCTGAGCTGCTGGAAGGCTCAGGTACATGAGTAACGAGTATGGGAACTCTCATCAAGCTTCACATGTCTAAGATCACTGTAAGATGTTCTATCTCCTGATTCCAGTGCAGTTGTGTTGGCATGGTTGGAAGCCGAAGTTGAAACTAACACGTTGGAGCCTGCCTTATTCGGATTATTTGTCATCTTTGATCTAGAGGAAGTTGTAGCACTATTTTTCAAAGGAGGACTACCGCTAATAGTCAGTTGCTCCAGCCAATTTTTTATCCTTTCCTCTAGCTGTTCCAAAGCTGCACAGACATATGGAAGCCTTTCTAAATCATCAACAAAGCCTGATTCCGCTTTACTTAGCCAATTGTTGAGATCTGATTTTGCCTCTCGTGCAGAAAATTCAACATCTGATGTCAAAGTGAACTTGGAGAACAAGTCATTTATACCATCACTGCTATACTGCAATGAACCTTCCTCTTGGTTATTTTTCAATGATGGGAAGAGTGAATCTTTTAGGCGAAGTTAGAAGTGTAAAATGGACATTATCACCAACATGGAACTGTTTAACATTTTCAATCTGAATGGTACATAAATCTCTAGAAGATATCATCATAAAACATAGGTGTATTTATCAGTTGAATGTAAAAGCTTGACAAAGCACTCCATTCAGCCTCAAGATGGAATATATATCTTTTCCAGGGTGCACTTGCTGTAACATCAAAGAGCAAGGGAACAAACTTCAAGGTCCAAAGTTATGACCTTATCATGCTAGAATAGGATATCTGGTGCATTCCATGTTAAGCTACTTAGACTGCTTGCTATTCATTAAATCATTCTACACTAGTGGACATGGACCAAAGACATGATACAAATTATATACATTCCACAATAAAATGCAGAAAGGCTGGTTTATATACAAGGTTACATTCAACAGACCACTAGTAAGTATGCAAAAGTATTTCCTGAAATTTCAAATGTAAATGTTACTTAGACAATATGTCATGAATCATCTATCAAAGACTGGAAATGTGCAAACAATACCCTTAGAAATGGCAGTTCAAAAGAAGTAAAGAGAGTTCTCATCTCTGTAAGTGGTCTCACAAACTACACATACAAGTAAAAGACTAGTATTAAATGTCAACTAAAACATTTGATCTCATGATTTAGCATACCATACTTCTCATTGACAGACAATTTATTGGAAAAAGGACCATCAAATAATGGAGTTAAAAATTGTATCGAGGACAAAGCGTTAAATGTAATAATATGTATTCAGAAATTAAAATGTACCTTTCTAGCGAGTTGTTTTCTTTGTTTTTCACGCTTTTTATTTCTTCCTTGAATGGAGCCGAAAGCACTAGTAGGCAGGATTTCCCTCAGATCAATCTCACATAGCTACATTAGAAAACAAGACAATAAGAACAAAATAACATGAAGAGACACATGCAAGTACCAACAAATTGAATTACCTGGATTGGCGTTGTTAAAGAGAAGCTCAAATGCGATATCGTTTTCTTATGGCTTCTGATTGAGTCAATGTCTCCATTTCCAAGATTTCTCCACTGATTCTGAAATTGATTATTTATTTAGATTTATATAAATCCCTGATGGGCACAGGAGCAATGGTAGATAAGCTTGTAGTTTCTACTCGATACATATTGGTATAAGACAAGCAGCAGCAAATTAACTATTTTGGCAATGCAAGGCACTTCATTACATACTTCCCATTTTCCACCATGTATCTCTATTATCACACCCCTTACATTACATGTCAAAATGTTCATATAATCGTAGCGGCAAGGAGGTAGAAAGGTGATGACTGGACACATTTTATAGTTTAAGATATGAGAAGTCCATCTGTATTTAACTATTATGTAAGTTGCACATGAAAAAAAAAATCCTTTACAAGTGACCGTCCGCACTTTATATTGAGGTAGATGGTAGACAAAGGCCATATGTTCCGTACACAATTTTAAAACCATGTGAGATAATTAATCTTACCAATAAAATGTAAGTTTCTTCAAGCATTTATAAAAATAAAAAGTTGGTATCCATTTGTAAGTTGCTTCAGGTTTTTTTTTTCAAACAATTGGTGCCTGTCTATTACCAACTATTCAATAAAGTGTGGGTTATCCACCTAAAATAAATTTATTAGTTGCACTAAACATATATTTGCAAGTTTAAACATAATGACAACCACATTCAAAACTAACACTACGAAAGTACTACTATCTTCAATTTATTACTATCTTCATAAGTTAATTTTCTTTTTAAATACTAGTTAAAACCAAAAGCATAAAGTAAAGAGTTTGTTTAGTGTCTATAATTAATGATTCAATGTAATGAACCTTTTACCCAGAAACAAAGCCAGTTAACACTATTAAACTGTTGACCGAGTGTCATATTTCAAAAGAATATTTTGTATCATACATATCCTAATATTTTTGACAAATTACAACCTGCCATAATTTCTACATATTTCATACATAACAATATTTTTGAGTTATTTGAGGACACATACTTACATCAGCATATAGTTAATTGGATAAATATAATACATAGAAATTGGGTTAAATGCCATAAAACAGAATCTTTTCGGGTATATTATTTTCTAAGATACAAAGCTGATATTTGGGCTGTACATTATAAAAACAATGCCAGACTTGCCCTTTGACCTATAACTATGTGATACGAAGGTTGGATATGACAACTATCAGCCAATGAAAATGCTGGGAAAACATACATAACTTGCAAGCCTTAGCATATAAGTTTGAACCCGTGATATAAAGCGTGCATCTAGGTTTAAATCCTACTTTTCATAGCAATATGTGCATGTTGTAAGTGGTCAAAGGGAGAGGGTGGGGAGGAGAGTTGCAATGGTGTCAGGAAAGCAGCAGAAAGAACACATTGAGAACACTACTATAGCATGTGCTTCAACAATTCAAGCAACTAAAGAAATGTGTACCTTGGTGGAAGCATATCATAGCTCCCATAATGATGAAGAAGACACTTCATGTTCAAAGGATGCAGAATCAGATGTTGTCCATCTATTGCCTACAATTAAATCAATCATTAAGAAATTAAATTTAAATTACAGAGTAGCTAGTAAGATAGAAAAAACAAAGGAACCATGTTCCCCTACATATCAAGAAGACATCTTGATAACATTGCAACATTTGAGTACTCAAGAACAAAATATGGTATGACAAAATAAATGAAATTTTTATTTACCTGGTAAAAAGAATATGAATCCCTTTCTGTAGTATCCTGAGAAGTTCTATCCTCATCAAATAATACTCCTTTCTCTGAGCTGCTGGAAGGCTCAGGTACATGAGTAACCGAAGTATGGGAACTCTCATCAAGCTTCACATGTCTAAGATCACTGTAAGATGTTCTATCTCCTGATTCCAGTGCAGTTGTGTTGGCATGGTTGGAAGCCGAAGTTGAAACTAACACGTTGGAGCCTGCCTTATTCGGATTATTTGTCATCTTTGATCTAGAGGAAGTTGTAGCACTATTTTTCAAAGGAGGACTACCGCTAATAGTCAGTTGCTCCAGCCAATTTTTTATCCTTTCCTCTAGCTGTTCCAAAGCTGCACAGACATATGGAAGCCTTTCTAAATCATCAACAAAGCCTGATTCCGCTTTACTTAGCCAATTGTTGAGATCTGATTTTGCCTCTCGTGCAGAAAATTCAACATCTGATGTCAAAGTGAACTTGGAGAACAAGTCATTTATACCATCACTGCTATACTGCAATGAACCTTCCTCTTGGTTATTTTTCAATGATGGGAAGAGTGAATCTTTTAGGCGAGTTAGAAGTGTAAAATGGACATTATCACCAACATGGAACTGTTTAACATTTTCAATCTGAATGGTACATAAATCTCTAGAAGATATCATCATAAAACATAGGGGGCATTTTTTCCAGCTATCACCTTTATGATCCCCCTTCCCCATCAACAAATACCTGAGTATGCAGGGAAAACAATATATATGACCACATGATGTTATTTGTGGACAAAGTGGAGTATCCAAGCAAATTGGACACTTCACCGTAAATGGTGTAGAGTATCGTACACAGATAATATCTTCCCATTGTAACATCTTATCAGGATCCATTGATTCAACCTGGTAACTTCCTGTATCCAACACAACAAATTTATAATTTGCTTGCAGAAATAAGTCTTTGTTGTAAGGTTTTATCTTCCTTTGCCTTCTAGGAGGAGGAGCTCGAGGGTCAGGCGGGGATAGGATTATAATGAAAATTAAGCAAATAATTAGCATTCCCAACTTGGTTTCTTTTGTAAGCTGATTGTACAGTGTTTCCTTGATACACACTCGAACCTGAGGCTGAGTGAACAGATTGAATAAATTTGCCAGTTTCCGAGAACCGCCTGTTGGTCTGGGATCCTAACTGGTCAGGCCCGAATTGAGAAGATATCCCTCCTTGCATGGCTGAACGGCCCTCAGAAAAGGTATCTTTGCTTTGTCCACGTGATTCCTTCCTGGCATTCGGACTTTTATGTTCAACCCCCTGCAATAATAATAATAGTAAAATTATATACCGAACTTCACCTAAGAAAATTCAATCTTACACTAACACACTTTTGAAAGTAGCTAACAAACAATTAGTAGGGATTGTTTAGTTTATTTTCAGCATCACATGTGATTAGTTTAGATTAAAAAATGACTATAAAGTGCTTAAGGATCTTATCTTAACTCCATCTTTTGAGGAGTTAAAAGTGAAAAAAATACTATATTTAAGTAAATACTGGAAAGTTTTTCAAACAAAGAGAGAACTCAATGGAAGGGAGACAATATTATAGACAGGTAACATTAATCACAATCCTAGAGGTCATCCATCAGTTTATTGTCCCTTCTATATACTTGTTTTATGACTCAACTGTGTCTACACTCTACTGTTAATCAACAGATTAAGAGGATCATAGAAATGGTAAAGTGAAACTTCAAAAGATGCAGTATAATAAATTGTTAGGCACTGCAAACACATTGTGCTCTGAAATAAATATATCATTGTACCACAAAGTTAATAATTAATATCAGCTCTCTGTATTATACCCAATTGTCTCATGCTTTGCTTCAACTACAAGTCGACAACTCTTGGTTTAAATGGAAGGACTTTATGGTGGCCATGTTGCTTCCCCACCTAGTAATTCTTGTTGGATCTACAAATATGCTTGCTCAATTCTCTTTTAAGTTCATATGCTATCAAAGTTACTATCACGACCCAAAATCAGGCATGAGACAAGCAACAGGATGAAAAGCCTAGTGAGCCTATGAATATGATGTGCACCCACACAACAACATGCTTATAGACCCACGACAGCAAGAAGTGATCAACGTAGTAACCTGCATTTAGCCGACACAAGCAATAATACAACATAAATAATAGACTCTGATTTGCGTGCCAAGAGTTCTGACAAAAAATCAAGAAGCTAAATTTTTGAGCTTAAAGTTATATATTTACATAGATGCTTGAGTACATAAACCACCAGAATTCGAACATCGTGTATTCTAAAGAAATAAGACACCGCCTTTCGCAATAAGTTGAGAGATTTCTTCTCTCCATTCCTATGCATCTCTTCTCTGTTACTTCTTTGATACTGGTTTCCCGATACATGACACTTTTGCATGAATGTAAAATAGTCATATAAATATAGAAAACCAGGATGAGCAAAATATAGAAAACAGTGGATCTATGCATCAATACATAATCGTAGATCCATTTCTAGAGATTAATGTTGCTAAATGTTAATGACCATGCTGCATCAGCTGCAGCTAAGCCAGAGGAAGAAAGTGGTAGACAAAGGCCATATGTTCCGCATAACTAATTTTAAAACCATGTGAGATAATTAATCTTACCAATAAAATGTAAGTTTCTTCAAGCATTTATAAAAATAAAAAGTTGGTATCCATTTGTAAGTTGCTTCAGGTTTTTTTTTTCAAACAATTGGTGCCTGTCTATTACCAACTATTCAATAAAGTGTGGGTTATCCACCTAAAATAAATTTATTCGTTGCACTAAACATATATTTGCAAGTTTAAACATAATGACAACCACATTCAAAACTAACACTACGAAAGTACTACTATCTTCAATTTATTACTATCTTCATAAGTTAATTTTCTTTTAAATACTAGTTAAAACCAAAAGCATAAAGTAAAGAGTTTGTTTAGTGTCTATAATTAATGATTCAATGTAATGAACCTTTTACCCAGAAACAAAGCCAGTTAACACTATTAAACTGTTGACCGAGTGTCATATTTCAAAAGAATATTTTGTATCATACATATCCTAATATTTTGACAAATTACAACCTGCCATAATTTCTACATATTTCATACATAACAATATTTTTGAGTTATTTGAGGACACATACTTACATCAGCATATAGTTAATTGGATAAATATAATACATAGAAATTGGGTTAAATGCCATAAAACAGAATCTTTACGGGTATATTATTTTCTAAGATACAAAGCTGATATTTGGGCTGTACATTATAAAAACAATGCCAGACTTGCCCTTTGACCTATAACTATGTGATACGAAGGTTGGATATGACAACTATCAGCCAATGAAAATGCTGGGAAAACATACATAACTTGCAAGCCTTAGCATATAAGTTTGAACCCGTGATATAAGGCGTGCATCTAGGTTTAAATCCCTACTTTTCATAGCAATATGTGCATGTTGTAAGTGGTCAAAGGGAGAGGGTGGGAGGAGAGTTGCAATGGTGTCAGGAAAGCAGCAGAAAGAACACATTGAGAACACTACTATAGCATGTGCTTCAACAATTCAAGCAACTAAAGAAATGTGTACCTTGGTGGAAGCATATCATAGCTCCCATAATGATGAAGAAGACACTTCATGTTCAAAGGATGCAGAATCAGATGTTGTCCATCTATTGCCTACAATTAAATCAATCATTAAGAAATTAAATTTAAATTACAGAGTAGCTAGTAAGATAGAAAAACAAAGGAACCATGTTCCCTACATATCAAGAAGACATCTTGATAACATTGCAACATTTGAGTACTCAAGAACAAAATATGGTATGACAAAATAAATGAAATTTTTATTTACCTGGTAAAAGAATATGAATCCCTTTCTGTAGTATCCTGAGAAGTTCTATCCTCATCAAATAATACTCCTTTCTCTGAGCTGCTGGAAGGCTCAGGTACATGAGTAACCAGTATGGGAACTCTCATCAAGCTTCACATGTCTAAGATCACTGTAAGATGTTCTATCTCCTGATTCCAGTGCAGTTGTGTTGGCATGGTTGGAAGCCGGTTGAAACTAACACGTTGGAGCCTGCCTTATTCGGATTATTTGTCATCTTTGATCTAGAGGAAGTTGTAGCACTATTTTTCAAAGGAGGACTACCGCTAATAGTCAGTTGCTCCAGCCAATTTTTATCCTTTCCTCTAGCTGTTCCAAAGCTGCACAGACATATGGAAGCCTTTCTAAATCATCAACAAAGCCTGATTCCGCTTTACTTAGCCAATTGTTGAGATCTGATTTTGCCTCTCGCAGAAAATTCAACATCTGATGTCAAAGTGAACTTGGAGAACAAGTCATTTATACCATCACTGCTATACTGCAATGAACCTTCCTCTTGGTTATTTTTCAATGATGGGAAGAGTGAATCTTTTAGGCGAAGTTAGAAGTGTAAAATGGACATTATCACCAACATGGAACTGTTTAACATTTTCAATCTGAATGGTACATAAATCTCTAGAAGATATCATCATAAAACATAGGGGCATTTTTCCAGCTATCACCTTTATGATCCCCCTTCCCCATCAACAAATACCTGAGTATGCAGGGAAAACAATATATATGACCACATGATGTTATTTGTGGACAAAGTGGAGTATCCAAGCAAATTGGACACTTCACCGTAAATGGTGTAGAGTATCGTACACAGATAATATCTTCCCATTGTAACATCTTATCAGGATCCATTGATTCAACCTGGTAACTTCCTGTATCCAACACAACAAATTTATAATTTGCTTGCAGAAATAAGTCTTTGTTGTAAGGTTTTATCTTCCTTTGCCTTCTAGGAGGAGGAGCTCGAGGGGTCAGACGGGGGATAGGATTATAATGAAAATTAAGCAAATAATTCGCATTCCCAACTTGGTTTCTTTTGTAAGCTGATTGTACAGTGTTTCCTTGATACACACTCGAACCTGAGGCTGAGTGAACAGATTGAATAAATTTGCCAGTTTCCGAGAACCGCCTGTTGGTCTGGGATCCTAACTGGTCAGGCCCGAATTGAGAAGATATCCCTCCTTGCATGGCTGAACGGCCCTCAGAAAAGGTATCTTTGCTTTGTCCACGTGATTCCTTCCTGGCATTCGGACTTTTATGTTCAACCCCCTGCAATAATAATAATAGTAAAATTATATACCGAACTTCACCTAAGAAAATTCAATCTTACACTAACACACTTTTGAAAGTAGCTAACAAACAATTAGTAGGGATTGTTTAGTTTATTTTCAGCATCACATGTGATTAGTTTAGATTAAAAAAATGACTATAAAGTGCTTAAGGATCTTATCTTAACTCCATCTTTTGAGGAGTTAAAAGTGAAAAAAATACTATATTTAAGTAAATACTGGAAAGTTTTTTCAAACAAAGAGAGAACTCAATGGAAGGGAGACAATATTATAGACAGGTAACATTAATCACAATCCTAGAGGTCATCCATCAGTTTATTGTCCCTTCTATATACTTGTTTTATGACTCAACTGTGTCTACACTCTACTGTTAATCAACAGATTAAGAGGATCATAGAAATGGTAAAGTGAAACTTCAAAAGGTAACAGTATAATAAATTGTTAGGCACTGCAAACACATTGTGCTCTGAAATAAATATATCATTGTACCACAAAGTTAATAATTAATATCAACGCTCTCTGTATTATACCCAATTGTCTCATGCTTTGCTTCAACTACAAGTCGACAACTCTTGGTTTAAATGGAAGGACTTTATGGTGGCCATGTTGCTTCCCCACCTAGTAATTCTTGTTGGATCTACAAATATGCTTGCTCAATTCTCTTTTAAGTTCATATGCTATCAAAGTTACTATCACGACCCAAAATCAGGCATGAGACAAGCAACAGGATGAAAAGCCTAGTGAGCCTATGAATATGATGTGCACCCACACAACAACATGCTTATAGACCCACGACAGCAAGAAGTGATCAACGTAGTAACCTGCATTTAGCCGACACAAGCAATAATACAACATAAATAATAGACTCTGATTTATGTACAAGAGTTCTGACAAAAATCAAGAAGCTACATTTTGAGCTTAAAGTTATATATTTACATAGATGCTTGAGTACATAAACCACCAGAATTGAACATCGTATTCTAAAGAAATAAGACACCGCTTTCGCAATAAGTTGAGAGATTTCTTCTCTCCATTCCTATGCATCTCTTCTCTGTTACTTCTTTGATACTGGTTTCCCGATACATGACACTTTTGCATGAATGTAAAATAGTCATATAAATATAGAAAACCAGGATGAGCAAAATATAGAAAACAGTGGATCTATGCATCAATACATAATCGTAGATCCATTTCTAGAGATTAATGTTGCTAAATGTTAATGACCATGCTGCATCAGCTGCAGCTAAGCCAGAGGAAGAAAGTGGAAGAGAGAGAGATGGAATAGGTTTCAGTTTATTTGGCTAAGTGATATTTGGCTTCGGAAATCACTTTGTTTTGGAGTTGAAGTATGGAGAAGCATGGAATAACATAGGTAAAATGATGCTAGATTTCATACTGCTTGCAGTTTAAAACTTTTCTCACCTTTGTCGTATATGGCAAGTTCAATTGCCAAGGAAACAAATATAGTCAGAAGGTAGCCTAAGTCACCCCCCAAACCAAGAACCCCCAACCACTAAAAAAAACACGCACGCACACACAAAAACAATAAATTAAAAATAACAGCACAACTGCCAAGAAATGTTCTCCAAAATGCATATGACGCGTTATTATCATACTTATGCTTGTTTAATCAAGTGGAATCTTACAAGGTCATCAACAAAAAGTAACAACAAATTTGAGTTTCTTTAGATAATATCATGGAACTTACATTCTTGGGTAGATCACAAGAACCTCCAGGAATCCCTACAGCTGACCCTGCAAAGCAAAAAAATAACAATTGAAGTTATTCTATGGAGAAGGAAGTTCGAGCCTCCAAGTATATATAAAGGAGCGTGTGAAAGAAATTACAACTAAGGAACTTGCCACAATTATTTCATTGTACTAGTTCACCTGGCAAGTTCTATGCACGCTTAGAAGAAACACTTTGCACAAAATCAATACTGAAATACAATTATATTTTATGAATATGAAATAACTATAACAATATAAAAGTATATATTTCTTTTAGAATTTTTTTATTTTATTTAGAGTTACATGATAAGTAAGGTTAAATTAACTCGAAAGCAAATCTAAGCATAGCTAATACATCTAATACAGAGAGAAATTTAAGAAGTTATGAATTTATAAAACTAATGCTTCTCCAGATTCTTACCAAAAAGAACAAACTAGGAAGTTTAAGATTAAACTGACACTTTTCTACTTTAAATACAAAAGAGATGTAAAAAAAAGATTATAATGGTAGTTCAAATGTTCATCCAAAATATCCATGTACTCATCTTATCTTGTTTTGGATGCCTTTACCATGTGTATTGACATTACAATGAAGTTTCATAAGATAGCAATTGTTGTGCAATCACCTTGGCACAGACCAATTTATATCTCTACATCATTTTATAAGAATGAAAAAATAGGTGTAGTTAAGTAATAAATATGTCACTTAGTAGGATAATCAGTAATTCATCTACCATACATGTATATGATCTTTCCTCTTATCTACATATCTACTTTGAAATGATTAATTCTATAAAAGACATATATATTAATATGTTAAAATTTTATTTATTTACTATGTTTTCTATATATCCAATACCTGACCTAAGTTTCATATAGCCCCTAGAATTTTCTTAATTTGAAATTTTGAATAGCCCCCAATAATCTACAAGTTCTTTAAATTAACCTGTCGTTATCCCTTGGCTGAGGAAAAAGAAAAGAACAATTTTGGAACATCACTGACATCTTAGGTTAAAATTAACTTCTTAAACTCCCAACTCTCTTCCTTCTTTTCTTCTTTAGCCCTTTCACTCTTCCCTCGATTCTCAGCGCCCATCTCCAACAATATTCTCCAAACCATTATCTTTCTCATCCCCCTCCCACAAACACCCACACTCACACAACTCTAAACTCTTCTCTATTTCTTATCTCCTTCCCCTCCACTAGTCTTTTCAAACGTATAACCAAGCCCTCATCGACCCTAATATCACTCACTCTCTCTACTAACTTTTCCTTGTGAATCTCTAAGCTTGTAACACCATAAATCCAACTCCACAAATCCGCATACAGATTCAGTTTAGGGGCTGTTTGGATCCTTGGTTACTTTCAAGAATCCAAGGATTTTGATCTGAAAAATACAAAATAAATTATAAAAAGTATATTAAAATTTAGAACTCTTAAATAATTCAAAACATTCAAAAAAAAAAAAATAGAAGTATCATATTATATTTTAGATACACAATTAATCACAAGTGCTGCCCATAGATCCTTATTTCAACTTAACCACTTTCTTTGCAAACAACCAAGATTTTCAAGATTTTCTTTTCAAGACCAACTTTCCACTCCACTATCCTACAAACCAAACAAAATTTGGAAATTTCAAAAATTCATAGATTCCTTAGATTTATGACATGTCATAAATCCAAAATATAAATTCTCAACCAAAGCAGCCTCTTAGGGCTTGGCTATGGGTTGTAGCCAATTTAGAGCTAGGAATTCAAAATATAAGATAGAGAAAAAGGAGGAGCCATTTATGTGTTCTCAGTCGTTCGAGTTCAGAGCTAAGTAAAGCCTACTTATCATCTTAAGATGTGAGCGTGGAGTCTGATTATGTCTCAAGCATGGCCCCTTTATTTAAATAATGCTAAAGAATACATTACATAACATGAAATAACACCTTACATAGCGTAACAAACCTTTCGTAGCGCTACACTATTTCAATATAGCATTAGTCATCAAGATAGAGCGAGAGTTCAACTGGTTTATGGGATGACTCTATTGCTCCTCATCCCTCGAATGCCACCTCATTTCACTCTGCAACAACGACGCTGGTATTCTATTTGAGCGTAACTAATAACTTATAGTTTATATGTGTTGGATTAATATTTTTCTAATACGTGTATGTCTTTGTGATATTTTTTTTCTTGAACCATCAATCTATCTCAGAGTTTGGATCTATTTAGAGAACGTAGAATTTGGAAGGAGGGGAACCATTTCATTCTCTTTATTGCTTGCTAGTAACTTAGTATAGCTTGCATTAGCTTTTAAAATTTTTATTAACACCTATGATTTTTTATTCCATGATCTTGTTTACTAAAATTATTATAGTTGCTATTATTTATCTTAAATTTAAAAAAAATAAAACATGCACCCTACAAACCAAGCTAAAATTTGACAACTTATCTTGCGACACCCAATAACTAACTCAAAGGACATGTCATGCATTTAGACAACTTATCTTGCGACAAATATAAAATGCAAAGCACGCTTGCATATTCAGTTTTCAACAAATAAAATATGTGGGAGCTTGTATCTTGACGTTGATAGCGAATTTCTTATTTTCTACGATTGGCGAACTTCTTGCATAGGTAGCAAATGAACTTCTTTAGACAATTCAGGTGTTTGTCAGATCAGAAACTAACATAACACAAACAGGAATCATCAATATAACACCTATCCGTACTCGCGCTATCTCTGCTCTATATAGCCTGCCACACACTAACATTGAAGAGCAAACACACGACGTTTCTTCGCAACTTAGCTTGTTCAACATTGCAAATCTTGTTCACTAACAAATTAACAAAACAGCTAAAAGTTATCTTGTGTTATGCTTATTATATATTTACCATATTTCAAAGATGTGAATTAATAAATCCTAAATCAGATTAAACAAACACCGCAGGAATAGAAAGGCAATTTCTTTCAACGATCAATCTTTTCCAATAAATAACAAAAAAAATGACCTAATCTCAATCCAAGCGAATCAAGAACTCACCAGAATCCTCTCCTTCAACGTCGCCTCCGCTCTCCGCCGCGGCCTCCGTCGCCGATCCGCCGCCGCCGTGCGCCGAGACGCCCGCGATCCGGCGAGGATCGAGGCCGCGACGAGGGCTTCGGTCGGCGATTCCATCGTCGGAGCTAGGGTTTTGAAGGGGATCGAGAGGGGCCGAGGGTTTCGAACTCTGGGCGTCGATGGGGGAGATGGACATGAAAGAGTAGGGGTAAACGGGGGGGAAGTCGCGAGAGAACAGCCGAAGCCGAGTTTGGGGAGAAAATTCTGGGGCTTTATTTATTTTCTGTTTTTTTTTAAACTTTATTTTCGGTGAATTTGGGGAAATTATTGGCACGTGTCGGTAGGCATCTGCCGGTGGGACGGAATATTCGCGAGGCAGTGCACGAATCTTAATGAGAAGATGGTGCGAGCTAAGGTGAGCAGATCGGGCTGTTTGGTTCATCGATTGCATTTTAAAAGGGTTTGCATGAAGTGCAAAATCAAATAAATTTCCTGTTTGTTTACACACGCATTTTGGTGAGGACTAATTGGTTCCAAAATCATTGGTATACTTACCTCCCATAAAACTAAGTTATTGCAAAGTCATTTTTTAACATACAAGGAGTATTCTTTTTCGTAAAAAACTTAAGAAGCTACAGAAAGAAGAATAAATATTGTTTGAAAATAAAATCAACGACTACATATCCTCTTAGAACCAACGGCGGCCGGTTCTAAGCCACTCATTAGATCTGAGCCACTCATTAAATCAACAACTACACATCCACACGTTAACTTTGCTTTTTCCTCACAGTGAGGTTGCAATGTTTTTGTCAAGGGGACTCCAAACTGCATCCAAAGAAAAAATAAATAAACTCTATAAAATCAACGCACATCCATAAATAAACTAAATGAAATACTCTAGTTACCGTCATTATAAGTGCATACAAAGAAAAATAATAATAAACTCTATATTTTTTTATTAAATAAAACTCAGCTTAGAGAGCCTGATTCTTACGATTAATATCGATAATAGACTTAAAATAATAGAGATATGTACAGCAAGATGACAAGCTAAACCAATGAAGTATATAGATAATGATCTCAAAGTAGACATATACAATGCTTAATGAAGACATGTAAATCCTCTCATTTTTTTTTAGCCTGTAAATTTCATGAAAATTTAAATGTCCACACACTGTTTTTACTAATTTACAATAATAGTGTAACAAACTGTCTTGATAAGCAATTATAATTTTAAAACTTTCTCCGTAACACCAATACTCATTTTCCTCACTACATCGCAAGCATCAGGTCCCCATTACAGAATAGCTTTATCTCGGATATTCTAGGGGAAAAAAATTCTAGAAGAGTAAACATTATGCAATGATATAGAAAATCAATAAAACATATTACTTGATGAACAATTGCGAAGATTAGCTAACTGTATTACTACCACCAGTAGAGTAAGTGATGTGAAACACTGTGTGTGCAGGTATGAAGATCGGCGACAACAATGCTTCACCAAATCAGCGATCGATCTAGGCAGAAGCTCACGAAATAAAGGACGTTGACGATGGTTTTAAACAAAATTGCAATGTACTAAGTCGAGGCCTTTGTAAATTTTTCGAAAAATGAATGTAATGATTTATTCTTGTAATAAAGTTCAAGTTGTAATATTTAGATAAGTAAATATACTTGGCAATGTAATCACTCGCCACTTAATCAAGCAAAGATATAGCACAATCGAATCGATAATAAAATTGATAATAACATGCACGCAATAGTAGTTCAAAATATTAAAGCGAAAGAAAGTTAAACCTTTGTCGGATTGAACGGTTCGATGAGAGGAGCCTCCTGAGGTGGTTCCAATTTAGACCAATTAAATCAAACCCAATTGAACCAAATCCAATTGAACCAAACCCCATAAATTAGATCGTTCCTGCAGGTCGATTCCTCCCTCTTCAAACCCGATCGACAGGATCTCGGTGGCGGCAGCGGCGTGAGCGGCAGGGGCGGATCACGACGACGAAGCGACAGGCGGCGCCAGTGAGAGCGGTCGCTTGAATGAAATCTGGACAACCGAATGCTTCAAACGCAGACGAGAGGCGATCGCGTCAGCGCCAGCCGGAAGAAACTGGCGAATCAATAGCGGTCAGCGAAACTTGGGTTAACAATTAGGGAAGACGAAGAGTGTTAGGGCTCGGCTCTGCATTGCTCTGGCCAGAGTAATCCGGCAACTAAAACGGCGGCAGCGAGTAAAGCGGCGGGCTTGGTGACGGCGAGGTGCGGGGAAGCAGAGAGTTGACGACGGCTAGGGTTTCACACCCGAAGAGGAAACACGGTTTCACACCATAATTTCGGTAACAAAATTTCTTTATTCTTCAATTCACTGATTTGATTCGACATGTTAGGTTTAAATAAGATTACAAAATCAAATCTCTCACAAATCTACCAAATAAATAACTACCAAATAAAAATAGAAATTCAAAATTCAAATCTAATCTACCAAATCTGAAAACACTGTCAAATCAAAGCTAAATCTGAAAACACTGCTAAATCAAAACCATATCACGTGGACCCGCCAGAGTGAAACTCGGCGTCTCTGTGATAAACTCGGCGAAGTCTCGTGGGAGCGCCGAGATGTCCTCGCCATTCTCCCTGTGGAGAGAACTCGACTCGCCGAGTGTAAGTCGAACGGTGTCATCTTGCTCAAGAAGATCCGATCCACCGTAAGTCGCCTCGACGAGCCAAGTATCATCGACTCAGTCGACCTTTCCAATGCACTAAGTACTGCGGATACCACCATTGCTAGTAGAAATAATATTATCATCAATAATACTATCAATGTCATGTGTCAGATTTGGGGTGATATCTGGGAAGTGGTGGTAAATGAAAGCTCTCAGAAATAGGCTCAGGGGTAGGCTCATCAACCAGTGGGTTGTCGGGGTTTAAATGGGGGCCTTTGTATTCTACTAAATCTTCAATATTAAAAGTCGAACGAATATTAAAACCTTCAGGAAGGTCAAGAACATAAGCATTATCATTAATTTTCTTGAGAATTTTAAAAGACCCTGCACTTTGTGCATGCAACTTTTTAACAGTTCCCGGAGGAAACCGCTCGACGATCCCACCATTACATGATCACCAACACTAAATTCTTTGAACCTCCTTTTTAGATTTGCACGCAGTTTATAGTTGGCATAGCTGTCATTGATCTTGTCACTTATTTCTTTATGCAAATCATGAATGCGAGATGCAAATGCAGATGCTGACTCAGATACCCTATGATGTGCAGACATGGGGACAAGATCTATAGGTTGCCTAGGCTTATACCCATACACGACCTCAGCTGGACTAATACCTGTAGACCTATTCACGGAGTTATTATAAGCAAATTCAGCAGTAGGCAGATGTTGATCCCAATCCCTAAGATTCTCACCAACTAGTGATCTCAAAAGATTACCTAAGCTCCTATTAACTACTTCAGTTTGACCATCGGTCTGAGGATGAAAAGCCGTTGAGAATTGAAGCTTAGTTCCCATTTTGTGCCAAAGGGTTTTCCAAAAATAACTTGTAAACTTAACATCCCTATCAGACACAATTGTTTTCGGTAGTCCGTGCAATTTAACAACTTCATTAAAATATAGCTTGGCCACATGAGAAGCGCCGAAGTTTTGGAGCACGGTATGAAGTGGGCCATTTTAGAGAATCGGTCCACAACAACAAGGACGGAATCGTGTTTTCTAATTGTTTTAGGAAGTCCTAACACGAAGTCCATGCTGACGTCTTGCCATGGACAATTTGGAACGGGGAGAGGAGTGTATAAGCCGTATTGTTTTCGTTGCTTAGCGGTTGGCGGGTGTGACATCGACCCACTAACCTAACAACGTCACGCTTAATACTTGGCCAATAAAAACGAGATTCAACTGCCTCGACAGTCTTGCTACTTCCGAAATGTCCTGCAAGGCCTCCAGCATGTAGTTCCCAAATTAAAAATTCCCTCAGAGATGTGTTGGGAATACACAACTTACGAAGATGAAAAAGATATCCATCCTTCAGGAGAAAACCATCTATTTCACGGGTCTCTTTATCATTCAGCAAAGTAAAAACTTCACAAAAATCAGGACACGACTCATACTGATCTTTGATTTTCTCAAAGCCGACTACTTCCGCGCTCATAATGGCAAGAAGATGCATGCGGCGACTGAGTGCATCGGCGGCCTTATTTTCTATTCCCGCTTTATGCTTGATCGTATAGGTATAGTCCTGGAGAAACTCAACCCATCGACCATGTCTGGCATTCAATTTCTTTTGAGAGTGAATATATCGAAGGGCCTCGTGGTCAGAATATATGACGAATTCTTTCGGTAATAAGTAGTGACGCCAGTGTCGAAGAGATTGTATTATCAAGATAGAATTCTTTATCATAGGTGGAATAACGTTGCCTAGTGTCATTTAGCTTCTCACTAAAGTAAGCAACGGGATGTCCTTCTTGAGATAGGACTCCACCTATGCCAATACCAGAGGCATCACATGCAATTTCAAAGACCTTAGAGAAATCCGGAGCATTACAGTGCTGCGACATTCTCGCTTGATCTCGCAAATGCCTTGGTAGCGCCTTTGACCACTCAAATTCACCCTTTTTCAAACAATCGGTAATAGGGGCCATGATGGTACTGAAACCCTTAATAAACCGACGATAAAAAGTAGCGAGTCCATGGAAGCTTTGAACATCTCTAATGTTCTTGGGCTCGGGCCACTCTTCTATAGCTCTAACTTTCTCAGGGTCAGCGGATACTCCTTTAGAAGAAACTACAAAAACTAGAAAAATAACTTGTTGTGTAAGAAAAGTACATTTCTTAGGATTGGCATAGAGTTGTTCTTTTCTTAACACGGTACAAACTTGACGCAGATGGTCTACGTGTTGCTCACGAGAGTTACTGTAAATAAGGATGTCATCAAAGTATACTACCAAGAATTTTCCAGTGAAGGGGCGGAGTACTTGAGTCATCACTCTCATAAAAGTGCTCGGAGCATTAGTCAGGCCAAAGGGCATGACCATCCATTCGTATAATCCATCTTTCGTCTTGAAAGCGGTTTTCCATTCGTCGCCGGGACGGATACGAATCTGATGGTAGCCACTCTTAAGATCAATCTTAGAAAAGATAGTGGCTCCAGACATTAAGTCAAGCATATCATCCAACCGGGGAATGGGAAAATGGTATTTCACCGTGATCTTGTTGATCGCGCGGCTATCCACACACATACGCCATGTTCCATCTTTTTTTGGCGTCAGTAATGCGGGGACCGCACAGGGACTCATGCTTTCTTTCACAAAGCCTTTTTTCAGCAGCTCATCAACTTGCCTCTTCAGTTCTGCATGTTTATTGGGGTTCATCCTGTAGTGAGGCAAATTGGGAAGAGTTGCTCCCGGGACTAGGTCAATTGCGTGTTGGATGTCACGCATCGGGGGAAGTTGATCCGGGAGGTCCTCGGGGAAAACGTCAGTGAATTCTTCCAACAAAGGAGCGACTTCTAGAGGAATCATATCGGCGCTATTCTTAGGAGTTTCTCTAGCAGCGATGATGAAGAATGGGGTTCCATTTGCTAACTCTCGGTCGATCTCTTTGGCTCCAATCAGGTTAACGCCTTTGGAAGATTTAGTTGGAGTGGGCTGCTTATCACTAACTTTTGGTTGAACTGGAAGGATTTTGACCTTCTTCCCATCGTGCTCGAACAATAGCATGTTTGACCGTCCGAAGATATGAACATCATTATCAAACAGCCAGAGTCTTCCAAGAATGATTTGACCCACATCCATCTTCAGAACATCGCACCAAACTTTGTCTTTGTAAATGACGAATTGGAGAGGGACTAGACATCTTTCTTGAACATGAAGTGCAGTATCATTGATCCATGATACATTGTATGGATTAGGGTGGGGTACGGCCTTAAGACCAATCTTAGCTATCACAGCTGAGGAGACCGCATTAATGCAGCTTTCACTATCCACGATCACTTTACAATTCTTATCGCCAATCTTGGTGAACGTGTGGAAAATGGAAGTACGTCTCCAATCATCAACAGGCTTGGGTTGGGAGATGGCGCATCTAACAACAGATATGGTGGGGAATTTAATTTGCCTAAGGCAACTTAGAATATGATCATCTACGCCATCCTCAAAATCATCGGTATCATCATCAATTTGATGGACAAATTCATCGTCGTTAAGCTCAGGCTCGTATGCGTATTGGCCATCGATGATAGAGATCTTGTGACGGGTTGGACACCACAAACATGTCCATACCCTTGACACTTGTAGCATTTGACATGAGGGCCGATCTTAGAGAAATCTTTCTCGGGCTCCTTGCCCTTGGCGTCGACCCTAGGTTGGGAAGAATTAGGGTTGGATCGATTCTGGGTTTGACTAGAGGTAGTGGCACGGGAAGTCTGGGAGGAATAGGATCGGAAATCTTGACTCTTATGGGATTGGTGGGATTTAGCTTCATCTAAATCTTGAACTAAGGCGTAGGCCTTTTCAAGGGTATCTACTCCTCTAGCAAAGAGCTCAGTTTGGAGGTCGCTTCTCAATCCAGCTCGAAACTTTGATAAGACCTTCATTGGTGCCTCTTGCTCGATGGTGCTGCATCGCGTGAACAATTCGTCAAATTGAGCAACGTACTCCTTTGCAGACTTGGTCCCTTGAGTGAGGCGATGCCACTTGTCAAGTAACCTCTGATAAAATGACGGCGGAAGGTATTTTTGTTTCAATTAGTCGGCCATCTCTCGCCAAGTCAGGATTGGTAACTCGCCTCTAATATGCCTTAGCATCTCGAGGTTGGACCAATATTGGCAGGCTGGTCCGGTAAGCTTCATTGCGGCTAATTTGACTTTTCGAGGCTCCGTCAGTGCGTACCAGTCGAAATAGCGATCCATGTTTTTCAGCCAGTCCAAGAAAGCTTGTGGGTCGAGCTTGCCATCGAAGGTTGGTGCTTCAACCTTAATACTCCTCAGGTATTGCGCATCGGGATCAGGCACGGGTTGATGGAGAGGACGATGAACGATATGACCATGTCTATTTCCTTGGTCTTGCGGCGGCGGAGTTGCAACACGCACTTCTTCAAGCCTAGCGAGCCTATCGTTGGTTTCGTTCTGAAAATCGGCCAGGGTCTCACGGGTAGTTCTACATTCTTGAGCTATGGCACCTAATTGTCCTGCTAGCTCATCGAATTTCTTAAGGATTGCGGAATCTACAGCACGACATCTTTGGACTCACTAGATGATTCACTTGACTCTCCTAATCGATATGGTAAACCCGTGCGAGTGGGCATGCACTAACAACTACATGAGGTGAATGGTATGCGCTAACAGCTAAATGAACTGAATGGTAATTTTTTTTTAAATAAGACTCAATTAAACTATTCTAAATTTTCCTAACCTAGAACCACGCTCTGATACCAAAAATGATGTGAAACACTGTGTGTGCAGGTATGAAGATCGGCGACAACAATGCTTCACCAAATCAGCGATCGATCTAGGCAGGAAGCTCACGAAATAAAGGGACGTTGACGATGGTTTTAAACAAAATTGCAATGTACTAAGCTGAGGCCTTTGTAAATTTTTCAGAAAAATGAATGTAATGATTTATTCTTGTAATAAAGTTCAAGTTGTAATATTTAGATAAGTAAATATACTTGGCAACAGAATCACTCGCTCACTTAATCAAGCAGCATATAGCACAATCGCAACTGATAATAAAATTGATAATAACATGCACGCAATAGTAGTTCCGAAAATATTAAAGCGAAAGAAAGTTAAACCTTTGTCGGATTGAACTGGTTCGATGAGAGGAGCCTCCGGAGGTGGTTCCAATTTAGACCCGAATTAAATCAAACCCAATTGAACCAAATCCAATTGAACCAAACCCCATAAATTAGATCTGTTCACCAACAGATCAGATTCACTCCCCCTCTTCAAACCCGATCGACAGGGATCTCGGTGGCGGCAGGCGGCGAGCCGAGCGGCGGGGGCGATCCTGACGGAGGGCAAGCCAGCAAATGAAACGTTATGGCGAATCCGAGGCAATATGAAGTGCTCAATGCCAACAGACGAGGCACCAGCAGCGTCGGCCAGCAGGCAGCGAATCTGAAGCGGTCAGCGAACTGGAAGTTAGCAACAGCAATTGGGAACGAAAAGTGTTAGGGGCTCGGCTTCTATTGTTATCTGGCAGGAGCTGATCGGGGCAACTAGAGCGGCGGCAGCGAGTGTAGAAGCGGGCGAATGGCGGCAACAAAGTCTGAAAGCGAGAGAGTTGACGACAGCTAGGGTTTCACACCCGAAGAGGAAACACGGTTTCACACCATAATTTCGGTAACAAAATTTCTTTATTCTTCAATTCACTGATTTGATTCTGATTACAGCAGGGTTTAAATAAGATTACAAAATCAAATCTCTCACAAATCTACCAAATAAATAACTACCAAATAAAAATAGAAATTCAAAATTCAAATCTAATCTACCAAATCTGAAAACACTGTCAAATCAAAATTAAATCTGAAAACACTGCTAAATCAAAACCATATCGCGTGGACCCGCTGTAGAGCTGAAACTCAACGTCTCCTGCGCTGATAAACTCGGCGAAAGTCTCGTGGGAGCGTCGAGATGTCCTCATCAGTAAGAACCCAGATGTCGCAAGGCAAAAAATTCAAGAGAAATAGATAATTCACATTTGACAACCAAAGTCGCTGAAGAAAACAAAAAAACAAAAAAAAAAGTCATAGTTCTACCTGACAAATTCTAAAAGAAAGCAAACAAGGACCTACTCATAACATTCACTAAATTTTTTTTAAGCAAGAAGGGTTAAAAAAACAAGACTCCATAATCAAGTGCTTCAGAGCTCATCCAAATTATTTGTTCCACGGGAGAAATTTGCATCATTTGTCAAGTCTTCGACATCCTCGGAATGCACTGCTAGACCATAATCGCGTACATGCTTTTCCATCCAGACAGTTTGAGAATAAAGAGGTTTCGCAATGAAGAACTCTTTTCGTAAACGACAGATCGAAACATGGAGGTAAGATCGAAACATGGAGATAAGACCACGCTTAGCACGGGCTAAAAATCTAGTATTAAGTGATTAAATAATATCAAATATATTTCATTTTAAATGGATTAAATAAATTTAAAAGTTGATTAAAATTAAAATTAAATATATTCAATGTTGATATGTGAATAATTTAGGAATATTGAAATTTTAAAATTTAATATATTTTATGTAAAATATATTAAATATTTAAATAAGTAAAGAGAAGAGGAGAGAGAAAATCTAGAGAGTGAGATCACAATTTTAAATTTTTAACTTAGACTTTTGTAGTCAAATTCTCATTCAAATTTATAGTGCTAGACTAAAGTTTGGATTTTGAAATCGAGTCCTAGTAACAATCTCATACACCCAATAACACATTTAATTCAAATCAAAATCTTAGTCCTAAACTAATAACACCTTAAATGTAAATTCGAATACTATACATAGTGATGATCCGGACGGTTGGAAGGTTCCAATATGACTCCTACGATTTTGTATTCAATTCCAGACTGGATTGACAAAAAAAAAAATACAATATGAATGCTAATGTTAAACCAATTACACCTTAAATTTAAACCCAAATTCTAGCCCTAAAACAATAACAACCAAAATTTTTTATTTAAAAAATCCATTCACAATTTGATAGGTTTTTTCCTTTTTTTACTTTTAATTTAAAAATCCTAATTAAATCGAAGTCCTAATCCTAAATTTCATATTCATCTGAAGTGGCCCCACACGTCTCAGATTATGTGGGCCCGCCCTTCCCCTTGAGGCGGTTCACTGCTTATTAGGTTTTTCTTTCTCGTTTTTCCCTGATCCTTTTAAAAAAACCGAACCCAAACGAAACCCTAGTTTCTTGTTCCTCTTCAATCGACCTCCAAAACTCTCACCTTTACGCCATCTGGAACCGCCATCGCCATGGCCGAGAGCTTCGAGGACCGCGTGAAGCGCCTCTTCGGGACCCAACTCTTCGACACCGTCCCCAAGAGCTCCTTCCCCTCCTCGTCTTGGTCCGTCGCCGTCGGCGAGGTCGAGCGCCGCGAGTGGAACCGAGACAAGGGCGAGGACGCCGATCGAGAGAGGGAGGACGATCCGTGCTCGTCGGCGTTCTACGATAAGGACGGGTGCTTGTTTAAGAGTAGGAGGAGTAAGAGGGATAAGCAGCGGGAGTTCGAAGGGGATCTTGGTGATTTGGATGATGATGAGGAGGAGGAAGAGGAGGAGCAGGAGAGGGAGAGGGAGAGGGAGAGGACAGGGGAGGATGATGAGGAGAGAGAGGAGAGGGAGATTAGGTCTTCGGTCGGGCTTGATCCTACGCTGGATAACGAGGTTTGCTTCTTGTTTGATTTGGAATTTTTGTGTTTTTGTTGCTTTGATTTGATGTGTTGTGCTTCTATTTGTGTGAATTCTTTTTCCTTTTTTGTTTGGAAATTAGTGGAGGTTGGATAGATAATTGAGAATTTTAGGTTTTAGCGAGATAAGACACCAACAAAATTACTTTATGAAGATTTTTTTATCGTTAAACTCTGTTTAGAGCAAGGATGGAGGCAGGATTTTTATCCAGCATGGGGTCACAAATCGAGTATTGTTTAGAGCAATTTGTTCATAGACATTGCTTTGAAGCAAGAGAACAAAATAGTTATATAAGCATTGAAAGATTTAAGTACCATAAAATTAAGTATATGCACAATTTAGCGAAGTAGATGATGAGTTTCAGATATAATGTAGAATTGGTGCAAATAAAATTTACGTATGAGTTATGTGAAAATCAGTTATGACAATCATAAGGTGACTGAAGTAATAATATCATTCAAAATTATCAAAATCCTTTGTAATATTTAATTATGATAATAAGGTATGAGCTTATATATGTTTTCTTTCAAAGGGGGGGAAAACATGCAAATGAGGTTAGACACCCATTTTTTGCTGCAAGCATCCTGGCAAGGAGATTATATGAATAGTGGATATTTCAAACTTGGGGTAGGGCATTTTGTCTACCTCAAGTATATGTGCATCTGCCCTTGGTATTGAGCTGGTGGACCTGATTGGTGACAGACTGGCAATATTAGTCTCTCTTCTGTCCTGTTAGATGTGGAGTAAGCTTAAATTTTGAGGGAATGCAAAGCTGAGTGAGTTCATGAGAATATCTCAGGAGGTTGGAAAGAGTACCTGTCATTTTTAATATGGTTAAAGAAACTGTAGGCTATGTTTAATTATACAATTTGTAAGATATCCACTTTTAGAGGCGTTTTGTTCGCGTTTTGTTCAATTGTAGTCATGAGTTAGTGAGAGATCTACATCAAGCTCTATATAAGAACCCCTATTGAGGTGCATTTCAACGATGACTTGACTCATGCAAAGTAAACTGAGCTGTAGGTGACACTTTTTTGTTAACAACGGTTCTGCACATTCTTTGGGCTATTTGGTGTTGGCATAATACAGACTTCTGGGTCTACGGCAAACAATTTAACAATTTGTCTGGACTTGTGTTAGGCACATCATCCACCAAGTCCAACACCTCAGGCCAGAGGTTGTCATAGTCGCATGACATGAGCTTAGTCCTTTGTATACTACTTCTTTTTTGTGTTCTTGTCCCATATTGCTTGTGGGCATTGAGCCATTACTAATATGAAAAACACTGCCTAGCCCAAACAAAACACTTCAAAAATCCTACTTTAAAATAGAATATGCATTTGGAATCTGTATAGCAGGTGTCAGTTTAAATGAGTTTTAACTGTAGTTGTGTGCATGGATTAGCATATTTAGTACCATCAAAATGGTGTCAAACATGTCATAGAGGAGAGTTTAAAGAGCCGCAGACATTTGGCAAACATAAAGGCAAAGCGAGACTACATTTATTAAATATATGTATAGCAGGTGTTAGTTTAAATGAGTTTTAACTGTAAAATAGAATATGCATTTGGAATCTGTATTCCACAAGTGATTGCAATTTCCAATCTCATGAATGTCAAGCAGTTTGTGACTTGAAAATATTTTAAGGTGTGTGCTAGTAGCATGACCATTAATGTCCAGTCTAGCTATGTATGGTACCATGTATTGTGTTGCCAAGGCTCCAGAGTTTTATGATTGACTTTGCATAAGTGTTCATGCAAACGAGTGTCTAAATAATTACTCAAGAATGTAACACAATGCATCTGTGGAAAAATGCTCATTTATGACAAATAGAAAATCCTAAACTAACAAATGAATTCTTTAATATCATGAATGTGTTCATAAAAACCCTGGAACAGATTGGTGCATGGGCTCAAGGGGATTAATATTAAAAGACAACAACTGAATATGAAGTACCCCTCATAACCAACTACGTTCTAATGGGAAAATGCTCTAGTTGATGATAATGTGATAGTTATTGTGGTAGGTTTGATCTTAAGCTAGCTGTCCCTTGTTCTGTGGAGCTGAGTGTCTCCTTCAGTCCTTTGATGTATGGTGCATTAAACAAGCAAACCGCTATCATTTGTCACCATCATTACACACACAAGTGACGCAACTACTAACATTGAAATTGTTGGTTTATTGTCACTAGTTGCATATAGCTATCTATTCTAGTCGCAATTTTGGACATCTTAGGTCCTTTACACTTGAGCAAAGTCTCCACCATTTGCCTCATACAGGGTGAGGGTTGATTATTCTTTTTCTTGCATTTATTGTGTGGCCCCTCGATCAAATGCAGGACGGGAGAACTTGCAAAAAATGTTGAGTTAGCTGCTCAGACTAACTGGGACTTTAATCTAAGAATAACTTAATTTTATGCTTTAGGTATTCAAGCTACCTATAGGTGTTGATTTACAAGCAGTTTAACTGATTTGGGTTGATGGAGAGATGGAGGGCAGGAAGGAAAGTATGGATCTTGTGGATCTGTTCCAAATCGAAGAAGATTTAAAGACCCTTTACAAGTTAAATAAAATTGGCAGGAGGTAGGAAACTAAGAAAATAACAAGGTTTGGGGGGACCCTTCCCAAATTCAAGAATGATTTAAGGGCCTTCTTCCATATTAAAGAATGATTTAAGCACCTTCTTCCAAATTTAAAATGATTTAAGGGCCCTTTTGAATTTTAGCAGTACTCATATCCATGTACTCTTTAGTCCCTTCCATTTTTCAAATCTCCCATGTTTTAGCCTCACTTTCATGTGGGGTAAAAACTTCTCAAGATATTCATGTATTTAGTCACTATCAAAAGTGAAAACTTGCATATTTATATCAATGAACCCATATTGTTAGGGGTTACCAGGGAGCAATGTATTTTGGACTGTTACTAGTCTATGTTCTGTTACTGGCAAAAGTTCTCCCCAAGTTTCTAGCTTTTTGGACCTCAGTCTCTTTGATGTTATTTATTGGCATGATAAAACTCACCAAGTCTTTTATGTACTTATACATGTAGATTATGATATCCAGAACTGAATGGTCAATGATGTATGTCGTTTTATATGTAGTAAAACTGAGCTAGATGTGCAATGTGCATAGATATTCCTATTCCATATAACCTTGTTTATGTGCAAGTATTTTATGAACCAAGTCATGTCATAGATTGATACTGTAGTCATTAGCAGGGGGGATGCAAATAGAGGGAACCAAGTTTAGTTCAGAATAAATTTCACTCAGGTAAATTAAGAGGAGATTCTCTTGCATTTGACCTGTAAATTTCAACTGGAGGTGATGTTTTTTGTGAAACATCATGTAGCCAAGTGTTGTAAACATTTTGTATTTCTCTATAAGACTAAATAGAACTGAGGAGAAGGATAATTAACTAAACTAGACGAAATAGAACAAAGGAGAAGGATAATTAACTACAAGAGAAGGACAATAGGAGTAGTCATTCTGGCTACCCGCTAATAGTGTACTATTACAATGTAATTTCAGCTTAAAGTACTTGAAAGTGTCTTTTAACCCAAAGGTGTTCAACATTTCAGCCAAAGAAAAATGGTCACTTGAGGTTTCTTCAAGGTGGTTAAGCAAGTGGTTTTTCCTTTGAATATGGGAGTAAAGAGGTCTTTATGAGGAGGCATTAGATAGTTAGGTCTGTGTACTGGTTTATCTGATAGAGCACTTCAAAATAAACTTTTGTTAACATAGTTTATTTTAAATTACTGACTTAAACCCTGGCGAGATCATTCAGTACTGAAATTTTATGGTTATTATTATAATCTCTATTTCTCAGCTCAGTCAAGCTCGTCACATTGTCTTGCTTTCCTGTCAGAATAAGGGCGAATTCCCTTTATTTTCATCTTTTGTACGTTTCATAGTTCTTCTGCTTGAATTATCTTTTACTCATACGTGCATTTAAATTCTGATTATAGTTGCTAAGAATTGCCCTTTCGAAACTGTAAGTACTCTACATAATGGAATTTAAACTTCTACTGATTTTTCAGGATGAGGAAGATGAATATGACAAAGCAGCTCTATGCAGAGAAAATGCCAGCAAGCGCGTCTACATGAGAGATGTCAAAGATCATGGTCCTTATATGAACTACCATGCTGTAGTTCCCGATTTCCTGGATGAACCATCTGACGAAGCTCCCTATTTCAGTAAGGATCCACGTGCTGATCACTTTGCTGCAAGTGTAAGACTCAAAGAAGACAAGAGCAGTGAACCCTTGAGCAAACCACCAGCAAAAATAACCGATCATGATGTCAATGTGAAACCTATTTTGAAGAGGAAGGAGGCTCAGATTGACCCAAAGCCAAAGAAGCGAGTTAGATTTGATCCTGGGTATATGGATGACCTTGACGAGCTCTCTGAAGAACCAGGAGATGTTCATATGCTCCCTCGGTCTGTGGAAGAATCCCTGGAGTTCCTGATTATTTGAGAAATCCCTCTAAGTATACTTGTTACACTCTTGACTCATCAGAAAATGGAGAAGAAACTAACAAGCAAGCCTTTGAGGACTTCCGCAACTTGGTGAAGAAATCCAACCCCGAAGATCGACAACCTGAGTTTCCTGTAGACCTTCCAAAGTCCGTGACCTTTACGCCTAGAAAAAAGGCGGTCGACTTAGTTCCAATGGATGATAGCCCAATAAACTCAAAGGAGCTTCATCAAGTTATGGATTCCTCTGTGAAAATTGCTGCAGGGGAAACCAATGAAAATGATGTGTCTGAAATGGATGAAGATGATGCTGAAGCCCCCTCAGGTGATACAGATATGAGCCTTCGAAAAGGCAGGAAATATCGTTCAAAGGCGACATCTGATGATTCAACTTGAAGTATCAATTCCCTTCGTTTCGCTTGGATGCTGTGTTTTTTTTCCCCTGCTGAATTTAATTCTGTAGCATAAAGAAATATCCTTAATCTGGATAATTGTGATGGTGGGTTGCGTTTGTGCATCTTTAAGATCTGGTGATTGATATTATGAATGAAAATTTAGGCTAAATTTCTAATATGAAACGAACATGTGCATCCTGGATTCAAGTCTGTACCTTTTCCTCTCCTTTACAACGTTTCGTCCTGTGAGTATGCTTTTTCTGTCAAAGTCAGTTGGTGGGTGAATCATATTCTTATGCCAATTGACTTGTGATATTTGCTTACTTGACATAAGTAAAGAGTGTAACATTTGTTTAATATTATGTGGTACAGCTCTTTAATCTTGCTGCATGACTTTATGACAACTGATCTAATTTCAAAAATACAGCGTGTGGAACAATTTGTCCATTACACACAGCAGCCCCACTAGATTCTCATACGCAAATCATTAAGCAGACAATTAAATATCAACATCACTATAACTATTTGCTATAAAAACTGTACTAATCAAATCAAAATCCAACATCTACCCTATAGAAAACCTCTTCCAAACTCTCAACTTCTCTATCTCTCTGTAGGTGGCTATCAACTATAGAAAGAAGGAAAAAAAAAACTATACATCAATCCAATAAACTAGTGCGCATTAATCTGTACACAAGCTACTCACAACTTATCTGCAATTCTCCCAAGAGCATCTGCTACTTTGCTGAGAACACCGAGCAATCCATCACTCTGATCCTTCCTCTGCTCTCTGTCTAATTGATTGTTCGCATTCTGAGCTTCGAGTTGGGCTGTCAGCATTCTGCTGTTTCTGTCGAGGACTTCGATTAGTTGAGTTTGTAGGTTGATTTCGGTGTATCCTTCTTGTGACGTTCTTCTTCGCTTGTGGGCTTCTTGAGATGACGATGGCCCTTTCTCAGGGATTTCTGATGGTTGTTTGCCTTTATGAGTACCTGTCGATGATTTTTTGATAAATAAGATCGATGTGGAATAATTCTATGAGACAGTTGAAATCCTCTTATTTCAAAGGTTTCAAATCGAACTATCGCCAAATTGAACTTGCTACCCCTGTAGTCCTATTGCCGCAGATAGAACCCTAAGTGAAATTTTTCTGAACCTTTTCAGGGGGTACATATGTAACATAGATTTTCATTCAGGGGTCTATCTGCAACAACAGCACTACAGGGGTATCAGTTCAATTTGGCGATAATACAGGAGGTCTATATACAGTTTCCACAGATAAAACTAGACACATTTGCATAAGAACTTGATTTATGGTAGCCGAAAATATTTAAATATAACTGATGCCTACCATGAATTTCATGTGGAATTTTTCTCATATTATTGTTGTTATGGTTGATATGGTCTGTGTTTTCATTAATCATGAAAAAAATAATGCAGGAATATATTATGCATATGCTAAGTAACTCAACTAGCAAGAACCATGCAAACAATGACAATTAAGAACTTATACAGTGATTCCTATCAGGATGAAAAAGCCTTAAGTTTTCATTTTCAGTGCTGAGAACTCATTTCTAAAGCGAATCCTGATCAAATATCAATCCGAGTTTTTTTTAGCATATCTTGAATTTAGGAAGCATGATTTTGTTAACTGTTGATGTACATACCCCTAATTAACTTCAAGCTAAGCTACTATTCATTCTTAAGGAAAAAATATAGGAAAAATATTATAAGTAGCCTCTAATATAATTCATTATAATTTATGAAGGTATAATAAAAAACAAAAGGCTATTAAGATACAACTCAAAGGAGAGAGAGAAAACTCAAAGAATAATACCTGAATCAGAGAACTCTTGTTGTGAAGCTTCACATTTCTTCTCTGCAAGATTTAACACCATGAAGAAACATCATTAAACTCTATAAGATAAGTAGTAGTTAATCTTAGAAATAAAATACATCAGAGTTGAAAACACCATCAAATAAATTCTCATTCTTTTTTTTTTAAGAACCTAGAAAGCACTTTTTTCTTGTTCATTTTACAACTATACTAACCAACCAAAACAACTCAAAAATTTTCATTTCCACATCAAAAAATAATTTCCCATATTCTCGTATTCTCAATTCTAAAATGAATTTTGAATTGTTACTTGCAAAAGAAAAATGAGTATGAGGCGACAACTCATTTACTTAATATACTATGATCAATATAATGATATCATCATCGTTCATATGCTGCTAAATGAGATGACAACTCATATCCAACATAAACACCATAAAATAAAAGCTTACCCGATATCGGTCTAACCGCCTCGGGCGGCGCCGCCACGGGCCTCCCCTCCTCCGCCGCATCCTCCTCGTCCTCGCCGTCAAAATCCGAGAACAACCCGTCCTCCGCCGCCGTCCTCCCGCTATCAAACACAGCCTCCTCCTCCTCCTCGGCCACCTTCACCTCCTCCTCCTCCTTCACCTCCTCCTCCGCCGCCGCCTCCTCCTCCCTGTCCACCGCCGCCGCCGCCCCGTCGAGAATCTCAAACACCTCCCGGTCGAAGAACCCGGGCAGCCTCCTCTCCCTCCTGAGGTCATTCCTCATCGCCCAGAAGCTCTCCTTGGCCCCCCTCCCGCCCTCCCACTCCTTGATCTTCTTGAAGTCTCCCGCCAAGTTGCTCCACCGCTTCCGGCACTGCACCGGGCCCCGGTCAACCCCGTGCCGCCTGCAGTAGGCCGACACGGAGGCCCACTTGGGCTCCGCCGGCCCCGCGGGCCCAACGAGCCGGCCAGGCCCGAACCGGCCCTTGCCCCGGCTCTCCACGGCGCGCTTGCCCTCGATGAGGACCAGGATCTCCTGGCGGGTCCACCGCGGGAGGCGCGGCGGCCGGACGGCGGCGGCGCCGTTTACGGCGGAGGTGGAGGGAGGTGGGTCCGACATGGGTTGACGTTTGTGGAGGGAAGGGCGAGAGAGAGAGGGTGGGTTTTTAGGGGAAGGAGGACGAAGAGGGGGTTTCTTGATTAGTGGAGAGGGTTGATTAGTGATTGATTAGGTTTTAAATATTTTAATTTAATTATAATTAAGAAATTTCCAAACTATTCTTTCTCTTTTATTTTTTTGGGGTTTTTGTTATATTAGACCCCAAATCTTTTTTAATTCTATATCAGACCCCAATTCTTCGTGTTTTTAAATTATGGCCTGTTTGGTTCATTTCTAACTTTTAGAATAATAGAATTTCAATGAAATAAATGGTTTTTTGTATTTTTTAGACATTTCCTGGAAAACCTTTTTTTTGCTTTGGTTCACACATAAAAAAGAAGTGAGAAACTTCTCTCATTACAATTCCTTGCTTTGGATCAAACTTGAGGAATAGAAAATGACCATTTTGATGTGACCAATCAATCAATCAAAGTTGAAAAGAGGGCTTAGTCATTTTTTTATTAATTTTTAATTCACTTTCCACCCAATTCCTTCTTTAAAACTAGGAATTGGCTTTTCCGAAAAAAGTACAAATTTTTGACGTTTTTCATAATATTTCCAAAAAACTTTCCGCTGAACCAAAGCGAGGAATAGGAATTCTTTTTGATCAATCTGACGCAGACAAGGTGTGTCAGTCCTTTTCTAAAACCTTTCCAACCTAATTCTTTGAACCAAACAGGCCATTAGACTCCAAATCCTTTATAAGTTGTTTGAAATAATATCCCCATCTGTTAATTTACACGCAACTCTCGGAAGTTGTTTTAAATTCAAACAAATATCTTTTAATTTCTTGAACTTGTCGGTAGGTTTTTTTTAGGGGGGGTTAAAAAGGTAAGATGAATAAAAAATGGAATTGTAATACAAATTTTGGCTACTTTAAGTGAAGTCCATTACGCAAAAATCAAATAGTTCCTAAAGACTCCCGTGTAATTGTTAAGTTTGGATGGAACTAATATGTAGTTATAGAAGTTGCAAGGTCTAATGTGAATAAAACCAATTAAATATTTGATATCTGTGGTAGTGTAATTTGATTTATTTTGAATTAAATAATCTTGATTAAGTTGTAGCTTATGGGAGGAGTCTATGTCTATTGTCTCCCTTGGGTATTAAATTAAGAGAAAGCTAAAGGGATATCCCTTTCCCTCTTATGGGCTGATAAGGCACCACCACCCTCCCCTTCTGTTCTTATTACCAGCCATCCTCACCAAGGCCACCTCTAGGTGAGCTTACCTCCCTCCTATCACTTAATAAAATACTAGAATATAGCTATTTTAAGAACTAAAATACATAAAATGTAACAAATATGAATACTTCAAATTTAACCAAATAGAGCTGTTCTCTTTGTAACTGATTTCATAATACTTAAAGGACAATCAAAACGATCAATAGAACTTCTAACTAAATAGGTCGAATCAGACAATTGAGAGCAATATGTATCATGAACAACCATCATCTATTTATTTGATCCAAGTTTTTTCTCCTCATAACCAAATATATCGGCGAGTTTTTCTTTGTGATAATGGTCTAACAATCCGCTACGAGTCTATAAAGGACATTTGAAGTTTTGATTAAATGAAGAAAAAGCAAATTCCTTATACAGGTAGTCTTTCTCTAATTATCATGGTCTTAATAGGTGCACTAATCAGAATTCCACTTGACTTGAAATAGTTACACATCCCACATTCAAACTAATAAAAATAAAAATAAAAAAACTAGCTCTCACCATTGGTGACCACAACCAGTGGCCTCAACTTCTTTTCAATTTTCAATTTCATGACATAAGGTTTGCATGTCCTTTTGCTATAAGAGAGGGCTAATTAAGTGGGGTTAGGAAGCATATATGTCTCGTGAGGTGATGGGAGGGTGGTCATAGTCTCCTTGTGATGAAGGGGGACCTCAACAGATGCCCTATACTATTGATTTCAAAAAAAAAAAAAAAAAACTAACGTTGGACGAGCATCAAATAACTCCTCATGACTTTCTACATACCAGAAAACTCCCCTTAACTATAGGGGTTATCATAAAACCCCTCTAAAAGCGTGAACCCCAGTTTCCCTAGCAAAACATTTCCCGCATACCTTTACCCATCCATGTTAAAATTGCGATTAACGCTACTTAGAGGGATTTTCTAATAAATTATTATACTTAAAGAGGGATTTTTCTCATAACCTCTAAACTTAAGGAGTGTTTCTGATATTTCAAAAATTGTACGTGGTTATTCGATAATCATCCAAGGGGATTCCACATACTTAGCCTTGTCTTTATCTATTGCTCGAAAACTTGACACGTGTACAAATCGCGCATTTATGGCCGCATCAAATCCAATTTATAATCAATTTGCTCCTTTCTTAGCCAATTTAGAGGTTAACCTTTGCCCTTTGGGGCCTTTGAAGGTGAGACCGTGCCACAAGGATTAAAATTGATTATAGAGCGTCTTTGATATAATTTATAATATAGGGATTTTCTATATTTATATTAGATTTGTGTAGTGGATGGGACTCAAATTAGTTTAGGATAGACCATATCTCGTGTAAGATGAGGGAGACCTAAAGAGATGCCCTATGACACAAAGGTTTACTTCATCTACGTCACAAAAATAGAAAAACTTTACAAATGTAATTATTATTATTTTTTATTTTCAATTTATGTTCTTTTCTTAGTCCATTTAGAGGGACCCTTAACCCTTTGGGGCCTTTGAAAATGAGATGATGCCTAATTAGTGGTGATGGCATAGGATTTGATCTCTTCCACAAGGATTGATTGGATTATAGAGCACCCTCTGTGTGTCTTAATAATATCTTTGAGTCTTAGATGTAGGAATTTTCTGTATTTATAATATTTTTGTAGTTTTGAATAAAGGAATTTCATGTATATTTATAGTAGATCTCTAGGTGTATGACTTAAACCAATTTGTGATGATCATACATCATCTATGATTTTGTTTCAAGAATCGATCCTAAGTTGTATGTGCCTCTAGCTAGATCTTATGTCTATTTTGTCATGATCAAGTTAACAAGAGCTAGTTTGATATTCCTCAAAGAAAAAATGAAAAAAAAAAAATAGAGCTAGTTTGATCATCAAATTGGCATGTGTCCTCTACTTGCAAGAGGGGACCAAATCCAATGGTGTATGGTCCAAACCTCACCTTAAAATCCATTGGCACACCCAAGATACTCTCATGTTTTTCTAGTGTATGAAATGAGCCAATACAATACTTAAGAATTAGACATCATTAAGTCACCTAGAGCATGTACATTTGATAAAGAAAATTAGGATTTTTTTATTTTTATTTTTTTTTATTTTTTTTATTTTTATTTTTGTGTGGAGGTGTTAGATTTGTGAGGGTCACTTCATATCCTAATCAATCAGACTTTACCCTAGTGTGTGGGACACAAAGGGTTCTTATCCTCCAACAATGACCCTAATTAATATATTATATGAGACCATATATATTTGATTTGAAATGATATATATAGTGTGGGTCTGGCTTAGGGCCTTGTTGTTATCTTAGTGGGTACAGTTGAATACTTTTAATAGGCGGATTAGAGCCATCCAACTCCATTAGCATTCCTCATCTAGACTTTTGTGTTGTAGGATTTGGAAACATGGTTCCCAAATAGCCCTCTCAAATAGGAAAAAAGGCCTATGGAGAACCAAATCCAACTGCTTTTGTGAAGAAATCCAAATCAAAAGTGTATGGCCAATGACAATTCTATTCTTGTTGTGTACTTAGTGGTGCTTTATAATGGACCTATTTGACTAACAAAAGGAAATCTCCAAAGTAAGCAATCTTAGAATCCTAATTAGTGAGAGATTAGCCCTATAAGGCCCTGCTTCGTGCACTAGTGTGAGAATGTCATCATATCCCCTCATTGGATAAGCATTACTTGTGCGCAAACTCAATGGTGGTAGAAATAGATGAGAGCTTAAAGTGTAGGAGCATCCAATAATGGGAACTTTAGACAATAGAGTGATAACATTTAGGAGCCAGCCTATGCTAAGATGACAATTCAATTTTATCTTGTTATAAAATACGTATGATTCATTTTGAGCTCATTTCAAATATTTACTTAAGCATAATAAAATAAAATTGGGGTCTGTTTAATGTTAAAGCTTAAAGCTTAGGGTTAAAAGATGCGCCGAGTGCACCAATATGGCGAAAAGTGTACCCATGAGAGGTAATTGAAGACCTTCAACTACTATTTATCGAAAAATAATATGCTTAGGTAAACTAATTTTGTGAAATTAGTATCCTTTTTCCTGGCTTCTTGAAGACTAAAGCTAAACTTTGATTGGCAAGTAATTGAATTCTCCATTCTTGAGCTTGATCGCATCAAATTAAGGAAAAAAAATTTCAATTCCAATGTTAGAAAAATGCGCTTCAAAAGTATCAATATTGACACGCATCCTTGAAGTATATACTTACCATACATAAATATTTCATTAGAACATCAAGTATACCTTGTGTATCTTCTATTTGCCATCAATTGGAAAAAAGAGGCTGAGAAAATTAAAGAAATAATGGATATAATAATGAGCTTAAAATCTAACATTCTAGAAGCCAATGACCTAATGAATAAATATTTTTCATATTGTTTTCTTGTTGTAATGCAATGCTTTTAGGGCAATTAGTGAGTATTCCGATTTCTTCGTTGAATAACTTCAATTGGTCCTGCCAATATGAGAACGAGCAGAGTATGAAGCAAAATTTCAGTTCATTAGGCCAGAAAAAAATATCATTACTTAGAAGTTTTGGGAAAAAAATGTAAAGTTTATCAAACAAGTTGTACATTCAAGCATATCCTAATAGAGTTATAGATTTTAGGGTATCAAATGCATGGCCCAGGACATGCAAAATGTTTTCTCAATGAACAAGTTGCATGACTCCTACCCCTCTTCAACATAAGAAAATACTAATTAAGAGCTCTGTGAGCATTGAAATCTCCTTTCACTTGAATGAGGTGAATTCACATCAACGTTCTTCCATCTCAAAGGAAAATAAATGTTGTAACATACATAAGCTTGGTATGTCTTTCTACCGCATAATTTAACCTATAAATCATCAGCTGCTGATTATTTTTAAAAGAGAACTCTCCTCTAGCTCAATGGAGGAATGAGTGGCATCAGGAAAAAATGGAAAAGCTTAGAGATCGAAAAGATTATTGTTTGTGATCTATTAAATATAAAAGATGAACACTAACTACTCTATTTGTTCAAAATCCAAATATACACACAAACAAATCAATATTTGTTCAAAATCCAAATATGCATGCAAACAAATCAATTTTCCTCAAGATTTTGGCAAAATAAAACAAGGGAATTTTTTTGTTATTATTATGTTATTGATGATATTAATAAGTTTGAAGATTAATGATATTAATAAGTTTGAAGACCGAAAATCTCTACAGAAAATAAGAGCAGTGTCCTAAATTTTTTCGGGTTATTCAGATATTAGTACCTCAAATCTTCAATGATTCCATATTAGTCTCTGAAATCTTAATAATTGCTAATTAGCCTCTCAAATTCTAAGGGTTCTTGCAATTTGGTCCTTCACTAACTAAAATACTCTTTAGTTATGATTTCTCTTAAAACTCATTTTGTTCAGAAAAAGGTTTAATCGCAGTTTGGTACTCTAAAGTTTGAACCTTTTTAACTTTAACACCCCTAAGTTTTTTGACACATTGATACTGTTATGACAAATCCCGGGAATAAACTAATATCAATCACACAAAAGCACGAATATATCGAAAACACACGAACACAAGGATATACGTGTAGGCGTTGAAAAATACTTACAAGATCCCCGAAACCAACTCGTGACGGGGAGTCGGCGAATGACAACCCATCGAATGATACAGACGTCGAATCGTTAAGACGCGAACTCGACGGCGAACCCACAGCGTCACAAGCACGGTTTAAACCGGACTTGAACGGACGATCGGATTTCGGGACCGTTGAACCGGAACGAACCAAGAATTAGTCCCGGAGTCAAGTATAGACGGAACCCAAGCCCGAGAGACGGAAAACGCCGGAAAACGACGGAAAAAACGACGCAAACGGCGAGAACGGCGCGCCTCGGCCAACTTGGCCGAGGTACCTCGGCCAAGTGGCCGAGGTGGCTCTACCACTTTGCCTAAACCACTGCCAGCCTTGGCGAGGTGACTCGCCAGAGCCGAGGTGGCTCGGCCACTTTGGCCGAGCCACCAACACCCCCGATTTGTATAAATAGGGGGGGTGTCTTCTTCTTGAAAGGGGTGGATTTTGGAGGATTTGGCTTTTGGGCTTGAGTGGGGATTTTCGAGGATTTTCTAAAGAGTTCTCACGAGATCCACGAGCCGTCGACGCACCGTTCCGAGCACCGGCGAGCACAAGTCCAGTCGACGTCTGATCTACAAGCGGAAGGTAACTGAATTCGGGTCGAACTACAGATACCCTCTAGGTTAAGCTTCGTCTTAACCTCAGGGATAGCGCCGTGATTTCTCCTAGTAGATCTCACCCGCCCGCGATCCTCTCCTTCGTGAGTGTGATCCCCGAGCGATCCTCTCTTCGTGAGTGTGATCCCTCAGCGCTTCGCTTCTTCGTGAAACGAGCCCCTTTACATCTGTAGTTCCAGAACCCGGGTCTCTACCTGGATTGGAATTGCGCGGTGGTCCACGGACACAAAAAGTCCCCGGCACAGGCAAAGAACCCACGCAAGCGAGGACCTCGATATAACAGAGATCCTCGTGTTTGTTCACAAGGATAAAAGTTGTAATCTTTTTGATTTTCATTGTACGCCTTAAAATAAAAGGCATTTCTTTTGAATTTTGTTGTAGGCCAAAGAAGCTGTAAGCAAGTTCAAATCAATGACAATCATCCCAACTTTTACCGCGAACAAGCCGGGCGACCACAGGGGAGCCACCGCCTCAGATCGGAGGTCGCCGTACGCGAACCGCGATCCCTATCCCGGTGGAGGAAGAGGTCGAGTTCGAGTTCGACCGCCAGGCACGAGGAGTATCTTTCCTCGCCTTCCGCATCCAGCCTCCCGCCGCTCCAAGAAGATCTCACGCAAGGAGAACCCGATGGGCCTCCGATGTAGAGCCCCGGGACGGCGAGTCCAACCCCACCGCCGCAGTAGCGAAATCCTTCTGGCGCCTCGGTCCGGGATGGCTCGAGATGAACGCCGATGATGCGCCGGCACTCTCCAAGCGAAGCCCGCCAAAGGCGACGACAAAGCATGGCGCAAACATGCCAAGGCCGCGGTAATCCGTGGATGGGGTCCGCTACGGCGGATCTAAGATCCAGACTTACGCAGAGGCTTCACCAAGTGATCGACGGTCTATCCAAGCCGCCAACCAACGAAAGTGGGTCCGTCAAACGGAACCGCTCCACACTTCAAGAGCGATCCGAAGCCGCGACACTCTTTATGTAGGCACGAGCTTTAGTGCAGCGAGCTCGTGAGTTGAAGAAGGAAGTGGAAAAGAAGCCACCAACGCATCACCGTGTTTGAGGCCCAAGTCTAATGGTGCCCCAACCCCGCTTGCCCACGCCCCGCCTCGACGCTTAAGCCGAAGATCAGATGCGGCAAACTCAGCCAAAGTCTAAGACCGACGGCGCCAAGGTCAGCAGCTCGCGACTGAACCAGCAGTGAAGCCAACTCCGTCACCACCACCAAACCAACTATCAAGGATCGTCCCTCTCGGGATCACGGGTCACTCCTCATACAGAGGTCGCACTGCCTAAAGGACCGGGAGATTCCTGCAACCCCACCAACCGGATTAAAGATCGAAGTCCGAGAGTCCCCTGAAACTTCACGCTCACATAAGCGGAAGTCAAGGCGAGTTACTTTCGGTAGTTTTGGCCATTCTCGGAAGGAGACGCTCTCGTCTGATGACGACGACGTTATACCCGAGAGATCACGCCAACACACGGCACATTGCTCCGGTACACACACTGACGAGCTGTACTACCGTGCAAGGGGTACGAGAAAATCTCGGAGGGATTCCCCTAAATTGACGCGGTCATGCTTGTGCTCCAAGCTCATCAAGACGGTGCTCTCGGAGTGCAATTGCCGGCAAGAAACTCCAGAAAGGGTATCGGTCTTCCAGAGGCTTAGCACCAACACGCCGAGACCTAGGTCAAGGCGACTCCGTAGAAGGAGGACATCCCGGGAAGATGAATTGCCAGAGGTCACTAATAATATGACCAGCAAAGAACCATCGTCACGGGCCATTCCCGGCGCATCGCAACGGTTAACTCGTTTGCGGTCCGGGACTATCCGACGGTCCATATACGACAAACTTCTGAAAGGGATACCCGCAGAGGATGATGCTTCGGATATAGGCTCCGCAATTGCCTCTGATCATACTGTATCCAGCGAAGGGAGCCCCCAAGAAACGCTTATGATCGATGCATCAAGTGGCTAAAATGCTAGACTAAGCGCTGAATAAGCAACGGAGAACTTCAAGTTAGAGATGGAGTTGGCCATGCAGACGATGAGAGAAATACATGACCAATGATCCAAGCCTTGACAAAACATCGGGTGAATCGAAATGATCAACGCCGATCAAGATGACAACATTCGACCGGAGGAAATACAAGAGGATGATAACCCTCCGAACCGCAACGCCGGGCATAATGTAGTTGAAAGCAGAAGATCAAAGACCTCGAGAGCAAAATCAATTCAGCGATTTCGCTCAAGAGGTGAAGAAAACCGCATCCCTTGCCCATACCCTAGGGAGTGGGAATCAATCCCATACCCGCAAAGTTTAATTTAATAAACTTCACACCGCTTGATCGAAGGGTTCCCCGACACAAAGACTTGATTTACTTCAAGTCGCACTGGGGTGATATCCTAAACGAGCCTCGATGGTTCGGTCATTCGTTGGACCCTTCGGGCCGCCGATTGGTACCGCCGTCTCAAGCCAGGGAGCATTCGCAGCTGGGATGACATGGAGTCTAGCTTCCTCACCAATTTCTTCGACGACGATACTGAAGTATCGATCGGCACATTGCTCGACGAAAAGCAGAAGGACGGAGAAACTGTGGACATCTTTGTCAAACGATTCTGGAACAAGGCAATGAACTGTCGGGATCCGATAACAGAGAAGTTCATCCTCCAGACCTGCCACAAGAACTTGTCGATAGGCGTGCTCGAGGCAATGGGGACGCACCGTCTATAACGTGGAAGGACTTGAAGGTTCGTGGAGAGCAAGCCGAAAGGTTCCTCAAGAGGAAAAAGGCGGAAAGAGGCCACCACGCCGGAACTCCGCTTAACTTTGTCCCACGCCAAAGGGAAAGACCTGAGCCAAGGCGTGGTTGCAACCAAACGCTCCAACCCAACCCCAGCAGCAAAGAAAAGCGAACAACGGGCCGCGAACAGCACAATCAACGCGGCAACCGGCCACGAAACGTAAGGCCTCGAGTCGAGATTCCCCAAGTCCTATTCCTTTAGGGGCGGCGAGATTCCGGTCTCTTCAAATATCTTGTCGAATAACAAGATCAAGCTCCTCCAATTCGAATCAAGAGGAAGCAATGAGGACGAACGACCCAAAATATCCGTATGCACCATGTGGCGCTTCATCACCCCACTAAATCCTCGCCTCAAGGATAAAATCGAGCTTTAATTGATGTAGGGTCATCACTATGAAGCCGTCCAAAGAAAAGAAGGTCGGAGCAAATGCGGTGTCTATAAGCTTTGGATCGTGCCATTGACATGGTTTGAACCCAAACCGTAGTCAAAGTCGCAATGAAGGCGGTGAATGGCGACCCACACAAACAACGCCGTAAAGGACTTGTATCGATACGTACCAAATGGCGAAGTCCCGGGTCCACCCAGACCGCTTGAGGATGAGCAATGGGTAGCTTCTTCCTCATCGAAGAAAAAATCAAACGAGGGGAAAGGCATGCCATGCTACTTCCGCAGCTCGAGGGAAATGACAATGTGTGGTAACATTCCACGTCCAAGGGGAACTCAAACCCACGCCACCGAGTGGACACGAGTACAAGTACAAGTACCCTAAGTCCCCACCCAAATGCCAAGACTGCCAGAGGGGTACCAACAACACCCTCACTACCGAAAAGGTGAAAGACAAACACCACAGAAGTTCAACTCCGGCATCTCGATTCACGCCCGATTGGAAGAGATAAACCGAACTTTGAATTCTCCATACCGCTTTGATGTAATGGCACACTAATAATATTCCCGCAAGAATCACTCAGACGAAGTTGTTGCGGTTATCGAAAGAGACGAAGAAGCTCTTCAAGAAGCCCCGCCGATTCGGAGGTCTTCCTCACCCGTGATTCGAGTCCGTAAGAATCGCCCAAGAATGCAACCTTATGGCTAAACACTTCGCATCACTTTTACAAAGGAGGATATGCATAAGGAATTCCAAGCACGATAGGCGCTATACTTCACCGTATATTGGTTCTAGTGAAGTTAACCGATCCAAGTCGATCCGTTCACTGGAGCATCATGCCCCTACCATGTATCATCGAATTCCTGCTAGTAAATCAAGGCCGACAGCACAATGATTTATGGATTTAACACCACCGGGTCTCCGCTTGGTAAGATCCGGATAAAGTGCCAAATGGGGACTTAAAGTCCGAAGTCACCTATGTGATTGACGCAGAGACTTCCTATAACTTATTGTGGTCGACCTTGGATCCACAATAACGCTATAGTCCCGCCTACTCTTCATCGCTGTCTCAAATATGTAGACACTAATAATGAGGTCAAGACTGGTCGCGACAAACAACCGCTTAAGGGGATGGAGAATTATTTCACCGATTCTCTCCTCTACTGTAATGAGTCCGAATCAATCATTACCAAGGCACGACGCGTGGAGAAGTCATACCGCCGGCTTGGTTATAGTGGTGGTTTTGTTTTAAATGACATTGTACCCCTTGTAATCAATCTTGGATGAAGAATCGCCGATGAACATTGTAATTGGCAAATTGCCGATGAATCAATAAATGACGATTTAGAGTACCCTTTGTCTTTGAATGATGTGATGACAGTTTATACGATAATCCGTGAGTTGCACCTACCAACTCGGCCATTTTGCTTTACACAAAAGCAGCCGAGACTCCTTTGGGACAACACTCGCCATCCCACCTAAGATCAAGTAGTGAAAAAGACTTGGTTTACTAAAAGGAGATGCGCCCAAAGACCAAATCATTTCTTAGAGGAAGACGAAGATGACAATGAGCCTATCCTCCACACATTCAGATATAGTCCAAACACAGGTATCATGAAGAAGTGGGTACAACACACACAAGGAGAAGGTCTATGTTTTGGCGAGGTCCCGAGTTCTCCCAGAAAGACATGTCCCAAGAGGGAAGCCGGATAACTACTATGCATTTAGAAGGGGATTGGGATACGAATCCTCCTCAGAAGATGAATGCTCGTGGCTGATTGATAATAATCCACCCGGTGGGGGAGACGGACATTCGTCTGATTCTTCGGCTTGGGATTCTGACACCAGCCTCGGAGAAGCTTTCAAGGCTTTAATGTCAAATATGGCTTCAGTTGATCCTGCTACTGTTGAGAGTGATGAAGATATGCCAACATGGGAAGACCCATGGATCCATCAACTCCAAGAGCAGTTTGGGGATAGGTTCGAACAAAGAGAACCCCCCACTAAGGATGAGGTAGTCCAGGTTAATATGGGTGAGGAAGAGCATCCTAAGCTCATAAACATCAGCAATACTCTTCCCTTGGAAGAAAAGGAAGAGTTGATTGCCCTAATCAGGGAGTATATTGATGTATTCGCCTGGAGCTACGAGGACATGCCAGGACTCGACCCTAATGTGGCGACACATCGCCTCAACATCAAGATGGATGTCAAACCTGTCAAGCAACAGCAAAGACGGTTTCGTCCACAAATATTGCAAGCAATCGTTGACGAAGTAAAGAAACTCATAGAATCGGGATTCATCGAGGAAATTCAACATCCGGATTGGGTGGCGAATATAGTCCCGGTCATGAAGAAGAATGGTTCGATTAGGATCTGTGTCGACTATAGAGACCTGAACGCTGCTTGCCCCAAAGACGACTTTCCTCTACCAATCACTGATGTCATAGTCGACAATACGTGTGGATTTGAAAGAATGTCGTTTATGGATGGCTTTTCGGGGTACAACCAAATCAAGATGCACCCCGATGACGCTTAAACACATGCCGTCGAACGCCATCGATATATTTTGCTACCGGTCATGCCGTCGGCTTAAAGAACGCCGGCAAACATACCGAAAGCAATGACGAGATTTTCCAGATCATCTTCGAAAACAAATGCTACGCCGACGATTTGGTCGGAAAAGTGCTGACAAAGGAGATCACATCAAAGATCTTAGAACGGTATTCGAACTCATGCGAACTCATCAACTAAAGATGAACCCTGCCAAATCCTTCCTTGGGATGTCTAGTGGCAAGTTCCTTGGCTTCGTCGTCACCAACAAAGGAATCCATGTCGATCCTGATAAAGTAAAGGCGATTCAAGAATTGCAACCCCCGAGAAATCTGAGAGAACTCAGGGGGTTACAAGGGCGATCATGACATCCGACGGTTCATATCGAACCTATCCGAAAGTGCCAACCATTCTCAAAGTTGAACAAGAAGGGCGGTCATATATTTGACGACGCCGCCAGAAGGCATTCGAAGAGATCAAGTCTTATCTCGCTAAACCTCCTGTTCTTATTGCACCGCGGCTTCGAAAACCGCTTTTGATCTACGCCAAGGCAACGGATCACTCGTTAAGCACTTTACTCGCGCAAGACGACGGATACGGTCACGTAACGTGCGGTATTACCCGAGTTTAACATTAGTCGGTGGCCGAGTCTTGATATCCAATGGTCGAAGCGGTGCTCGCATTAGTGTTCGCGATTCGTAAAATGCACTATTTAGCCTGACGACGATTTATGTTATCTCTAATGTAACCGTCCGTGATATTTATGACCCACCGCCTCGATGAGTTGGCATTTACGCGGGCCTTGCTCTTGTCCCAATATGACTTGTATTTCAAACAACAAGTCACCAAAGGACAAGCTGTGATCTCTTGGTCGCCACCACAACGGATGCGCTTGAGCTATATGATGATCTTCCGATGAAGTTCAAGAAGTCAACATTACATCGCACCAACAAATATGGCGATTGTACTTTGACGGAGCTTCGAAGCTACTAATGTAGCGAAAATTCCTGATGTTCTAGAGTCTCCGCCGAGCCGAGTTGTCTTGATTTCCGGAACCATGTCATGCCCCGTGCTTATTCACTCACCGAACCTCGCCCAATAACGAGTCAATATAACGCTACTTATCTAATTTAGCTCAAGGAGCTGGGGTCGAAAGTATCTGCTGCATGGCGATTCACAATTGATAGCGCATCCGGTGACTACGGTTAGGAATCCGATCCGTCCCCTATCATCGATAGTCGTTGAAATGGCGACTCATTCAAGAATTTTTCATCGAATATATCCGCGACCTTCGTAAAGCTCATGCGATGCATCATGCATTAAAGATCGCTGGCACAACCTTCCAGACCGGCGCCTAGTTACGGCCAGACTCATCGCCTTTTGTACCGATATATGATGGGGTACAAGAAGACAAAGGGATAGTTACCAAAGAGGTACATGCAACCCAAACCAAGTTGGAGCCCCGAGATTGGCTTTCCTATCATCGACACGCCTTACATGGTATTCTAAGACGGAAGGAGAGAGAGTCAATCCCGCTAAGAGCTCCAAGATTCTTTATGACACTCAAACCCGGATGTTATATCGCCGAGGGTACGATGGTCTTTGTTCGATGCCTCTCAAACAAAGAGGCGAGAGGTCCTTCTGAAGCACACGGCGGTGAATGGTGCACTACCGGGTCCCAAGCTCTACGATCGAATCAGAGAATGGGCTACTTTGGCCAACAATGATTAATGACGCAGCCGAGCACGCCGAAATGCCACGCCGTCGATTCACGCTAATTATATGCACCACCTCCGTGAGCGCAGATCCTTCACCACATCCCGCCATTCGAGACATGGGGAATGGACGTTGTAGTCCTATTTTTCCTCCGGCTACCAAAGGCGATCGGTTTATTCTAGCGATCACCGACTACTTCTCCGTGGGCGTATAATCCCGCTTAAAGGAAGTAAAGGCGAAAATTCGGCCACAATTTATCAAACACCATGTCATCTACCGACACGGTCCCAAGACGGATCGCATGACAACGGTCCCTAATTCATCGCATTCCTTCATCGTTTTATAGAAATTCAAAATACAAGACGCCTCAAATAAACCTATAATCCAAATGCAAATGGATTACGAGGTGCGTCAACAACAAGACAATCATCAAAATTCTCTCAAAGCTTGTGAAGAACAAAAGTTTAGACCGGATGATAAACTCTGAGAAGCACTCATGATCAACGGCGACGATGCTGCCAACCGAGCGACCCCGCATTCCCCGGTTTACGGCGCCAGCCCGCTGGAAATTAGATTCGCCACAAGATCTCTTCAACAGATGACGACCAAGAACAACATCGTAAACGCCTCAAGAGCTCGAGATGTTAGATGAGAAGCTACCGGAGGCTCAATAATGCATTGAGTTCTACCAAGCTAGGATGTCGAGGGCTTTCAACAAGAAAGTTCGACTGAGAACCTTTAGAGAAGGAGATTTGGTCCTCGCCGACGAATCGATAATCCTCACTTCTAAGAAGAAAGGTAAATTAATCTAAATAGGAGGGCCCGCTTGTAATAGAAACGGTCTACTCCTAATGGTGCGACGCTTAATTACCCAAATGGCGACCGCAATTAATGCCGATAAAGTTCCTCAAGAAATACTACCCTTAGTATCTTCGTGATAACCCGCTTTAACGAAGTTCCTCGTGGGATGTGTTACCCACTTTCCTTGAGGATAACCCTCGCTTATCCTCCATCATAATTTCCCTCACCGACCAAATTCCTTGACTGTGGGCCTACAAATTTTCGGTACATTGCCACAATCTCCTCTTGATTCCTTCTATGAACAAGAGGCCCAATCAAATCCTTTTACTACCGGAGATAGAATATAAAATTCTTCCTTCCAAGCTGCGAAGATCCTCTTCGGATAACCTAAGGGTTTCCATCTTTCATCTTAGGTAGCCGATCAAGGTATACGGGATTTTCGTATCTGTTGTCCGATCAAGGTCGCCTCGAAGTCTTTTCGCTTCTCGGCGGAGATCCCACTTTTAGTTCCATCTTTCATCTTAGGTAGCGCACTGAAGGTATGCCGGATTTTCTGGACTGTGTTGTCCGAATCAAGGTCGCTCGAAGTCTTTTCGTTCTCGGCGGAGATCCCACTTTTAGTTCCATCTTTCATCTTAGGTAGCTACCGATCGGGTGTATGCCGGATTTTCGACTCAGTTGTCCGAATCGGTCGCCTCGAAGTCTTTTGCCTCGGCATCCCACTTTTAGTTCCATCTTTCATCTTTAGGTACCGATCGGGCGATACGATTTTCTGACCAGTTGTCCGATCAAGGTCGCCTCGAAGTCTTTTCGGCCTCGGCGGAGATCCCACTTTTAGTTCCATCTTTCATCTTAGGTAGCGCCGACCGAAGGTATAGGCCGGATTTTCGACTGTGTTGTCCGATCAAGGTCGCCGAAGTCTTTTCGCTTCTCGGCGGAGATCCCACTTTTAGTTCCATCTTTCATCTTAGGTAGCGCCATCAAGGTATACGGATTTTCTGACCAGTTGTCCGATCAAGGTCGCCTCGAAGTCTTTTCGGTTCTCGGCGGAGATCCCACTTTTAGTTCCATCTTTCATCTTAGGTAGCCGACCGGTATAAGGCCGGATTTTCGGACCGTGTTGTCCGATCAAGGTCGCCTGAGTCTTTTCGCCTCGGCGGAGATCCCACTTTTAGTTCCATCTTTCATCTTAGGTAGCCCGATCAAGGTATGCACCGATTTTCGACTGTGTTATCCGATCAAGGTCGCCTCGAAGTCTTTTCGCTCTCGGCGGAGGTCCCACTTTTCTTTTCCCACCTCAATCAATCTTAGTCCTTCCGCCATTCTCCGCATCAAAGAAGACACCAAGATTCATCTGGGGCATTTTATCCCGGCCTAAGAGGGATAAAGCCAACGCTTCACACGCCTGTCGGTTTAGTCTTTCTCCGATTGAAGAAAACACCAGAAGTTCGACTGGGGCATTTTATCCCAAGCCTAAGAAGGGATAAAGCCAACGCCTCACACGCTGTCGGCTTAGTCTTTTCTCCCATTGAAGAAGACACCGAGTTCGATTCTCGGGGCATTTTATCCCGGCCTAAGAAGGGATAAAGCCAACGCCACACGCTGCCCGGCTTAGTCTTTTTCCGATTGAAGAAGACACCAGTTTGATTCTCGGGGTATTTTATCCCAAGCCTAAGAAGGATAAAGCCAACGCCAACACGCTGTCGTCGGTTAGTCTTCCCGAAAAAGACGGCTTCACGATTCAACATCGTAGCATTAAGTCTAAGAGAGTTTCATTCTTTAGCACAACGCTGTGTGTAGAACGGATTTAGATAATCTACATGCTAGCCCAACTCAAACGGTAGTTGGTAAAGGCTCATCAAACCCGCTAGGTCGGGGTTGGCTAATAACCCTAAAGTCAACGCCATCGCCACGCTTTGGGCTTAGTCTTTCTCCCATTGAAGAAGACACCCGAGTTTAATTCGGGGCATTTTATCCCAAGCCTAAGAAGGATAAAGCCAACGCCTAACACGCACGCTTAGTCTTTCTCCGATCAAGAAGACACCGTGAGTTCGACTGGGGTATTTCGTCCTCAAGCCTAAGAAGGGATGAGTCTACGGTAATACTGTCGTCTTTCGCCCGTAAAAGAGTAATGGCCTATGTATTCAATATCATAGCAACAAGTCTAGAAGGGTTTCATTCTTTAGCACAACGCCACGCATGAACGGATCCCCGATAATCCGCACTTAGCCCAACTCAAACGGTGGTTGGTAAAGGCTAATCAAACCCGCTGATGGTCGAGGGTTTGCCAAAATCCTATAAGTATTATGGTTAATTATTTCGACGGCAAAAGAATCATAATAAACAATGAAAGGGATAAATCTTATTCATTTGAAGCAAATATAGAAGGAGCTACAACCGCTTAAACATCAAGTCTATGACAAAGGATTTGTTGTTCGAAAGGAGACACTTCACCATCGTAAGCCCGGTGGAGTTCTTCCCGCAACTCGCCCCGGCGACTCCCTCACGTGTACGCGGTCTTCGCGGTTGCCTCCTCGAAGCCGCCGGGACAGATCGAGCTCCCTAGACGACGGTGTGGGCTTCTTTTCCTTGTTGGCCTTGGCTACCCAAACCGCCATCCTATCTTCCTCAAGATGGAGTCCCCGAGTAGTATTATCCTTCCGCCGACTCCACAATATCACCGATGTGGCTTAAGGAAGAATATGTCTCAAAGAATAGCTCCGCTGGCTGATCGCTGCCTCTTCTCAGATCCGACTTCGAGCCCAAAACACGAAAGCATCGCTACCATGCCTCTAAACGCGAGCCCGATGAGCAGCTTACATATGAGGAAGCCCCTACCCGCAGCTCTTTGCGCCTCAAGCTTTCCTCCGTGATGGGCGAGGTCATCGACAATGGCCTCGAGCTACCAGATAACCCATATCCCGTATCAAGGCCATCCGGGAGTGGCCTCGAATCGATGAAGAGAAAGCCCGCCATGAAGGACCTTTTCAATCATGATGTTCACCAGAGAAAAGAATGAGCGTACTTCCAAACAGATAATAAGATGGGATGGATCTTCATCCAAAGATCAACCTCGCTGATCATGGAGTCGAGATGTAGGCTCGCACGTAAGAAAAGAGGACTTTAGAATTTTTAGTAAAAAATGAGCGAAAGCTTATTTGGCTAAAAGACCCTTACCCGTCTCCTTCGGTGTAGTTTCAGAGGCTAGCGAGTCTACCAGAGGCGTATCTATCGCCGATGTCGTTAACCGCTACCGAGCCCCTCGGTGCTCATCTATCTCAACGGTCACCGTGGTAGCCGATTCCGAAAGCGCGAAAGAGGAGTACCCGCCACGACAAATGGAATGTCTCACCTCTTTAATTATAGTGGTATTAGCCAAATGGTCGGGTCCTATAATTAATACTTTCTTCGTGGATGGTAGCTTCAGTGAAATTTTACCAAGAGTATCACCACCTGCGGACTAAGCCAGAAGGTGTCATCCATGGAAGTGTTGCCATATAAACCAAATTTCCACTAAATCTTCCACCGAGAAGTCTAAAAAAAAAAAGAAGGCATTAGGAAGGCTAATGCAATTAAGACTAACAATAGGTAAAGTTACTTACCTCCCCGCGTGGGTTAGCTTGCCTAGTCTCGTTTGTGCATTTGTCTCCCGAATCTCTAAAAGAACAAAAGCAAAGAGGCAATTAGCGGGTACTAATCCCGAAGTCGCTCAATTCTCGTGATTCGCCACCCTTAAGAGGAATTATCGATGTTAGATGTACCGGGTCCACCGAATCAGGTCCTACATCGCCTCCGCCATAGCTCCATACATTTGTTGAGTAAAACTTGGCTCAAAGATGAGCGTAACCGGCTCGCTGTAATTGTGGTGAGGAAAATCAAAACCGTAATCATAATCTCTAAAACCCCCGTGATGCAAACGGTGAAATGTTAGTCTCCAAAAGCTAAAATTTCGTGTTACATCGCTGGCTAATTGTTACCTCCGGCCGACCGGATCATTACCGGGTCAAGTCTATATCAAGGGACCGAGGATTCACGCGATTTATGGGCTAGCTCTTTCGCTTAACCCCTTGAGAGGGTTGAAATTCTTCTTCAACAGCTTTTCCCGAAAATTCGCTGAATGAGAAATCCAATAGAGAGGAAAAGAAAACGGCGGAAAAGGAGAGAGTACCGAGTTTTCTCATAAACCGCAGCCTCACTTTGATCCTCTCCTAAAGTCCCGCAGTGATTGTGGAACTCTTCGGCCTCGACCGGGATGAGATTGGCGACGCTTCCTCCAGCTTGAGCTGCATTTGAGTGTTCGAGCCGCCGCAACGATGCTTCGGCCACAACTGAGATGGCCCTTACAGGACCGCTCGTTAGCTACTAATAGCCAACTACAATGGAGGAATGTCGATTCCACCGATGGTCTGAAGCTCGAGATCAATCTAGCACCGACATCCCATGACACTCCACAACCATGCTCAAGGCCATCCACGAAGTCCACCACGAAGTCCGAGTCGCTGCCGTTCCCAACATAAAGTTGGTCGTGAACCGAAGCAAGCAAAACGACAGGAAAATAAGGCTCAATGAAGCATTCTTCTTCCTTTACCGAAAGTGAGATACCCTCGCCCGATGTTCACTAGCCAATTGAAACGCCCAATGTCAAGTGAAGTCCGCTTGTTCACCTCCTCGCCGCACCAAGGACTCACCATATTGACGTGAGAATCGAGGAAAACATCCGAAAAGATCCACCCTTTATGAATCAGATTCGCTTTCTTGATCTCTAAAGCCACTCTTCCATCCGCAATCCTCTACCAACCGCAAGAAAGGAGTAGACGAATCGGCGGACCCGTGCCGACATCATGTCGGGAATGAAGGACCGTGCCAAAGCATCGATGTATATGGGAGCTCTACTCTGACGGAAGGAATATGATGATGGCTCGCCTTTTCTCCTCGAAAGTAAACGCCGGACTATATGTCGCAATCCACGGCGAATGTTGGCCACCATTACCGAAGGAGAGAGAGTTCTTTGTGGGCAAGTCGAATCAGCAGGTAAAGGACCTCCGTGAGGTAAAGCATCATCGATTGATATGGAACCACACACTTTAGCCGATTGCAAGATAGCCGCTAGAAGAGTCGCCGGTTGATAGGCTTTACCGCATGCCACGTAGTTGTTGCAAACTTGGTCCCCGGGGAAAACCATCTTCTACGAATGAAGCCAGAGATAAAGTTAGCCTCGACCTCTCGACGTTCATTAAACTCAAGGAGTGAGCGTGATAGTTCACATATTTCCTCGCCATTTGTCCTCCAAATGTCGGAACAAGTAATTGGCAAATTGTTTCGCACTCACTTTACATTTCCTTTGACGCAAGGTTCGATTGGGCCGAGCTATATGATAATGACAAGTGAGATCCCACAAAATTTTGTGACGATCAGTGTGTGTTTCTTCACCACTCGGCCTCGATTGGAAGGGAAATACTCTTGTTAAAGATCTTCCCCATGGGTAAATCGAAACCGATACATCTCATGTAGAGCCACCAACTCGCCGGCAGCCGGAAAATGTATTTGAATCTAGATTGTAGAGCTCAAATAAGGCTAAGAAATGATTGACGCGATTGGAAGGCCATACATGGCACGTAATCGCCAATACGCATCGCAGCGGCAAGTTCTCCATCCCATCGGCCGAGGACGAGTTGGTCGCCAACCCCACCAATGTTTACCGATGAGTGAACCCACCGCAGAAAATCTATGACTAGATGATTCGCATCTCTCGCCTCTAGCGAAGCAGGCGATTCTTCTTCGAGTCGGAGGTGAATAAAAGCTCATCACGGCTGTGTCCACTCTACAACCCTGTGGTGAAGGCCGATGACGCGATTCCCTGCTGGAACCCTAATCGGCCGCTGAGTAATAAACCGCAATGAATATGATCACGCCTCGGTCGACGCCAGACATACGGCGCGGTCACGCGATGGTGTTTGAAATCGCCAATGAGAGCCGACGAGGTATCCGAGGAATATACAAGGGACCTCCGCCGCCTGGTTCAACCACCGCCCTCAACAAAAGTCAGATCCGATCCTTAACCAATCGCCAGATAATTTGTCTTTCGAAAGATTCGTGAGCCGGTGTCCCTTACGAAAGGGCGATCGGCGACCAATCGTCGAAAACGCGAACTCCCCTCAACATACTGATCATCTCCGCCGATGTGCCTAAATCGGTAGATAAAAATCACGGATCATCACACGGAATAATAGTCACTATGACGCCCATCGACCGCAGAGGTTGGAAAAGCTCCCGAGGAATAATCAACCAAATCGAAAAAGATTCGCTTAGTAAATGGCGCTGAATTCATCTTACATAGATTGAGTCATTTAACCTTATAACGGTATGACGATTTCACCCGTGATCAATACCCGAGAACGATAAATGTAGTCACAGTAAACAAAGCTGCATATATATATCCCGCTCACTAAGCAAGAGTACGGTGATGAAATCGCCCCGCTAAGGATATCGAGACGGTGATCTTTGAAGCCCCAATCCTCAACGAAGGAGAATCTCGGTTCTTCCCAATCGCCACAAAGGAGGACGGCGGGTCGAATAAGTGTACACACCGCAGCTACGATCCCCACAAAGGAGGATTTCGTTCTTCCCAATCGCCTCACAAAGGAGGACGGCTGGGTCGTAACAAGTATACGTAATCAAGCCGCCGGTCCCCACAAAGGAGGGTTTCGCCTTCCCAATCGCCTCACAAGGAGAGCCAAGAGGGGATACCACGATATATGTAACAGAATGTGATAACGGGACGCACCACCAAAAGAAGGAGGGTGCATTCACGCCGCAGCGAAGTTGATCGACCCTTCTGAGCATGAGATCTTCGCTGACGACATCGAAAACCGCAAAAGGACAAAATAAAGTCGATATGCGCTTGAAAACCGTAAAATAAAGTGTCAAAGCCACACAACCGACGCTACGAACACCCGCCAGCATAACCTCGGCGCTTGTGTCGCGGCTTCAGGCCGCTTCAGGCGGCTCATTTATACGCTTCAGCGGCTGGGCGCTTCGTGCCGTGCCTGGCGCTGTGTAATGGCAAAGTCAGGCTTCAAAGCCGGGTGCCCAGCGCTGGGCTCGGTGGAGTCAGGTTGCATCTCAGCGCCTGCCAGCACGCCACGGCTACGCTTCAGTAACGCCAATCGCTGCCGCCACTGTGTTGGCCACAAGGTCTCGGACGTCGCCACCGCCGACGCTGCTCTCCCATCTTGTCGATTTTGCACCTGCTCACGCACCGAAATAAAAAAAGAAAAGAAGAAAAGAATTTACAAAACCCTCGCGGCACATACCTCGCTGATCGGAGGAGACGAGACGGCGAGAGGAGAAGAAAACAAGAGCAAACCACGAGAAGGGGCGCCTATGTAGAGAAAAGGAGGGATTATGGGTATTTATAACAACCCCATATGAACCCAATCCCCTTTGAAAAGGACTCCTATTTGGCAAGAAGTAGGATTCTAATTGAGCTCAATCAATTCCAATTAGGACTCTAATCAGCCCATAATTAGGAGCCCTAATTGAACCTTATCCGGATGTCAAACAAAGGCAAATCACCGCTGATTGGCTCCTACCCTTCGCCAAGTTTGAAAGACTCAAGATTTATTCAACAGAATAACATCTTGTGAAGGCTCGCACGACGCCGATCAACGGTCAATCCTACTCCAACTAGGATTACGAGTATAAACCGTTTCCAATTTGTCGAGTGTTCCTAAGAATATTCTCACAAGAAATATTCTTAGGGATAACTCGATCGTAGGATCCATCGACGCATCAACGCCCAATCCTACCCAACTAGGATTACGAGTATAAACCGCTTCCCAATTTTTCGAGAAGTTCTGAAGAATATTCTCACAAGAAATATTCTTAGGATAACTCGATCGTATGACCGCATCGACATCAACGCTGTCACTAATCCTACTCCAACTAGGATTACGAGTATAAATCGCTTCCCAATTTGTCGAAGTTCCTAAGAATATTCTCACAAGAAATATTCTTGGATAACTCGATCGTATGGACGATCAACGCCAATACACCAATCCTACCCAACTAGGATTACGAGTATAAACCGTTTCCCAATTTGTCGAAGTTCTAAGAATATTCTCACAAGAAATATTCTTAGGATAACTCGATCGCGGGATCGCATCGACGCATCAACGCTACCAATCCTACTCCAACTAGGATTACAGTATAAACCGCTTCCCAATTTGTCGAAGTTCCTAAGAATATTCTCACAAGAAATATTCTTGGGATAACTCGATCGTATGGATCGCATCGACATCAACGCTGTCGCCAATCCTACTCCAACTAGGATTACGAGTATAAACCGCTTCCCAATTTGTCGAGAGTTCCTAAGAATATTCTCACAAGAAATATTCTTAGGGATAACTCGATCGCTGGATCGACGACACGATCAACGCTGCTCCAATCCTACTCCAACTAGGATTTAGTATAAACCGCTTCCTAATTTGTCGAGAAGTTCCTAAGAATATTCTCACAAGAAATATTCTTAGGATAACTCGATCGGGCGGATTGCACCGACGCAAATCAACGCGCCGCCTAATCCTACTCCAACTAGGATTACGAGTATAAACCGCTTCCAAATTTTCAACAAGGAGTCCCCGGAGAATAAACCCATATTCTTAAGGATAACACGATAACCCTTAGTTTCCTCCCACCATAATATCCAAGAGAGGAATCCGACGAGGCGGAAAGTCATGGCGACACCGACAATATGTCCAAATTCCAAGAAACTTCACCCACCGTGGATAATCACATCTCAACAACGGTCAAAGCGCCGCACTTGCCGAATCGGCTAAGACGATGGTTGAAAGCCAAATGGTCTCTGCTTCAACAAGGAATCCTCTGAGGATATCTCCATGAAAAGATCATCCTCCCGCCTGGTTAAACCAACAACACACGGATGACTAAGAACTAGTCGACCGAGGGTTATGAAATTCCATGTACTCATTAATGCCCAATGTGTCACCAACAACGAAGTTCACATACCGAGAAGTCCAAAAGTCCGATGGTTAGTCAAACAACAACCAACCGACACGAAGTTACAAACAAAACTCACCCACCGCTTCAATCAAGATTTTAACAAGGTCGACAATAAATGCAAAGACCGTGATCTTATCGAAATCCTACAAAGAACCGATGGTCCGAAAGAATCGAAGACTTGAAGCTATCTTTTGGGACCCTCACCGATCAAGGCCGAACTATCATGTTCAAAGCATCCCGCACTCATCAAGAATCGAGACCGAGACACTTTGGAGGGGTATCTCAGAAGCGGAAAATATACTTACAAGATCCCCGAAACCAACTCGCGGACGGGAGTCGGCGAATGACAACCCATCGAATGATACAAACGCCGAATCGTTAAGACGCGAACTCGACGGCGAACTCCACGCCACAAGCACGTTTAAACCGACTTGAACGGACGATCGATTTCGACCGTTGAACCGAACGAACCAAGAATTAGTCCCGAGTCAAGTATAGACGAAACCCAAGCCCGAGACGAAAACGCCGAAAACGACGGAAAACGACGCGAACGGCGAGAACGCTACCGCCAACTTGGTCCGAATCATCGCTATCTTGATCGACGCTGATATACCGACTGATTCACCCCGATGTTTTGTCAAGGCTTGGATCTGTTGGTCATGCATTTCTCTCATCGCCCGCATGGCCAACTCCATCTCTAACTTGAAGTTCTCCGTTGCTTATTCAACGCTTCGCCTAGCATTTTAGCCACTTGATCTGCATCGATCATAAGCGCTTGGGGCTCCTTCGCCGGATACAAGATGATCGAGGCAATTGCGAGCCTATATCCGGCATCATCCTCTCGGGTATCCCTTTCAAGTTTGTCGATATGGACCGCCGGATAGTCCCGACCGCGAACGAAGTTAACCGCTATGATGCGCCGAATGGCCCGTGACGATGGTTCTTTGCTGGTCATATTATTAGTGACCTCGCAATTCATCTTCCTGATGTCCTCCTTCTACGAGTCGCCTTGACCTAGGTCTCGCGTTGGTGCTAAGCCTCGGAAGACCGATACCCTTTCTCGAGTTTCTTGCCGGCAATTGCACTCGAGAGCACCGCCTTGATGAGCTTGGAGCACAAGCATGACCGCCAATTTAGGGGAATCCTCCGAGATTTTCTCGCACTTTGCACGGTAGTACCGCCGCTGTGTGTACCGGAGCAATGTGCCGTGTTGGCGTGATCTCTGTATAACGCCGCCGCCATCGACGAGAGCCGCCTCCTTCCGAATGGCCAAAACTACCGAAAGTAACTCGCCTTGACTTCCGCTTATGTGAGCGTGAAGTTTTAGGGGACTCTCGGACTTCGATCTTTAATCCGGTTGGTGGGGTTGCAGGAATCTCCCGGTCCTTTCTGGAACGGGTGCAGCCTCCTGTATGAGGAGTGACCCGTGATCCCTTCAGGGGACCCAAGCGATCCTTGATAGTTGGTTTGGTGGTGGTGACGGGAGTTGGCTTCACCACTGGTTCAGGTGCAGGCACCTTTGACCTTGAGGCGCCGTCGGTCTTAGACTTTGGCGCCGAAGTTTGTAACGCATGCGCCTTCGGCTTAAGCGCCGAGACAGAGCGTGGCAACCGGGTTGGGGCACCATTAGACTTGGGCCTCCAAACCCGTGGTACGCTGGTGGCTTTTTCCACTTCCTTCTTCAACTCACGAGCCCGCTGCACTAAAGCTCGTGGCTCGCGAAGAGTGTGCGGCGCTCCGGATGCACTCGGTGGAGCGTTCCGCTTGACACGGACCCACTCGCTGGTTGACGGCTTGATAGACCGTCGATCACTTGAGGTCAAGCCTCTCGCGTAAGTCCGATCTTAGATCCGCCAGAGCGACCCCATCCACGGATTGCACGGCCTTGGCATGTTTGCGCCATGCTTTGTCGCCGCCTTTGGCGGGCTCGCTGGAGAGTGCCGCGCATCATCGGCGTTCATCTCGGCGCCATCCGGACTTCGGCCGGGGATTTCGCTACTGCGTAGCGGGTTGACTCGCCCCGGGCTCTACATCGGAGGCCCATCGGGTTCTCCTTGCAGCGGAGATCTTCTTGGAGCGGCGGGGGGAACTGGATCTGGAAGACGAGGAAAGATACTCCTCGTACTTCTGCTGGTCGAACTCGAACTCGACCTCTTCCTCCACCGGGATAGGGATCGCGGTTGCGACGGCGACCTCCGATCGAGGCGGTGGCTCTAATGGTTCGCCGCTTTCGCGGTAAAAGTTGGGATGATTGTCATTGATTTGAACTTGCTTACAGCTTCTTTGGCCTACAACAAAATTCAAAAGAAATGCCTTTTATTTTAAGGCGTACAATGAAAATTAAAAAGATTACAACTTTTATCCTTGTGAACAAACACGAGGATCTCTGTTATATCGAGGTCCTCGCCATGGGTTCTTTGCCCGTGTCGGGACTTTTGTGTCCGTGGACCACCGCAATTCCAATCCGTAGAGACCCGGTTCGGAACTACAGATAAAGGGCTCGCTTCACGAAGGAAACGGCTCGAGGGGATCACACTCACGAAGGAGAGGATCGCTGCGGGGGATCACACTCACGAAGGAGAGGATCGCCGAGCGGGTGAGATCTACTAGGAGAAATCACGGCGCTATCCCTGAGGTTAAGACGAAGCTTAACCTAGAGGGTATCAGAGTTCGACCAATTCGCCATCTTCCGCTTGTAGATCGGCGTCATCGGACTTGTGCTCGCCGGTGCTTTCGGAGCGGTCGTCGGCGGCTCGTGGATCTCGTGAGAACTCTTTAGAAAATCCTCGAAAATCCCCACTCAAGCCCAAAAGCCAAATCCTCCAAAATCCACCCCTCTCAAGAAGAAGACACCCCCCCTATTTATACAAATCGGGGGTGTTCATTTTCGGCCACTTTGGCCGAGCCACCTCATTAACTGGTAGAGGTGGCTCGGCAAAGTGAACGCACCTCGCCCTGGTAGAGGTGCCTCGACCAAGTTGGCCGAGCGCCGTTCTCCGTTTCGCGTCGTTTTTCGCTGCTTTTCGCTTTGCGTCTCGGGCTTGGGTTCCGTTTATACTTGACTCGGGACTAATTCTTGGTTCGTTCGGTTCAACGGTCCCGAACCGATCGTCCGCTCAAGTCCGGTTTAAACCGTGCTTGTGACGCCGTGGGTTCGCCGTCGAGTTCGCCTCTTAACGATTCGACGTCTGTATCATTCGATGGGTTGTCATTCGCCGACTCCCCGTCACGAGTTGGTTTCGGGGATCTTGTAAGTATTTTTCAACGCCTACAATACGTGGTTCGGCTTGTAGCCTACGTCCATGGGTGAAGGAGGAGAATAGCTTTACTAAATTGTGAGGAATACAAAAGTGGAATCTCTCAATCACTCAATCTCAAATCACACCCCTGAAAGCACTTAATCTCTCTAACAATCTCTAACACCTAGAGAGCTAACCAAACGGAGAGCCAAATCAAGAACCTCTTGAATCTATTGTTTCAGCCTACAGAGCCATTCTCAATGCTTACTGCTGCCGTCGGGTGGATCAACTATCTGTAGCCTTAATAAAGAACCATCCGTTCTTTCCCTTGATGTTGCGACCCTAGGTTAGGTAAATTCTCATCAAAGATCTTCTGTCATATTTATAGAGACTAAGGATAAGAGTTGTTGCTATCCACAAATTCTACAAGATAAGAATTTTAATCTCAATAGAATAAACAAACTCTTTTGTCCTTATCTTAATACTAGACATAGCTAATAGAAACTCTAATTAGATTGCATATCCTATTCAAGGATTAGTATTTGAATCACCCATAACAGATACCTTAAATTTTACACCTTTCCTAAATTTGATACCTTAAAGTTTTTTGACACTTACGAGTTTAACCTTCAGTAACTTTAATACCCCAAAGTTTTATTTTAACACTTTGATATTCCAAAATTCTTGTATCAATGTTAAAAATATGTGTAAACTTTGAGGTATCAAAGTTTAAAATGTGAAAATTTTGGGGTATGAAAGTTAACATATAGGAAAAATTGTGTCAAGGCCCCAAATTTGAGAAGTCCATGTGACCCACCCCTCCTACTTTTGCCTATGTGCTTAAGCCCTCAATTATTGAAAAATATGGCCTACCCCTTCACTCATGATAGCCCAATATTATGTATTTGACCCAAAGGCGAAAGATACTCCTGCCACTGCGGTCGAACTTCGAACTTCGACCTCTTCCTCCACCGGATAGGGATCCGCGGTTCGCGGCACGACCTCCGATCGAGGGTGGCTCCATCGTGGTCGCCCGACTTGTTCGCGGTAAAAGTTGGGATGATTGTCATTGATTTGAACTTGCTTACAGCTTCTTTGGCCTACAACAAAATTCAAAAGAAATGCCTTTTATTTTAAGGCGTACAATGAAAATCAAAAAGATTACAACTTTTATCCTTGTGAACAAACACGAGGATCTCTCGCTATATCGAGGTCCTCGCCATGCGGGTTCTTTGCCCGTGTCGGGACTTTTGTGTCCGTGGACCACCGCAATTCCAATCCGTAGAGACCGGGTTCGGAACTACAGATGTAAAGGGGCTCGTTCCGCGAAGAGCGAAGCGCTGAGGGATCACACTCACGAAGGAGAGGATCGCCGCGGGATCACACTCACGAAGGAGAGGATGCGGGGCGGGTGAGATCTACTAGGAGAAATCACGGCGCTATCCCCGAGGTTAAGACTAAGCTTAACCTAGAGGGTATCGTAGTTCGACAATTGATTACCTTCGGCTTGTAGATCGGGCGTCATTTGGACTTGTGCTCGCCGGTGCTTTCGGAGCGGTCGTCGGCGGCTCGTGGATCTCGTGAGAACTCTTTAGAAAATCCTCGAAAATCCCCACTCAAGCCCAAAAGCCAAATCCTCCAAAATCCACCCCTTTCAAGAAGACACCCCCTATTTATACAAATGGGAGGTTGTCTTCGGCCACTTTGGCGAGCCACCTCGAACTTGTAGAGGTGGCTCGACCAAAGTGGCTGCGTACTACTGGCCGAGGTGCCTCGACCAAGTTGGCCGGCCGGTCTCGCCGTTCGTGTTTCCGTGGTTTTCCGGCGTTTTCGTCTCGGGCTTGGGTTCGTCTATACTTGACTCGGGACTAATTCTTGGTTCGTTCGGTTCAACGGTCAATCCGATCGTCCGTTCAAGTCCGGTTTAAACGTGCTTGTGGCTTATGGGTTCGCCGTCGAGTTCGCGTCTTAACGATTCGACGTCGTATCATTCGATGGGTTGTCATTCGCCGACTCGCCACGAAGTTGGTTTCGGGATCTTGTAAGTATTTTTCAACGCCTACAATACGTGGTTCGCTTGTAGCCTACGCCCATGGGTGAAGGAGGAGAATAGCTTTACTAAATTGTGAGGAATACAAAAGTGGAATCTCTCAATCACTCAATCTCAAATCACACCCCCAAAGCACTTAATCTCTAACAATCTCTAACACCTAGAGAGCTAACCAAACGGAGAGCCAAATCAAGAACCTCTTGAATCTATTGTTTCAGCCCTCTGAGCCATTCTCAATGCTACTGGCACGTCGGGTGGATCAACTATTCAGAGCCTTAATAAAGAACCATCCGTTCTTTCCTTGATGTTACACCCTAGGTTAGGTAAATTCTCATCAAAGATCTTCTGTCATATTTATAGAGACTAAGGATAAGAGTTGTTGCTATCCACAAATTCTACAAGATAAGAATTTTAATCTCAATAGAATAAACAAACTCTTTTGTCCTTATCTTAATACTAGACATAGCTAATAGAAACTCTAATTAGATTGCATATCCTATTCAAGGATTAGTATTTGAATCACCCATAATGAGATACCTTAAATTTTACACCTTTCCTAAATTTGATACCTTAAAGTTTTTCGACACTTCTGAAGTTTAACCTTCGTAACTTTAATACCCCAAAGTTTTATTTTTAACACTTTGATATTCCAAAATTTACTGTATCAATGTTAAAAAAATATGTGTAAACTTTGAGGTATCAAAGTTTAAAATGTGAAAATTTTGGGGTATGAAAGTTAACATATAGGAAAAATTGTGTCAAGGCCCCAAATTTGAGAAGTCCATGTGACCCAGCCCCTCCTACTTTTGCCTATGTGCTTAAGCCCTCAATTATTGAAAAAAATATGGCCTACCCCCTTCAGCTCATGATAGCCCAATATTATATGTATTTGACCCAAAAAGCCAACTTTACCCCTCTCCACCCACTCAAAATCACCATTATCTCTCCTTCATCAAAATGCCGCCTTCTTCTTCCTCCTCTTCCTCCTCTGTCCTCATCTCAAAATCCAAGCGTCAAAACCTTAACCCCGGCAATTCCACCTCCTTCTCCTCCTGCTGCAATCACTCCTCCCCCGTCGCCACCCTCGACCTCCTGATCCTCATTCTCTCATTCTCTTCCCCTGCTCTTTCCGCATCCTCTCCTCTCTCTCCCGCCTCCTCTGAGTCCTCTCCCAAATCCTAATTCTAACCCTACCAACCAACCCTCTCACCTTCCTCCTCCTCCTCCTCCACCCCCCCTCCTCAGAATCTCCTAATTCTGCTCCCGCAAGTGCAGAAACCCTAGGTGCAAGGGTTTGAAGAAGGCGCTAGAGTTCAATGTCCAGATTCAGATCAAGGATTGCGTGAAGGAGAAGGAGAAGGAGTGGAAGGAGATCGAAGACCTACTGTGGAAAGGTAGGCAACAGAGGAGGAACCTCGATTATGAGGTTCTGCGTGTTGCGCTGAGGAAGATGGCACCGGTCAGTGGGCGGATTGTGCTGCTATTTTGAGTGAGGTGCGAGTGCTCGCTAACAAAGTTGGAGGCTTGGGGGCCGAAGAAGGGGCCGAGGCGGAATTGGAGGCTAGGGTTAGAATTTTGGTACTTCAAGGCAGTTGGATGCAATAAAGATGTTTGATAAAATGCCGCACAAGAATTTTGTTGCTTGGATCTCTGCTATACTATTAAAGTTTGAATTCATCAAAAGAAGCAGCTAAAATTACTATGATCTTTATTGTTTTATTTTGTTGGTCGTTCATAAGATACGAGAGATATTGTTAAGAGGATTAGTCTTTGTTTAAAATTTTATTGTACATAGGCCATTTTGTTGGCTCGGAAATTATATGTAGTTTGTACATAATGTGTTGGTAATTGAGATATAAAAGCCTACATATAAAAATGTTCATTTGAAATAATGGATGTATAAATATTTAGTAGATTAATTATTAAGTTTTACCTAACACACGTGAACTATAGCTAATTAAGCATCAACGCTAATTGCTCCATGTTAAGTATAGTTGAGTAAGTGTTAACTTTTTCTTTTAAATGTTAAGTTTAGTTGATTAACTGTTAAGTTTTACCTAATACATGTGAACTATAGGCGATCAAGCATTAGCGTTTGATGTTCCATGGAAAGTATAATTGAGTAACGGTTAACTTTATTCTTTTAAATGTTAAGTTTAGTAGATTAACTTTTATGTTTTACCTAATATATGTAAACTATAGCTGATTGACTGTTAACATTTACTTGTTCCTTGTTAAGTATAATTGAGTAATTATTAACTTTTGATTTATGAGAACCGTCGTGTACCAAAAGATGAGATCGGGATATTGCCACCAATTAGTACTAAAAGGAAGGGGAGAAATAGAATAATACTATATAATGTAAAATATCAAGTAATTGTTAATATATGTCTGTTAAAATTCACGAAATACCTATTAAGGGTTGCTTAACTCTTAAATTGTTAAATTTTAATTTTGTTTGTTTAATTTTCTTGGTTCTAATAAACTTGTAGTGTATATTTTACTAATTTTGATTTAAATTTTTCAGATATAGTCACGTAACCTCTAATGTTGCAAGATTTTGAGAGGAATCATGATCTAAGGGGACTGTGAGATTGAGAGGAAATTAGAACTAATAAATGATATAGTTAACAGTACAATTGGATGACCAACATTTGGATAATCATGTTTTTGTGACTATTGTTAACATGTATTGAATATATTAAATCGGTACATGATATAGTTAACAATCACTTGATATTAAACAGAACAAACAAAGTTTAACGGTATATAATATAGTTAACATGATCTTGGATCCGGATACTAGATATAATTAATGATACTAGATATAGTTAACAACCAGTGTTCAAAATTTAACAACTAGTGTTCAAAAATTAACATGCATTGTGCAAATGTATCAGTTACGCTATAAACCTACATACAACGAGTAAACTTAACATACAACAGAGTCAAACACAAGCAGAAACTATTATCAATCAACAATGCTAAAAAAACAAAGCTCAGTTCGAAGTTCAATAACAGTAGGTCTTTCAACTTAGCAACAGATCCAAGTTCATCCTGAAAGAAGAACATCAACTAGATAAAACACCTCCAATTAGAGGAAGGCAAGAACAAATAGCAATAAATATAAAGATAAAAATGATGAAATATCTTTCTTCATAAGGGAAATCCTACCTCCAACGAACCCATATAGCCTTTCTCAAGAAACTTCAGAATGATCGGGTTATTTAAGATCCAATTACGAGTGAGTCGACCCCATAAGATATGAGTGATCAAAGAGCCCATTAACATCAAAAAAGCTCAGGCGCCTTTGTTCTTTCATATTCTTGCTCATTAACCACAATCATAGTGTTCCATAAAATGAAAGTTTTGTGAGTCATTTCATCAAACGAGTGGTGAGCAACCATCACGGTCCATAATACATCGATGAAGTAGTCGGTCTCCGCCATCATGCAAGAGAGTTTAGAGGTAGAGAGGGTGTGGTCAAGGGACGAGAAGATGGCGGTGAGGCCGAAGGAGGAGATCTTGCCGTCGCCATTGGAGTCGAACTTGTAGAGGACATACTTGAGGTCGGTGGTGGTGGATGGGGAGGAGGGGATCGACGGAGGAGGTATTGGCGGTGGATCTAGGTTCAGATTCAGGTGAGAATTTGGATCAGGTACAGCGGTGATGGAGGAAATATGAGATCTTGCCCGTTGGAGGAGGGGCGGGGGGACTGTATTTGGAGGAAGATTAGGGTTAGAGTTAGAATTAGGATAGAGGAGGAGAGGAGGGAGGAGCAACCATGAAGGTTAGGGTTAGGAGAGAGGAGGGGGAGAGGAGGGAGGAGCAATAAAATTAGCAACGGCGCTGACGACGGAGGTGGGTGACGAGGATTTAAAGAGAGGGTTGAGTTGGAAGGAGGAAGAGAGAGGAGAAATCTCACCATGGCTGTGATCTCCATGAGAGAGGGAGGGGGGAGAGGGAAGGGTATTTTTGGGTTTTTAGATTTTTTTTTTCCTCTCTCTGTGCTTAGTTAGCAGAGGAATAAGGGCCTTGACATAATATTGCATTGTATTTTAAGTTTATACACAAGGATGAAAGTACAATGGGCTGGGGCACATGAAGTTCTCAAATTTGGGGTCTTGACACAATTTTTCCTGACATATATGTAAATTATGTGGTATCAAAGTGTAAAAAAAGATTGGGATATCAAAGTTAAAAGGGTGTAAACTTTAGGGTATCAAAGTGTCAAATAACTTTAGGTATCAAAGTTTAACAAGGTGTGACTTTAGAGCCCTAAATTGTAAATAACCCTTCAAAAATATTAGTTGACGGTATTTTGGACATTTAGGGACCAAATTGCAATAACCCTAGGATTTGACGGACTAATGAGCAATTTCGTAGACTTGAGGGACGAATATGGTATTATTGAAGATGTAAGGGACTAATATTTAAATAAACCACCTCCAAAGAAATCATTTCTCAGGGGTTTATCTACTGCTCTTCTTCTCTCCTTTTGGGGGGTTGTTTGGAAAAAATTAAAAGTTAAGTGAGAAAAACAAAGTTCATGGAAGTTTTGTGGAAACACCCCCAAAGTTTTGGAGGTTTGTGCAATTTAGCCCATTTCCCCTACTTCCTTCTTAATCCATCCAAAGATTCCAACAATCCCCAAACTCCCAACTCCAACTTCACCAACATTTTTTTTCCCGCGCTTTTCCCCTCTCCGATGGACGGCGACGACCACAACGGCGGCGCCGCCTTCGACAAGGACGAGGAAGCAGAAGAGAAGGCGGAGATTCTCAGAGACCGATTCCGCCTCTCCGCCGTCTCCATCGCCGAATCCGAGGGTTCGTCAAAAAAAAAAAAATCTCAGATCCCTTCTTTCTATTTTAATTCAATTTTTGAGATCGTTGATGCATTTTATCGAACAGTTAAGAAGCAGGGAATGGAGATCGCGGAGCCCGTGGTCGCTTGCATTGCTGACCTGGCGTTTAAATTCACCGGTCCGCTCTCAAAACCCTAACCCTTGTCTTTATTTTGACTGAATCCCAGCTGAAATTGTCAATGGTTAAGAGATAGATACTAATTTTTGCAATTTAAATAATTTTTTTATGATGAATACCTCTTTAAAACTAAGATGGTGCAAATTCGACAAGATGTATATATAGATTGTTTGATGAGTAGTAGTCATGAATCAATAGGTTCGTTTTCGTTTTCAAATAAATGGTAAGTAGCTCACGCAAGGTTGCAAGTTGATTGTGCTAAGTCTGACCGATTGAAGGAAACCAAAGCTATCTAGAGTTTGCGTAAGAGAATTGTGTGATTACAATTAGTTTGACATGGTGTTCATTTGCGATTGATGTGGATTGTAATTATCAGGAAATGTACTCCCACTTGATTCAAATATGTTTCCCTTAGACTGGGAGGGTGAGAGTAAAATCTCCGGCTCCTTCAATTTGTAAGTCATTTAGATCTGAGATTGTTTTTGTTGACAATCATTCTAAGATATCTAGAATGTGGAAACGCAGAAGAGATCGTTCTTAGTTTTGTTGTCTATGCATCATGTGAATGGATGATCAAACTTAGTAGGTTTAGGCGGCTACTGTAAGATACAAAGATCAGTATGGACTTGCATATTTTTTGAAAGTGATAATTAAGAAATCAAACTTATGGTCCTGAAAAGTATGTGACCACAGGGATATAGTTATGTTTCGAGAGGATGCATGTGAGGGTGAAGTAGTGTACAAATCTGTATCATGAGCTTATCCCTTTGTGACTTGGCTCATGATGATAGCAAAAAGTTTCTTCATCTGTGGCTAGTATTTTTTCGTTCACCCATTGTCCTCAAGAGCTCCATCATGAAAATCCCTAATAAATTTCACTCTCATGGAAACGTTAAATGCAGAGTTGAATGTCTTTGAAGGGATAGTCGTCTACCCGATAAACTCACTTGTCTTAAATTAATCAACAAGCTTGAACTCCTACTCAGTGCATCTGCTGTTGTGTTAAAACACTAGATTTTATGCTTAATACCAAAGTATATTGTTCCAAATACTTTGCCACATGGCATGCATTTTGTTGATAGTCTGAATAAATAAATAAAATACTTCAATCTGATGTTGGTAACGTAACGGAATAATATATGCTGGTAATAACAGAAATCGACCTTGTAGATTTTCTTCATCTGTCGCTAACTTCTCTTTGACCCTTTTCTTGTCATCTTCATGTATTCTGCAGCTCATCCCTCAACACAATTGCACCTCCTTTAAGTTTGTTACCCCAAATGTAACATGTTTCTCCACAGAGTTATTACCCAAAGCAAGGATTTTCTGGACATCGTAAACCCAAAATGTTATAAGGACTAGATATCAAGATTTGCTTTTGAAAGTAAGGATTTGATTTCATGTGATACTCTTTAGAGTTTTCATTTTGCCATCCACATTGCCTTCCACAGGCAACATACCCTTCTTTCTCATGACTGGAATCATTGTGTCCTGCTTGCCATTGTATATCCTGATTGAAGTATCGACATCTTCTTATTGCTGCCCCATCTTTGTCTGAATTGAAATCTTCTTATTGCTCATGATTGGAGCTTGGACTAGGTTAAGACGTGCAATGACTCTTTGCATAATCATGATTTCTGTCACCATCCGGATCCAAATTTTCAACCCTTCTGTCAAAACATTTAGAATTGTACATCAACGATCGCTAGAAAGCATCAAACTGGCTAACGGACATTGCAAGCTTAGTTTGTTACTGTATTCACGCTTAGCACCTTTCATCTCCGGGAGATAACCTTGCCTCTGAAGCCACTTGACATAGATATGAAGAAATAATGCCTAGTAGATATTTTTCTAACTCCAGAAACTTCTAGATAAATCAAACCTGGAAATTCACCAGAACATAAGGAAAGACATAATCCAATATTATCAAAATTCTATGATAACCTTGCCTCTGATACCACTTGACTAGTGGGAATGCCAGATACTAATTCAACCTACTGAACCTTCTATAACCTTTCGGAGTCATCTTTTATAAGATGCAGGGTGTTCTTCATTTTATAATTATTGACAGGCTTAGTCCTTTTAATTTTTCAGCTTTTTGCACCTTTACATCTCAACATGTAATTTGATACTTCTTTAGAAGTAATTCTTATAAATCTACATGCCACTCGCTAACCAATGATCAGTTCTTATCTTATTGCTTAAGATTTTTTTGTCATTTTCTTTTTTAATTCTTTTGCAAAAGCAGAACAGTTGGCTAGGGACGTGGAGTTGTTTGCACAACATGCTGGTCGTAAATCTGTCAACATGGAAGATGTCATAATATCAGGTATGTAATCTAATCGCCTTTAAACTCATCTAGCATCAATAATTATTGCGCAGAAATTGCTTTATGTGGTATTAGTGAACTGTGTAATCCTTTGTAATATTAACTATATGGAGTTTACCTTTAATAATACAACCGCAACGCACAAAAAAATAAAATAAATAAATAAATAAATAAATAAGCTTTTATCCAAAATTTTGGGTTAACTGGCTTATCTTCCCCGTTTACTTACAATTACCGTATCCTGCTTAATTGTTTGCCACCAAGTTCTCTTTGAGCTACCTCTAGTCCTTGCTCCATTAACTATAATCTTGTCCTGCGTGATGCATTTACTGGCCTTCCATTATGACAACATTGTTTTTCCCCCCTTTCTATTGGACCTTAACTTCTTTTGATCCTCTGATAACTACCCGTTGATCAATTTTTAATCACTGTTTATCAATTAATTTTATCGACTCGTGCATACTAATTCTGTTAACCATCATATCAATTCCGTGATATTTCTTTATCATGTAAATTCTGTCACCAACTTTTTGGGACGTAATTTCGATTCATCTGTACTAAATTATGTTAACCATCATATCAGTTCCATGATATTTCTTTATCATGTAAATTCTCTGTCACCAACTTTTTGGGACATAATTTTGATTTCAGCTCATCGGAACGAACACTTGGTTGGCTTGTTAAGATCGTTTGCTCAAGAATTGAAAGGAAAAGAACCAGCAATTGAGAAGAAAAGGAAGAGGTCTTCAAAGAAGAAGCAATCCCCAGATGAAGGAGAATTTTCTGCTTTGTAGTCCATGTTTACATAGAAGAAGCAATCCCCAGATGAAGGAGAGTTTTCTGTTTGTAGTCCATGTTTACATTATTTATAATGCTATTGAAGTAATTTGCGTGGTTGATATATATGTAGAGAAATACTTTATCCTAAGACAAAAGTTTTGGAGTTTCTCCAACTATAGTTCAGACATCTATGAATGTATCTGTATGTTTTTTTTCCGGTAGAATGTATCTGTATGTTAATATGTTGATTGTTTGCCTTTGGTTGAAAAATATAGGAAGAATCCTTTATCCACTGTAAGCATATTAGTTTTAATTAAAATATTATCCAACTATATTTCAGATATTTATGAATGTATCTCTATGTTAATAAGTTGATGGTTTGCCTTGGTTAAAGCAACAATCCTTTATTTACTAAACATATTATTATTTTTAATTAAAATATCAAGTGTATTTCAAATATATATTATTTTAAAAAAAAATAGGGGCATTCCGAGAATTGAACTCGGGACCTCTCGCACCCTAAGCGAGAATCATACCACTAGACCAAATGCCCTCTTGATTATTTTTCGCTACAGATACATACTGAAAGGTAAAATAGGCACGTGCAGTCCCCAACACACAAATGCGCGTATACACGGACTAGCCATAAACCGGGTGAGGACAGCCCATTGTTAAACAGGCCATTTGTGAATATCTGTGGACCTCCAGGTAGTGTAATTTACACCTGAAAGGCCCATTCTATTTGCCCACAGTCCAAGAGAGAGAAAATCTTATTGAAAATTAGTGCGAACAGCTAAAATATGAGTGCAACTTCACTATTGAACCAATACAATCAACTGATCAATAAATAGTCAGTGCAATAATCAACTTCGAAATTGATATGATGACATGTGTCGTCACTTTCTTGTTCCTTCCTAAATAATTTTCTATCAAGGATACTCTACGGTATTTGGGAAAAAAAATTAAAAATTGTCATAGAAGTCCCTCTGTAGAGTATGGAATATCATTCATGCATCAAGCAACACTGGATCTATATAGTTCAATGGTGTCACAAGGCACCATTTAATTGCCTATGTTGTAGATATTTTTTTTATTTACTTTCCTTGTATTTAGTATTTACCAGTGGAGGAGCTAGAAATTTTATCTTTGGGGGCTAAAAATCCAAGATACATAAAAAAAAATTAGTTAACTCAATTATTTTTAAAGATATTTTTAGGCTTAACTGCAGTTAAATACTCTATAGTTTATCCTAGTTTGCACTTATATACCCTCATTTATTTTTTGCAGCACTTATACACCCTAAAGTTTGTAAAGTTTACACTTTAATACCCACAGTTATGCAAACATGAGAATTTCCCCTCGAAAATTCTCATGACACACTCACATACTAATTTTAGAATATTTTAACTCTTTATATGTGTTAAATTTCTTGTTAAAACCATCAAAATCCTAGTCTAAAACAGAATTCAAGTAGATTTAAAATTGAATTATAGTAAGTTCAATAATAAATTCAACAAAAAGTAAGGGTTAAAAATTCTTAAATTAACATGTGAGCATCACATGAGCATTTTCGGAAAAATGACCATGCATGACTTAAGGTATTAAAATGTAAATTTTAAAAAGTTTAGGGTTTATAAGTTCTGCCAAAAACAAGTCACGATATATAGGTGCAAAGTAGGGGAAACCATAATACTTAAATGCAATTGAGCCACATTCTTAAGAAGGCCAACAATTACTCTATGTATAAATATATAAACTGTAAAATATAACCACTTACGTAAATTCCTTGGGATTAGCCTCTACTAATTCATAGTATTTGCAATATATCTTGTCGTCTCCACCTTTGATTTTGTGGACAAATACAAAGTGAAAGGTGAAGCCCACAAAGTGAAAGGTAGAGATGCATTAGCAAATATTAAGAAATTTTATGCATTAGTAGAGGCTCCCAATCCGGGGGGTGTACAGGCAAGGCCGCCTTGAAGTTTTTATCTATCAGTACACTCATCATTATTGTGTAACAATACCAATATGCCTCCTATTATCCTCTTTTCTCCTCTCATAACAAAAATTCCGCTACGCGACGAAACGATGCGCGTCGTCCCAAATGTCACGGCGCGAAAACGCTCGCTCAACTGCCCGCACGTGCACAATAAAGAGCGGCGGTGAGATTACCGCTGTATAAATTCACCCGTGCTGCCAATTACCGATTCAATTTTGCGAACCACTTGGCTGATCTTGAGCGGTGACGATAACCATGGCCATTTTGAACAGCAGCAGTTTCGTCTACGGATCAACAATTATGAAGGACAAGGAGTGTGGTTTTAGAGATTGGGACCACTTGATAATATTCACGTTTTCAGAGTTTTGGGTCTCTGCGTCCTTTTTATTTAAGGACTCTTGGGTCCGCATTCAGTTATTGGTTGAGTTTTCGTTTTTGGTATTTCTCACTCATCATGTAAATGTGATGTATGTGAGTTTTGCAAGAGTTCGGATAGTGTAAGTGTTAATTTTTCAGGTTTTTAATAATTAAAACTATTTTTAATAAATAAATTGTGATAAATGATCACAATATGCTTACAACTAATAGTAACGCTTTCACACGCACGCATACACTTACACATAGAGAAGAGAAGATGACCGATATAAATGAAGATGTACATATTTCTTTATGTGGTCATCGCCGGTCGACCCATTTGTCAATATCAGTATTATTCATTTGCGTGTGTGTATATATATATATATATATATATATATATATATATATATATATATATATATATATATAGACACACACACAGTGATCAAATTATATTATATCTTCCAGGACTTATAAGTGGAGATAACTAGCAATTAACTCCATTCATTCTTTGTCTAAAAACAAAGAATAATTGAACAGCCTATCAATTCTCAAATGATTTACTGAAAAATTTTGCAAAATAATTGGAGCATATCACAACCAAATTAGATCATATGAATTGTTAATGAGTGAGATCTCAAATAAACAAAGTTCATACGTGAAGCCCAACTACCTGTTTTACACTCAAAATATTATTATCTTCCTCAGGGCCTACCAATAATTAGATGAGGACTTACATCTGTTTCCTTGATAGTTTAAGCTATCACACGAGAAAGTGTAGACTACATAATTTATTTTTAAAAGATATGTTATTCTGACAAGTTTATTGGTTATTAAATGATTATTATTAGGTTATTGTTTACATAAATACTTATTAAGTTGCAAGAAAAGGGATTAATGTTTATTTTTCAATCGTAAACATTGTTTATCATTTAATGGAAGATTGTGATTTGTATTGAATAAAACTAAGAATGAGTACAATTGACGAGAGCTGAGAGCATGATGATAATTATAATTAGAATAAATCATATGCGTAGCTTGGTATAACCATAACTTTTAATGTAAAAATCTTTAAATCACTTCGAGAAAATCTTAAGTTTCAGAAGGGTATTATGAGATACACTGAAGTTCGTTCTTCCTGGTTTGTGGGAGAAAAGTTTAGAGATTTTATGTGTAAAACATTTACAGTATGTTTGGATGGGGATAATGGGAGATAGGGGAAGGGAAACAAAGAGTTAACTCTGTTTGGGAGTTAACTATAAAATTAACTCTATTTGGGAGATAATGGGGGATAGAGGAAGGGAAACAGAGAGTTAACTCTGTTTGGGATAATGGGGGGAAGGGAAACAGAGAGTTAACTCTGTTTGGGATAATGGGGGATAGGGGAAGGGAAACAGAGAGTTAACTCTGTTGATCAAAAACTCTGTTTGGGAGTTTTTTTTTAAGAGGGGTAATGGAGGGTAGAGGAGGGGGAAAAGGTCTATTTTTTTCCCCTCCAAATTGAGGGGTAGAGGAGGGGAAGGGAATTAATTATAAAAAAATTTAACATATAATAAAGTCAATATTACCTCTTATCATCATATATCAACGGCTAAGATTTAATTTGAAAACCCTTCTATTCCATTCCTTTCACTTTATTAGAACACTCAAACAAAGTAAAATAAATTCTCCTCCATTCTCATTGCAAAACTTTCAAACAATATATTATATTTTCCCTTCATTTTTCTATCTTTCCTTCTCTTATCTTATCTTTTTTTTTTCCTTCCCCTAGTAAACTCCCAAACATAATGCTAAAGTCCAACGTGATTTGGTGAAATTTATAAATTTTTGCTTCAATTAATTTAATAATCACAATCCTTTATCCACCCAATGTACCTCATGTTCTCAAAGTGACCCCACCAGCAATTATGCACTACTAAAAGCAGGGGGTGATGAATATTAAGTTGGTGTCCCACCAACTCAACATCCTCTCATTTTTGCTTGGGCATCTAGATCACATCCATGACTATCATTCTTTTTTCTAGCTCCTGTACTAATTGCTTTTGTTTGACTCAGTACTTGAATTTCTGTACTCATTTTGGAATCACTTGAGAGACAATTCTATGTTTTTAACTACCCCACCTACAAGCACCTCATCGCTCTTGTTCCCTTAGGGCTTGTTTAGATTGAGTTGAATGAGGAAGAATGGAAGTTAGGGAAACCATTCATCTTGTTTGGAAACATTTAGGAGGTGAAGTTATTCACCCTAGTTCCCCTTGGTTCACCCCCTAATAGCATAAAATTTGTTACCCCTCAAATTGGGGTGTAACCAAGGAGAATGGAATTCCCTTCTCTTCCCTTCTATTCTCTCTAGGGGTGGAAACGAACCGAATCGAATCGAATACCATGGTATTCATATTCGTATTCGGTTAATTTTCACGAATTCGAAGTCGAACTCGAATTCGTGTCGAATAGGGAAAGGGTGTTCAAATTTGGTTCGTTAATTAGATGACTATTTGTCAAATGTTCACGAATATCTCAATAGTTCACTTGTTAAGTCACAAGATTCTCAACCATGAGGTGTTGACTTCAAACTCTATGTTTGAAGTCTTTTCTTATTATTTTCTATAATTTTTACTTAATTGTTATTATGATATTTCAATATAAGAATTATTATAGTGTACGCTTATAAATTATTAATATAATACTTATAAATAGCAATATTTATAAAATTATACACACGTAAAAGATAACACAATATAATAATCTAGAAGTAGCAAACATAAATGAATATTTAGGCTTTGTTTGGCTTCCAAGGTGTTTTTGTTGTTGTGTTTTTCTAGAAAAACACATTGGTGTTGTGTTTTTTCTCCTAAAGTGTTTTGAAAACACCATTGTAAGTGTTTTTCAAAACATCATCAAACACTAATTCCAATCCTTATCAACATTGATATCCTTCCCGCCGCCACCATCACCATTGCCACCATTACCGGTGAAACGACTCAGCATTGGCGACCGGTGCCGGCGATGTTGGAGGAATAACTCAAAAATTCTTCTAAAATTTCTCAGATCAATCAGTAAAAGTTAATCTCAAAATATTGACAATAAAATTGATCAAATGTTGGAGGAATCAAACATAAAACAGAACAATAGAGAAGAAGAGTCAGTGAGATGAGATTAGGTGAAGAGGAGAGAGAATATACCTTTCGATAGATGGTGGACAGACAACAACAACAGCGGCGGTCGGGAAATTCGTCGTAGAGATGGCGGTGGCGATGAGTTCGTGGTCGAGAGGTGGTCGCGAGGTCGTGGTCGGGAGGCGGCGGCAGATCAAGATCTGGAGGCGGCGAGATCAAGATCTGGAGGCGGCGGCAGATCAAGATCTGGAGGCGGCGGCAGATCAAGATCTGGAGGCGGCGAGATCAAGATCTGGAGGCGGCGGCGAAGTTCGTGGTCTCGTGGTCGCGAGGCGGCGACGAGATCAAGATCTGGAGGCGGCGGCGAGATCAAGATCTGGAGGCGGAGGCGAGATCTGGAGATGGTCGCGAGGCGGCGGCGAGTCGTGGTCGGGAGGCGGCGGCAGATCAAGATCTGGAGGCGGCGGCAGATCAAGATCTGGAGGCGGCGAGATCAAGGTCGGGAGGCGGCGGCGAGATCTGGAGATGGTGAGGAGGGTCGATGTTTTGGGGAAAATGAAAACCCTAGGCTGAAAATAACTTTTTGTTGTTTTGAGAAACCCGTTTAAATTGTGAGTTGGGTGTGTTTTTGTAGAGAAAACGGATCAGTTCCCAAAAGCGTTTTGTATCTTTTTTTGCAGAAACAAAACAGAAACGGGACAAACACCCTGGTTACCAAATGTAGCCTTAATAATCAAATGAATCGAATATACCTCTGGTCAAATTCTATTCATTTATGCACCGAATACTAAAAAATATTCATTTATTATTAAATGAATTACCGAATCGAATATGACCGAATATCTGAACGAATAATAATCAAACTGTTTATTAATTATTTGGTTCGTTTCCACCCCTAATTCTCTCACTTAGTTTCCCTTAACCCGATTGAAATTCAAACACACCCTTAATAAATTGAGCTAGCTTTATAAATCATTAATTTATGGATAAATTTCATTAAATTAGCATGAAGTATTAAAGGGGCTTTTTTTGAAATATGTATGCATATATCATAAACTATTTTTATTTAAAGAACAGTCACAAATTTACTAAACTATCATAATTGACAGATGTTACAGTACTCTGACATTTTAATATACATGTGATATGTTTATATATTTTGGAGGTATTTATTTTATATAAGTATTCTTTCGTCCTCTCTTGCATATTTAACTGTAGGGATATTTTAGCCTTTCCGCAACACAATAACATCGATTTGTGAAATTTATGACAGTTTTTGTAAAATTTAACTTTATCTTGTGCTTTTTAGTATTCAATACCAAACAAAAAGAGATTATTGTGAACCGAAATGAAAAGGAAACATGTTAAAATATTCTTAATAAGAATAATTAATTATAATGTTATTTGGCTGCTAATTGACAAGGCCTCATGAATTATGAAATAATTGTCCAACTTTTGTTACCGCGCGCATGGAAAGAACAAAACTCAAGTACTAATCAGTAACGCTTATTCGTAACGCTCAAGTTGGGGTGTTCCTGGTCAATTGGAAATGGTCATAGCATAACTTTGTTTAATGATCTTTGGATGGAAAATCAATCTTCACTCATTTCTCGACCAGTTTTTCTCCCCTTCTATATCGCCATGGTCGATGATCTTATTGATGTTGCCTCTAAATACTGGAATGTGAACCTTGTTGCCGCGTGCTTTGATAACGCTACTGCTGAGACCATCCTTCGAGCACCCATCCAACATCACACCCAATTCCTCACTCAACCTGAGGATACTGTTATTTGGAAAGGACTCTTCTCCCCTTCATTCACCACTAAAGCTATATACAACCTCATTTGGATGGACACTCACCCACAGGACAACTCTCTGTTACCTGAGATGAAGATTGCCATGAAGATTCTAAAAATCAAAGTCATTCCGCCGCGAGTGAAGATTTTCATTTGGAAAGCCTTAAACAACGGCCTCGCCTCTAGGGATTCTCTAGTGAAGCATTGTATTGCGACTGATCCTCTTTGCCCTCTTTGTGGTTTGGAGAACGAGACCCTGGTCCATCTCTTCATCACTTGTCAGTTCTCCCGATCTATTTGGTCTTTGATCAATCATGTAGTTCCAAGCCCCTCCTCCCTCGCTTCCTGGTTAGATCACTGGTTGAAAACTCCTTACAACTCCCCAATCCATGGTATTCCTGCTATAGCTTTCGCAACAATCACAGCATGGTTCATTTGGAAATCTAGATGTGAAGCTATATTTAAAGGCAATAAACCCTCTGCAGTCGCCACCCTTACTCTTGTGGAGGTTTATGTTCGTTTGCATTCTCGGGGTACGACAAACGCAGGGTCTCTTTTCAACATTTGCTCACCCTCTTCATGGTCTGCACCTCCTCCTCATTTGGTGAAAACTAATGTAGATGCATCCTCTCATGTTGATTGCTCCGCTATTGGGATTATTGTTCGAGATCATTTTGGCCATCACATATTCTCATACTGCACTTTTGGGCCCCCTCAACCTCCTCTCGATGCTGAAGTTCATGCTTTATTAGTAGGATTACGTCTTGCTCTTTCTCATGGTTGGATTGATATCATTCTAGAGTCAGATTGTCTTAACCTTGTGCTCATGTTGCACGGGATTATTGCTATCCACCGCATCTCTCGCCAATCTTTGGTGAATGTTGGACGATTTTTAAGGCCCTAAACTCTTCTTATGTTAGTCATGTTCGCCATTCGGGAAATATTTGTGCACATAAATTAGCTCAATTCGCTTGCAGATATAAATGTACCTCCTTCTCGGATGCCTGGGATGGTCCATATCATATCTGTAATCAGATTCTTCTTAATGTAATGAAATAGAATCATGTTTGATTCCTCAAAAAAAAAGTAGACAACAAAACAAAAAGTTGACGGTAGAAAGTAAACAAAAGATAATTTAAAATTAAAGACAAACATTAAAAGAAGTACCTAATGAGGATATAAAAATAAGATAGAGTTACCAAGAGGTGGATTGAGATAAACATTCACCTTAACCAATGATTGGTTAAAAATTATCTTTGTACTTTAGCAAATTGTCAGAAAATGTTTAAAATAAGATAAAGGAGATGGTAAAACCAAAGTGAGAGCTAATCATATCCTTAAGTACTATATATTATAGATAATCATATACGTGTGGGAGGTAAAGCTGTTGTGCATTTGGTAGGGTAGCCTAAGTATTAAAAAGAAAAGGCTAAATATCAGAAAACGCCCCTAGCGTTGGACAATTATCAGAAAACTCTACTTAACTTTCAAATTTTAGAAACACCCCCCTTAAGTATCGGGATTATCACAAAACCCCCCTTTAACTTTTAGATATTATCACAAAGCCCCCTTTAACTTTCAGATTTTATTAGAAAACCCCCCTAATTTAGGGGGATTTTCTGATAAAATCTCAAAGTTAAAGCGGGTTTTTTGATAACCCCTAAATTTAAGGGGGGTTTTCTGATATTTTTAAAGTTAAGCGGGGTTTTTTGATAATCATTCAAAGTTAAGGTGGGTTTTATGATATTTAGCCAAAAAGAAAATATCCTATAGATAATCCTCTGTAGAAAAATTATATAGGAACAATGTATAATTAAGCGTGACAAGCCCTCATTACTACTGTTAGATCAGCGCAATCAGTAAATATGTATGTACATCCAATTAAATTAACAGTGCAACTAAAATATTGTATATCGGTTTCATCACAATCTTTAAAATGTGTGTTGGTATATGTGTCGCATTTTTTAAATCTTTCCTATGTAACTTTCTATTGAGTGCACTCTAAAGGTATGTTTGGCAAACTACACAAGCTGGTAGGAGCAGTCAGGTTTGTCTTCGCTTTTGGACTCCAGACTGGTCCAAAAGAAAACTAGTTTAAGTCCAAATTTTGGCCTATAAAAACATGGTCAGATCTGACCCTCTTATTTGCTAAACAAAAAATCTTTTAAAACTAGTCCATGTTTGAACTCGTCCTAGTTTTAAAAAATTACCAAACACACCCTAAATTTTAGAAAAAGTTTGAAAATGCCACTTAGCATCAACTTTTGTATTTTTCTGAATATATTTATTTCAGAAATCCCAACTTCTAGGAAGTTTTTGGAGGTTAAGTGATATTTTCACACTTTTGAGGGCGAATCTCAATATGGATCAAACTTCTTAGGGAGTTTTGAAGTGTACCCTTTATTTTACCTAAATGTTTAATTAGGCAACAAGGTGAGTGTTGAATTCGGTTAGGGAATCAAAACAGTGGCCATCATCTGGAACACAAAAATCCAAGACTAGGGTTTTAGGTTAGGGCTTCTTTAGTGTATTTTTCAGAATTTAGACTAATCTTTGAGATATGAAATATTTTACGTATGACTTTTGTAGGTCACTGACTCCTACAAAGAGGGGGTTTGGGATCTGAAAATCAAAATGTTTAGGTGAGTGCTACTATTTAAATGCCGCATAATGTGCGTTTGGTTCTATGTTTGTAGAATAATATGAAGTATGAAGAATGAGATTAATGCATGGTCGGGTAATTATTTTGGCATATGTGCACACATGTTAGGAATTAATTAAGAGAAAACGAGTTATTGTAAAATTTTTCCTTGTTTTTTAGGAAAAGTTGAGTATTATCATCTATGTTATCAAGCAAGAGATAATAATTGTAGTAGAATACATGAAGATGGTAACTAATATCATAAATTCCAATTTACATTTCAGAAGTCATCTCAATAATGAAAAGAAAGTATTTCTCACAATGCATAAAGACAAGGTCGGTGCTATATCCCCAACCCCCCCTCCCCTCCCACCAAAAAAAATGTTGTTGGTACCCCAAAAAGATTTTTTATTAATCCCTGTATGAAATCGACACGAACCCAATCTCACGCCAAAGTAAGCGAACTCAGGGCCGAAGGGGATCTCTCTGCTCTCACAAGTGTTCGGCTACACGGCGATCGTCACTTTCTGATGCGACCTCTCGGTTGCTACAGTAGACCTCTTCACGGTATCCGACCGGCGGTCCCGTCGGCCGGATCGTGTTCGGCCCTCTTACTGGTCGTCACCTTTCTGATAACAAGGTGCTACGGTGCTCGGCCGACGCAAAAGGAGTCCTCGGTCGTCCTACTACAAGAGGGTCGACTCGATCGCTACAAGACTCGGCGACCGATACGCATTTAGGTGCTACGGTGCTCGGCCGACGCAAAGGTGTCCTCGGTCGACTGCTACAGTAACAGGGTGCTACGGTGCTCGGCCGACGCAAAGGCGTCCTCGGTCGTCTGCTACAGTAACAGGGTGCTACGGTACTCGGCCGACGCGAAAGGCGCCCTCGGTCGTCCTGCTATAGTAGACCCGACTGATCAGCATAAGATTCTGGGCGACCGATACGCATTTACGAGGTGCTACAGTGCTCGGCCGACGCGAAAGGCGTCCTCGGTCGTCCTACTACAAGAGGGTCGACTCGATCGCTACAAGACTCGGCGACCGATACGCATTTAGGTGCTACAGTACTCGGCCGACGCGAAAGGCGTCCTCGGTCGTCCTGCTACAGTAGGCCGACTCGACTGCTGCAATGCCTCGGCCGGCTGCTACAATAATTGGGTGCTACGATTTTCGGCGCGCTGAAAGACGTCCCGATCGTCACGCTGATAGGCGACTTCGGCTTCGGTACCGGGCGACTCCTACGATGCGGTGTGCTTTCACGATGCCAACGGCGAAGGCGTCCCGATTGCGTCTCATTACGATGGGCCGACCCGCTCTGATAACTTCGAGCGGCTGCTACGGTAATGGCGTCTGATACTTCTGCTTTACTAGTTGGCCTTGAGCCCCGCTACAACAACAAGTCAACATCACAATTAATGGCGTATGGCCTCTGCATCCATTGCCCATGTCTCACCCACATCACATCAGTGATGACTCACTCTACACAAATGCTGACATGTGTAAAACCAGTGCTAAAATGACCACATTGCCCCTCTCTTATTCCTAGAAAGAGAAACTATTCTCAAGAAAAAGGTACGCCTGCTTCTCCCCTGCACTCTTCAATTAAGAACTCTTACTGTTCATTTTCTTCTCCACTCAAGCTCAAAACACTGACTTGATCGTCGGAGGTACAACGGGGGAGCCAAGCCCCGTCCTCTCACGAGTTTCTACCCGTGCAGGGGGGAAGAACAGCCCAACTCAGAGCTAGATATTCGGGGGAAAGAGCGGATCCCTGTCATCTTCAACCTCAAGCTAAGCTCACACCGAGATTAGTGACTGTGATTATATACATCAACAAATGTGTTAAGAAATATATTATGGAGGTATATGATGTTATAATTATATTAGGGATAATATATTAGGAAAATATGGTTGACAGATATTAGAAATGTGATTGAGAGAATAAATGAATATGCTAAAAATATGTTCAGTATATTTCTAATAATATATAACATGTATTTAATTCCTATTAGTATAAATATAAGAGATCAACAGAGCTCTACAATTGAGTCTCTAGTTTCCTTCAGAATTAATTTCAACAAACTGAAAAACCCTCTAACAAAGGAGAACTCCAGTTCTTTTCTCTCGTTATCTATTGGCTAGACTTTGTTTTTTTCCAATCAATTGTTCTCTCTATTGCGGCCGTGCACATCCGCATCTGCTCCATCCATCTCCTATCTCCTCTAGCCTCATCTCGCCTCCTCAGCCTTCATCCACCCTCGTTTGTCCTCCTCAACCCTCATTCATCTTCGTCTATCCTCATCCGGCCTCCACGCGCCTCGTCTGCCTTATATTAAAGAGATATATTTTGTAACATTGACTATGAAGATGTAATGAAACAGTTTCAAGAAATGAAAGCAAGACAAATTTTATTGTAAATACTATATTCTAATTGGAAACATGATATAAAAGTCTTATTACATAATGATCTTTAGATGCTACAACTTTTTTAAAATATAAAATTGAATCTTTAAGTAGTAGCGGAGCCAAGAATTTCATTAAGTGTAGTGATAGAGATTTTAAGGCAATATTATCAGAGCAATTTTGAATTTTGAATGTTGACCAAAAATTTCTAAAGTGGATTAAAAAAGATATCGCTTCATGAATCTAAATTTCGAGCCATTAAAGGGCCCTCAAAATTAAAGGGCATGTTAGAGTATAAAATTAAAATATTTACCTTTCACTATAACTTCAAAGTTTTATTATTGTGACATGGATCGAACATTCATAAGAATGGATAAATTAATCAAAGATTATTGTTTAACGCGAGTAGAGTGTGGTTCCTCGATAATTGATAAGTTCACAATTTCTAAAAACTAACATTTAATCCTTATGCAATGTCGGAGCCAAGAATTTCGTCAAGAAACTCTAAAGTTGTAGTGAGGAATTGAGGGTTTATAATTTTACACACTAACAGATTTATAAGGAGACAAAAGAAGATAAATGATATTTATGATAATTTTATACAATATTTCACTATAGGTTTCTGAAAATTCCAAGAAAGTCATTGTAACTTTTGATTTACCTAGCAGGTTAAGTGATCATAAACATATGTTTTACCCCGTTAACACTATCTCCAATAATTTTAGTTCATCTTTAGAATTAATTTTGAATTTAGAAAACGAATGTGCAGATTTATAAAATGAACGTGCAGATAATAGTTGCTTTTCCTTTGGCACGCACCACAAATCAATTAAAAAAGCAAGTGGTGACAGGATAAACTCTTATGCATCAATTTATGGGCAACAACAACAATATATGTGATAAGATAAGCTCTTGTGCATCAATTATGGATCTCAACGACAATAGAGATGTAGAATGAAGCAATTTGTCTATTTTATTTTCATCTTCATGACAATGTTATCTTCAATATTGCTTAAAAAGAATGGCTCTTGAAGGATAAACTTTTGTTTCCATTGCAGATCATAATGACTATCTATGAAATGAGACAATGTTATTTTTAAAATATAAAAATATAATCCTCAATTTTCACCATAACTTCTGAGATTTGGTGTAATGGTGTTATATCATATAAATGGCTAAGTGTTAATCCTCCACCAGGAGCCGACACGTGTCCCATGTTAACTAAACACCAGATCAGCCTCACCCTATGCTGGACGACTCGAGCGGCTTCGACACCCGACCCTCCCCAAGAAAGGCCGAGTCAAAAGACGTCTTTACTCAGACCTCGCCGTTAACAACCCCACGCCTTATGATACAAGGCTGGGTCGAGAACTTTCGAAACCGAGTAAAAAGGCATCATTTGCCGGCCCCTTCGCAAGGCCGAGATGAAAGGCATCATTTGTCGACCCTCTCATAGAGCCGAGTCGAGAGGCGGTTTATCCTCGAACATTCCGCCGACAGTCGATCACCATCTCATTGAATGCATGATCAGAGTCATAATTGCTCTAGCCCCGAAAGTCTTTATGACTCATCAGACCTCGTCAGCACCACGTAGACCTCGTCACCATCACAGTAAACACCTAGGCGACTCATCCCTCTTTGCAGCTAACACCTATAAAGTAACTGCCGGCTGAGCTGCCTGCTTGGACTCGGTCAAAATTACGTATCTGCCCCGGGAGCTATGCTATACTTAGGACTGTCCAAACGGGCCCAGACCCGGACCCGGTCGGGCCAATGTCCGGCCAGGACCCGGGAAAAGCCCGGGAATTCCGGCATGGCAAGGCTCCGGGCCCTGATCCGGGTGGGTTTGGCAAAACCCGCGGGCCGACGCCAGATTTCGGCGAGTCGAACTATCCGGTCCGAAGTCCGGCTCGGACCCGCACTCCACAGGATTTGGACCGGGTCGGGCGTCTACGCCCTGCCTGGCCTGGGGGTTAGACCCGGTCCAACGGGCAAAAAAATGCCCGTTAGACCGGATGACCCAGGCCCGGGCCCGGTCCGGCCCGGTAGAACGGTCAGTTTTTTTACCGTTGGATCGGGCGACCTGGACCCGGCCTGGTCCAACGGTCAAAAAACTTACCGTTGTACTGGGCGGCCCGGATCAGGCCCGGTTCGGTGTGACTAAATAGCCTAAAACGGCTATTTTTGGTCATTTGATCAAAATACCCCCAAAAATGGTCAAAAAATGACCAAATTTTGAGGGTATTTTGGTCATTTGGCTAAGAGGCTGCGTCTATAAACAGAGGGGGTTTTCATTTGATTTTCTCATTCCAAACTCATGTACTTCTCTCTAATACTCTATTATACTCTCTAATACTCTCTTATACTCTCTCATTCTCTCTTATAATCTCTAATTCTCTAACTACAATGGCTTCCTCCTCCGATCATGAAATGTAAATTCCGACTCCCGACACCGAAATGAGTCCTACTCCTACTACTCCTACAGCTACTTCTCCTACTACCGATGATCATGAAATGCAAATTCCGACTCCCGACACCGAAATGAGTCCTACTCCTACTACTCCTACAGCTACTTCTCCTACTACCGATGATCCCGAATCCGGTGGCGATAATCCAACACCTAGAGCTCCTAAAAGGCCGAGATCTGATGTGTGAAGTTTTTTTGGGAAGATAGAAGTCACCAGGGATCAACACGGCAAACTTCTCACCCAGAAGGCCAAATGTGCGTTGTGCAGCCATGTCTTTGAAGCTCATCATAAGAGCGGCACCAACCACCTCAAACGCTATTTGGAAAAACACAACAGAGCTCAAGCAGCAACGTCTCAAGGAGACATCCGCCAATCTCTACTCTCTCAATCATCTACCTCCGGTAGCCTCGGTTCCTAAAACTACGACGCAATTAAAGTCAGGAAATGCGTCATCAGGTTTATTGTTCTTAAAAACCTTCTTTTTAAATTAGTAGAAGATGATGAATTTGAGGATATGATTAGAGATGGTTTTTATCCCTCATTTCAAAAAAATTCTCGTCAATCTTGTCAACGTGATATTTTGAAATATTATCATGAGGAATAAACAAAAATAATTTCTTATTTTCAAGGCTTAAACTGTAATTTTTCTCTAGCTTCTGATATTTAGACATCTAGAGCACAAACTGGTTATTTATGTATCACAACACACCGGATTGATGATACTTGACAAATATTTAAAAGAGTCGTTTCTTTTATTGCATTTGAAGATTCACACACGGTATTAATGTTGCTAATTTAATAATGGAAGAACCTTCAAAATTAGAAATTTCTGAAAAATATTCTCTCTTTCACTAGATAATGCAAGTAATAATAATGTAGATGTAGATCATATCAAATCATCTTTGCTATTGTCATGTCGTGGTGATATTTTTCATATTAGATGCATGTGTCATATTTTAAATTTAATTGTTCAAAGTGCATTTAATAAAATTAAACCCATGATAGAAAAATTAGGGTTAAAGCTTATGCTCATAATGCTTTTGAACAAAGACTTAAAAGATGGAAATAATTGTGTAGAAGGAAAAATTTTAAAACCCAAGTTAATTCTAAAAGATGTTGACCACAGTGAAATTTCACCTATGCAATGTTAAATGTAGCAATAGAGTATAAAGAAATTATAAATAATTTTATTGCTTTCTATGCTTCTAGTTCTAGCTCTAGTAGTATGTATGGAATAACTGATGATGAATGGACAATTATATGTATTGTAAAAGAGATCTTGCAAGTTTTTATGAAGCTACTATCTTTGTTATCCGGTTGTTATTATCCAACTATTACTCAAAGCTGGTTTACAAGTTTGAAGTATTCAAACTTTTTACTAATTATTGCATGGATAATTATTTTGGAAACATGATTTTTGAAATGGAAAGTAAATTTAATAAGTATTTTAGACCTATTCCTATTATTTTTGGTTTGGGGGTTCTTATTGATCCATGCTTGAAGAATATTAGCCTTCAAAATTTGTTAAATTCTTTATATGACAACATAATAATAGACACTGATGATGATCAGACTATTACTGCTCTTACTCCTCATAACATTATTAAATATTATTTTCAAAGATTATTTAATGAGTATGCAGGTAGATATTGTGTAAATACACCTCAAACTACAACTTCTACGAGCTCAAGATGGGGCAAAGGTAAGACTTTTGATAGGCAATCGATGATAGCGAGGCTAACTGGTAGCCGTGGATTTGGATCTGGATCATCATCAAGGGATATTTCTAAAATTTAACAATATTTAGCTGCACCTTTAGTTAATTCTCAAAATAATGTTGATTTTGATATTTTGCAATGGTGGAGAGTATATGGAACAGTTTCATATCCTATACTTTTCATCATGACTCGTGACTTACTAACAGTGCAGATTTCTACAATAGCTTCGGATTATGCTTTCAGCACATCAAGACGTTTGATCGACGTTCACAGAACATCGCTAGATCCGTCTACCATACAGGCGGTAATGTGCCTACAAGATTGGTGGAGGTCCGAGAAGAGAACTCAAGGCATCGACCGGATAGCTCATATTGAAGATAGACTTAATGAGTTGACTATAGGAGATAGAGAGTAGAAAGTATTTTGTAATTTTTATTTGTTAGCTGTAAATTTGTGATAAATTATTTTGGAAAGAGTTGCAAATGATAGTGATATAGATGAGTAGGTGCCAACGTAGTTGGGATGTATTCATCTATTGTGATGTGATACTTTCCAAAAAAAATTTATAATTTTTAGTAGTTAATAATAAAGAATTTATTGTTTATCATTTTAATTTCTATGATATTTACAAATTGTATAATTATAAGTGATTAATAATATGATTGAATTTTTGTCAAAATTTTGCATATTTTCATTACTCTTGAATTTCCTTTTTCGTGAAAAACTAATTTTTAAGAATTTTTTACAAAAAAGGGAAAAAACGAAAAAATTCGGACCGGCCCGGGGCCTCCAGGTTCAGGTCCGGGCCACCCATTTTGCCCGGCCCGGACCGGATTTTCCGGGCCGGACAGGTCTATATCTACTGCATAGGGTAAGCAAACTCTTGCTAAAATAGACCATACACTCTCTCTTCTTCTTCACTCAAGCTAATCACTGACTTGATCGTCGGAGGAACCACCGGAGATCCCAACTCCGACCCTCTCACGTGTTGTTCATGTGTAGGATTGAACTCTCAGCTCAAGAACCAACTGTCTAAAGAAGATTGAGGAACCTTAACCTATTACAAAACTTACACTTAAGTTCCTGTTGATAACTATTGATGACAAATGGTTAGGGGAACTTTAATATAGTATCAGAGCAATCCAGCTTCAAATCCCACTGGCCACAAATTTAAAGTGGATATTCTACACCACTGCATGAGTCCAGATTTTGATCCATAAAAAGAACGCTCAACCTGCGATGACATGTTAGAATTAAAAATATAATCATCAATCATCACCACAACTTCAGAATTTTGGTGTAATAATTATAGAGGGGGACTTTAAGAGTTATATTTGTTTAAGGGTTTTTTCATGGAAACCAGCTTATAAGTTCAAAACTTTTATAAAAACCACCTTTAAAATTTTTTTTTTGATAGAAACCACCTTATAAGTCCAAAATCCCCTCAAAGTCACACCTCCGTCACTATTCAGCCCAATTTTTTTCAAAATGCCCGTTTTACCCCTGTCTTCTTCATCTTCCTCCCCCCCTCCTCCCCCTCCTCCTCCTCCTCCTCCTCCACCTCCTTCCCTCCTCCTCCTCCACCTCCTTCCCTCCTCCTCCTCCTCCACCTCCTTCCCTCCTCCTCTCCTCCTCCTCCTCCTCCTCCTCCACCTCCGGCCAACGCCGACCTCCTTCCCTCCCCCCCCCACCAAAACCCTCCTCCTCCTCCTCCTCCTCTCTTTTTTTCATTTAGGATGAATGAGGGGTATTGTAGTAACTTCGCATTTTTTTAAAGCAGAAATTATTCAAAAGTGTGACTTTGAGGGGATTTTGGACTTATAAGGTGGTTTCTATCAAAAAAAAACTTTAAAGGTGATTTTTATAAAAGTTTTGAACTTATAAGGTGGTTTCTATGGAAAAACCCTTTGTTTAACAAGTGAGAGTATCACTATAAAGAAGCAAGCGATTAAAATATTGACCCCCCCCCCTAATTTTCAAAAAAATGTGTGTTGGTATATGTGTCGCATTTTTTAAATCTTTCCTATGTAACTTTCTATTGAGTGCACTCTAAATTCAAGAAAAAGTTTGAAAATGCCACTTAGCATCAACTTTTGCATTTTTCTAAATATATTTATTTCAGAAATCCCAACTTCTAGGAAGTTTTTGTTGGTAAAGTGATATTTTCACACTTTTGAGGGCGAATCTGAATATGGATCAAACTTCTTAGGGAGTTTTGAAGTTTACCCTTTATTTTACCTAAATGTTTAATTAGGAAACAAGGTGAGTGTTGAATTGGGTTAGGGAATCAAAACAGTGGCCATCATCTGGAACACAAAAATCCAAGACTAGGGTTTTAGGTTAGGGCTTCTTTAGTGTACTTTTCAGAATTTAGACTAATCTTTGAGATAGGAAATATTTTACGTATGACTTTTGTAGGTCACTGACTCCTACGAAGAGGGGGTTTGGGATCTGAAAATCAAAATCTTTAGGTGAGTGCTACTATTTAATAAATAAATAAATGCCTAACAATGTGTGTTTGGTTCTATGTTTGTATAATAATATGAAGCATGAAGAATGAGATTAATTAATGCATTACAGTATGCATGAAGATAAGACAGCCATTGTCGGGCAATTATTTTGATATGCACACATGTTAGGAATTAATTAATAGCAAACGAGTTATTGTGAATTTTTTTCCTTGTTTTTAGGAAAACTTGAGTATTATCATCCACGTTATCAAGCAAGAGATAAATAATTGTAGTAGAATACATGAAGATGGTAACTAATATCATAAATTCCAATTTACATATCAGAAGTCATCTCAATAATGAAACGAAAGTATTTCTCACAGTGCATAAAGACAAGGTCGGAGCCATATAGCGCCCCAAAAACAATATTAGGTAGTGCTATGCAGTAATTTTTAAGCTCTACGGGGTAAACTGTGTTAAGGAATATATTATAGAGGTATATGATGTTATAGTGACCTTAGGAATAATATATTAGGAAAATATGGTTGACAGATATTAGAAATGTGATTGAGAGAATAAATGAATATGCTAAAAATATGTTCACATATTCCTAATAATATGTAATATAAATTTAATTCCTACTAGTATAAATATAAGAGTTCAACAGAGCTTTACAATTGAGTCTCTGGTTTCTCTCAGAATTAATTTCAACAAACTGAAAAACCCTCTAACAAAGGAGAACTCCTTTTCTTTTCTCTCATTATCTATTGGCTAGACTTTGTTTTTTCAAATCAATTGTTCTCTCTATTGCGGCCGTGCACAACCACATCACTACAAGAAATTATGTCTTTAACGAAGGGATTTCCCTTCGTTAAAGAGCCGAAAACCTTCGTTATTGTATGCCAACGACGGGAAAAAATCCCTTCGTTGCCCGTCGTAGAAGCCTCCTTCGCTAAAGTGTCATGAAGGTTATCGTGCCCGTCGTTATAGAGTCTACAACGACGGAACATATTACCTTCGTTCACATTTGCGACGGTAATTATCACCGTCGTTACCATCAGTGACGGGGACTTTTCCCGTTGTTATTGTTAAATGACGGTTTTTCATTCCCATTGTTGTTGTGTAATGAGGGTTTTGCACTCCCGTTGTTATTGTGTAACGACGGGTGACGATCCCGTCGTTGAAGACCAATTAATGATGGTTGGATACCGTCGTAAAAGTGCTCATGGTGGGTAATTAGTAACCCATCAACGATGGGGCTTTCCCTTCGTTGATGTACTAAATACCGTTTACAAAACCGTCATTGTAGACTATAAATTTCTAATATACATTAATGATAACTTTTCTATTCATAGACAACGATCATAGAAAACATTCATATTATTCTCAACCTGACAATGAGAATCACAACGAAATATATTAAAAATACTCAACAATGAAATAAAAGGAAAACAAAACTCCATTCATTAATAACATCAATAAATAAAATTCCACCATCCTCAAATATTCAATGCTAATAACAAGAGTTAATATCCCAATTGTTCCAAAGAAAAATATGTGAAACTATCTAAAGCAAATTAAAATAAAAGTCCGGGAAAGACACATCCTTTCATCTCTAATCATTGCCAAAAGAAGACTCGAGCTACCCCTCTCTAATCTTGGATAGCCTAAAAATGAAAAAATCACATAATTAAGAAATATCAATTGAGCAAATATTATCTTATTAAGTTAAAATCGCATTTTCTCTAGTACAAGTAGTCAATCATAAAGGTATATAAGAGATTTTACAAAAATAATTACCTAGTCCTGCACATGTTCTCGAGTTTGAGGAGTCAATAAAGTATTAGCTTGTTGCCTAAAAAAAAGTTCATGCATAGCTTTCACTTGTGACTCTAATTCAGACATCCTTTGCTGTTGTTGATGTTGTTGTTGCTCCTGCTCATCCAAGCGTTGTTGAAGCATCTGGTTCTTTCTCTTTTCTTCTATAACCCGTATTTCCAGATCAGATCGACTAGGGAGCGGTCCTCTCAAATCCTTCAAAGTAGTCCCGCCACCAAATGCAGTGATGTGACCATGAGATTGCTTCCCCCATATTTTCTCAATTATCTCAATGTCTGAAAGTGAAGGGTTTGCTTGTTTGACTTGAATGATTTCATCCTATAAAAATTAAATTCATATGTTAGTACTATATAATGCATCATTATTAAAATTAAGTATATAGTCTACTTACATATTTATCTTGATCCCCAGTATCTAGTGTTTCATTAGCTTTCTTTCGAGTTTCATGGAACATTTTTGCCACATCAGGTGGATTTCCAGACTTGCCACCCTTATTCAAATATTAAATAAATATGAGTACAACATCAAAAAAAAAAACAAAGTACTTTTAAATAAATTAGAAATTAGTTTTGAATGTATACCAGTTCCCACGCAATTTGTCTAAAGGGTTTACTGCCTGTGTGGTGGAGCATCTTTCTTTTGCCTCTGTTAAGTGTATTTTGTTGGCTTGCTTTCTATACATCAAGATTAAAAGAGAACTTCAATAATCCAACAATATACATGGAACAAAATAAATAAAATTAGGAGATTAATACCTGAAATTTTGAACAAAAATAATGTTCTTTAACTAGCCAATCCCAGTCATCAACACTCACTCCTACAGGTTTATTTCTAAGTGCAACTTGCAATGATTTTTCTTTCACATATTTCTTGTGCATCTCACCACGCCACTTATTCCACGATCGCAAGTGTCTCATTCTTGAATCTCGCTTTTGCTCCATGTCCTCTCGTGATCAAATTTATCCTACATCAAATTTGAATCAATTTAATTTATAAGAATTAATGACCAATTGAAAAATTAACTTTCAAAGTACCGTAATAGATGCCCACATATGATCTTTATTTTGTTGTGGTATTTTGGCCCAATTCTCAACAGCTACTGGGCAAATATTTCTATCACGAATAATAATGCCAAGATATCGTGAAAATTCTGGTTCAATAGCTCTATTCTGATAAAAAGTAATGATCTTTTTCCCCCCCTGTGGCAAACTATTCAACTTTAGACACTTATTACTACCACGTGGTGGAATTTTCTTCTTTGGAGGATTATCAGCTGCATACATCATATCATATGTTAAAATCAAAGATATAGTTAAAAAATAAATTGATAAAAATATACCTTCTTGTAATTAATAAATAATATACCTTCTTGTCGAGATTCATTTAGTATTGCACCATCACTTTGCACTCGATGATTATTTGATTCTACAAAAATTGAGCAATTATTAATCCAATCATAAAAACAATTGAAAGGTAAAAATAAATAATAATAAATTTTAAGTCCCATATATATACCTGCAGAATCCTCATTCTCTTCATTGTTAGTAGTTGCACTTCTCCTGCGATTTTGTGCAAAATTCTCCTCTTCAAAGTTTTCTGAATCAGCGCTAAAATTTGCAGCTATATTTTGATCATTTATTGGGTTTTGAATATTCAAAGTCTTGTTAAGACAAGTGCGACCTTGTTCCCTACTTAATGAATTTGCTGCAAGTGCTTGAAGTCGCTTCGTAATTAATGTCCTGGGTGCTAGAAAAAGTGCCCTTTTACTTTTGGAAGTAACTTCTTGAGTTTTCATTCTCCTGCTATGAAAAAAAATTTAAGTATTATACACTATGTATGAAACAAAGGTCAAAAGAAAAATAAATAAAAGAAAAAAAATCACGAAGGACAAGCATAATAGAAATACATAGTGCACTAATGTAGAAGGACTTGCTGCAATGTAAAAGCCACATTCGAAACAGGAAGAAAAGAAACATTATATGTCTTAAAAAATGAATAGTTATAGTAAGATACAACTTAAAATTATCTCATTTGAGTCCTATTCTTTGATGAAAGCGTTCTAATCCTCTAGTTGAGCCTTTTTCCTCTTTTTGAAGTTGAGACCGAATCTACAATAATTGATCAATATCGCTCCTTCTCAAGTTGATATCATCATCTACGAATGAAGTTGGTGCAATAGCCTGAGCATCAAATGATTCATCTTGCAAATAAGCTTCAACTCCATCGTATGTTATCTCACAATCATCTTGATCTGGTGGCATATCATAGGAATCACGAGGTTGTGCTTTAAGAACTACATGCCAACCTTCATTGGCAATATCCTCAACATAAAAAACTTGTGATGCTTGGCTAGCAAGTATAAAGTGGTCATTCGTCTTCAACAAGTGTCGGCAAGCACGCCGACAAATCCATATTTATCTACTTTCAAAGCAGTCTCTTTTCCTTTACCGTGCACATCCCACCACTTACAACGAAATAGAACAACAAATCTTCCACCAAGATACTCTAATTCGACAACTTCAACCAAAGCACCATAGTAATCTATATCTCCACCATCACCAGCATCACCAACAACTGCAACCCCACTATTTTGAGTTGACAAACAATTATCTCGACTTTCTGTATGAAATCGATGTCCATTTATGACAAATCCAGTAAAACATTTGACAATCTTACTTGGACCACGAGATAATGAAAGCAATTCATCATTTTCTGTAATTACTCGATAAACCTATACAAAACCAAGATATGATCAAGTCATGGAATATGTAATAAAATGAACCAAAAGAAAAAATATAAGGTAAGATATTTACTAGAGATTGAAACCATGGATAAAGTTCTTATCCCAATCTTTATCATCATAGTGATTTGTGGGTTCTCTCACGAATTCATTGTAGTCCCTACATTAAAATATCATAAATATGATTAACGTTGATTAACTATAGTAAATTAATTAATGGAATCTTAAAGTTTAGTGACTTACTCAATGTGTGGTTGCATTTCATCACGCTTCTTTAGAACATAAATATGAGCTTGCAACCACTCACGTTCATCAAGATAGCGGGTGGTAGCAGCACCCAATGCCCGCCCACTATATCTAAAAATAGATAGTTGTCCTCCATGACATTCTCTATTGCCATCTTCATAATTTCTTTCAAGGCGATTAAACTTTGTCTCGAAGCCTTTTAGATACCTTGAGCAAAGAGTCATACATTCATCTGCGATATATCCTTCGGCAATTGACCCTTCTGGATGTGCCCTATTTCTGATATATGACTTATAAGTATAAAGCTGACGCTCTATTGGGTACATCCATCGAAATCGAACAGGTCCTCCAAGTATGGCTTCAGATGCTAAATGAACTACTAAATGCAGCATAACATCAAAAATTGAAGGTGGAAAAATCTTCTCAAGCTTACATAACGTTAGTGGAATCTGCTCATCAATTTGCTTTAGTTCATCCACCCTTAATGTCTTGGCACATAATATAGTGAAGAATATGGAAAGTTCAATAATTGGTTCACACACTTTTGCCGGAAGAAGGCCACGAATCGATACAGGAATCAAACGCTGCAAAAGAATGTGACAGTCATGACTCTTTAACCCTAAAATCTTACGCTCTTTAAGGTTTACACATTGAGAAATATTGGATGAAAATCCATCTGGAACTTTTAGTAGCTTTAGAAATCGATAAAATTTGCTTTGCTCTTCTTGGGATAAAGTATAACAAGCTGCTGGCATCACAACTTTATCTCCTCTCTGGATTGGATGTAACTCCGGTTTTAAACCCATTGCTTGTAAATCGAGACGGGCTTTGATATTATCCTTTGTCTTTCCTTTAATATTCATGATTGTTCCCAGCAGACTATCACAAATATTCTTCTCAATATGCATGACATCTAAATTATGTCGCAATAAGAGGGTTCTCCAATATGGCAAATCAAAAAAAATACTTTTCTTATTCCAATTATCTCCCCGTATTTTGTGTGATATTTTCAGTTTCTTCTCTGGATGATTGGTCAAGGTGATCCCTATAAGATCTTCCACTTGCTTAAGGATGTCATCTCCCCCTGGCTAGCTCCATACCCTCTCTCCCTAGTACCATCAAATGATTTCTTATCCTTTCTCCAACTGTGATTTTCATCAAGATAGCGACGATGTCCCATATAGCTCTGCTTGCCTCCATTAGATAACCTGATAGAGTGAGTGTGCTTATTACAACAAGGACATGCTAATTTCCCCTTAGTGCTCCATCCAGATAAATTTTCATAGGCAGGAAAATCATTAATAGTCCAAATTAGTGCTGCACGTAAAATGAAATTCTGTCTCAGAGATACATCATATGTTCGAACACCTGAGGCCCACAACTCCTTTAGTTCTTCTATCAATGGTTGTAAGTAGGTGTCGATGGCATCTCCAGGACCAGTTGGACCAGGAATGAGCATAGATAAAATAAAATTGGATTGCTTCATGCACATCCATGGTGGTAAGTTGTATGGTACAAGTAAAACAGGCCATATGCTATATGAAACTTTTGAATTTGTGAAAGGCTGGAAACCATCGCTTGCAAGCCCAAGCCTAACATTTCGGGGCTCTTCAGCAAAGCTTTCATGCAGCTCATTAAAGTTTTTCCAAGCCTCAGAGTCAGCTGGATGCCTCATCACTCCATCTTCAACTTGTCTTTCATGGTGCCATCTCATATCGGTCGTCTTAGAAGACATGTAAAGCCTTTGCAATCGCGGCTTAAGAGGAAAGTATCGCAATGTCTTTTTTGGTATTTTTTTACCATTTGCCTTGCGCTTGATCTCTTTTCCATGTTTATCAAGTTTCCACCTAGAAGCACCACATCTCTGACACGTATCAAGACCTTCTTCACTTTTCCAAAATAACATGCAAGAGAATGGACACGCATCAATTTTTTCATATGATAGGCCAAGGTCTCGGATCAACTTTTTAGCATCGTCATACGAATTAGGCAGTGTTGATTCTCCTGGCAATAGCTCCTCATTCAAAAACTGAAGCAACATTGTGAATGATTTGTTACTCCACTTATTTAGACTCTTTATGTGAAGTAGTTTCACTAAGGCAGATAACTTTGAACATTTACAGCCTTCATATAAAGGTTTCTCAGAGTCACCTAAAAGACTGTAGAATAGTTTTGCATGTTCATCTGGTTCCTGCTCAAGAATATCATGACTCGACGTGGCATCAGTTGCAACAACGCTAGGTGAATTATGAAATAAATCTCCAATCATTTCTTGCATTTCATCGTCACTCTGGCTTTCTTCTGCCATTTCTTCTTGTTCTTCATCAGACTTCGATAAGGACTCACCTTGTCTTTCACCGTGATGACACCAAAATCTGTAATTTTTAATAATTCCATGAACAATTAAGTGGGTCTTTACCGACTCACGATTACCAGACTTCACATTGCTGCATTTAACACATGGACATCGAATTTCAAAGTCGCCATTCTTTTGTTTGAAACTATCCAACAGCTTCTCATATGCATAGTCTAAAAACTTATCAACCCCTTCTTCATATTTTGGATCAAGTCTATCATCATCTACTAGGTCCATCCAATCTTTATTCGGCGCCATTTCAAGCAATGTACTAAAATTTCCTGAAAAATACTTCAACTACGTTAAAAAAATTTCCTAAAAAATGTTAATTCCATACTAGTGAGTACATACTGTTAACATAGGCTTCAACGCTGAAATTAACCTTTTTAGTGTTTCTGAAAACATGGTACTCATAATGTTCACTATCCATGAAAGATTTTGTTGTTTATTTAACATCTGAAATTAACTAGTGAGCGTTTCTTGATACTGGAAAAGGTTCATGTTTTAAAGTATGAGAAACCAAATAATTTAAATCCCAGAAATTGTCGGCTACTATTTTCTAATTATGGAGAACCAAAGGGTCGACAGGTTGCAACTTTGGTAACAATATATGTATATCTGAAGAGGATAAATGAGTAACAAGCAGCTGCAGGAAGACACAAAATACTAAATCTAGACTACAAAGTTCTGAAACAATGCAGGAAAATTTTGCTATTGGACAAAATTGATGAACATATATCTACACTTAAAAAATAATACATATGCAATAGTCAAAACTCAATGATATTTAAGGAATATATGGCGTTTATTGTTTATGAATGAATCTTTGACAAATGATATGAACAAAATAGGGTAAATTGCACAAAACTACCAGGAAATTTAAGGGGTGTTCCCAAAGCTACCATGGCTTACTTGTTGGAGAAAAATACCACAAACTTCTCTCACTAAACTAACATGCCTGGTGGTCGTCATGATAAGTTGTCACGTGCCTTGCAAGTTGCATGTTTTAGAAAAAATGCCCATGTGTACACTTCTAATTCCTTTTCCTTTTTTTATTGCTAATGAAAGTCGAAGATATTTGGCGGAGAATTTGATATACCGCTTCATGTGTCAAATAAATTTAGTGTGTGAAACAATCCGTACAAAATCTAACTTGATGATTGTGAGGAGTAAATTGACTACTTACGCTGAATGTGTTTATATTTTTTTCCGATACATGGGAATCAATTAAATTTTACTCTAAATACTATAATGATTGGTACTTACAGCTTTGTCAATTAATGATTAATTTACTCTTTTCTGGGTTCCTAACTTTTACCTTGCATTAGTTTTAACCGCAATTTTGGTCCTGTTGTATATAACTCAGTGCACGATAATTTTAAATGCAGATCATCCTTGGCTGCAGATTATTAAAAAGGCACCAAATGTTAATTGTGGTGAAACTATGAAAGCTAGGCTTCAGCAATTCTCTGTGATGAATAAACTCAAGAAGAGAGCTCTTAGGGTAAGATATAAATTGAGACATGCATGTTATCTTAATAGGCCAATGCCACTGTTATTGGGAACTGCAATGCTAATCAACTTTGAGAGTTATTGCAGGTGATTGCTGAATATATATTTGTCGATGGAGGAAATAGCTGACATAAAGGAGATGTTTTTAAAGATAGATGTAAACAATACCGGGAATATAACACTAGAAGATCTGCCGGGGTTGATGAGAAGATGGGGTTGCCGTCGAGAAAGAGGAAGAGAAGGCTGATGAGGTATTGCCGCTGTGCTGTTGGCGAGAAGATCCGCGGGGGATGATGTTACTGTCGATCGAGAAAGAGGAGAGGAGGCGGATGAGGTGTCGCTGCCGCGGTTGCCGAGAAGAGGATGGGGTGGGTGATGTTGCCGTCGTGAACGATGAAGAGGAGAGCGCCTCTTTTTTAGGGTTTATGCGTGTATTTGAGAGAGAGAGAGAGAATATATGAGAGAACGTGTTATAACTCCTAATTTATATTAACTAATTAGATTTATTCTCCTATTAGGATTAGGTTTTATCTTTAATGACGGTTAATAGTTCCTTTGTTTTCAAGACTCCCCCATCAACGAAGGTAGTAAGACCTAATCAACGAAGGATCTAAATAACCGTCGTCTAGCCTTATTTAACTCTTTTAATATTTATAAAAGCTCAATGAAGGTGTGAGAAACCGTCGTTATTGTATATTTATTAACAATGGTTAAATAGTCCCTTCGTTAATTTTGGTCGTTAAAGACCCGATTTCTTGTAGTGCATCTTCTCCATCCATCTCCGATCTCCTCTAGCCTCATCTCGCCTCCTCAGCCTTCATCCACCCTCATTTGTCCTCCTCTACCCTCATCCACCTATGTCTATCCTCATCCGGCCTCCACGCGCCTCGTCCGTCTTATATTAAAAGAGATATATTTTGTAATATTGACTATGAAGATGTAATGAAACAGTTTCAAGAAATGAAAGCAAGACAAATTTTAGTGTAAATACTATATTCTAATTGGAAATATGATATAAAAGTCTTATTACGTAATGATCTTTAGATGCTACAATTTTTTAAAAAATAAAATTGAATCTTTATGTAGTGGCGGAGCCAAGAATTTCATCAAGTGTAGTGGTAGAGATTTTAAGGCAATATTATCAGAGCAATTTTGAATCTTGAATGTCGACCAAAAATTTCTAAAGTCGATTAAAAAAAAGATATCTCTTCATGACGCTAGATTTCGAGCCATTAAAGGGCCCTCAAAATGAAAGGGCATGTTAGAGTATAAAATTATAATATTTATCTTTCATTACAACTTCAAAGTTTTATTATTGTGACATGGGTCGGAATATTAACAAGAATGGATAAACTAATCAAAGATTATTGTTTAACGCGAGTAGAGTGTGGTTCCTATTGGGGGAGAAATCAAGCTCAATCTAGAGTTGATGGGCCTTAAACAGAAGTTAGGAATCAATTTTAACTAAAAAGCTATAGCTATTAGGTATTGACCCAAACTCCTATTTAAACCCATCACTCTTTCCTATCTTATCCGATGTGGGACTGTACTCACATATTAATCACCTCAACAACTCCCCCCTTAATTTGTGAGTATAGTTCAATTCAACTATAATTCAATATTTTACGGGATTCACTAACTTCTACACCACTTTACTCGTGGACTAACCAATTCACCAATTCTTACACCACTTCACTCGTGGGCTAACCAGACTATGCATTCAGTACATGGCTATCAAACATTCGCAGGATCTTCCACCACTTCACTCATGGTGGCTAACCATGTTATATCACTTCTACGGGCATCCGTGGTTTCTCTGGACCATGACCTTAGCTCTGATACCATTTGTTGGGGGAGAAATTATGCCCAATCTAGAGTTGATGGGCCTTAAACAGAAGTTAGGAATTAATTTTAACCAAAAATCTATAGCTATTAGGTATTGACCCAAACTCCTATTTAAACTCATCACTCTTTCTTATCTTATCCGATGTGGGACTATACTCACATATTAATCACCTCAATAGTTCCTCGATAATTGATAAATTCATAATTACTCAAAAAACTAAAATTGAATCCTTATGCAATGTCAAAGCCAAGAATTTCATCAAGAAACTCTGAAGTTGTAGTGAGGAATTGAGGGTTTGTAATTTTACACACTAACAGATTTATAAGGAGACAAAAGAAGATAAATGATATTTATGATAATTTTATACAATATTTCACTATAGGTTTCTGAAAATTCCAAGAAAATCATTGTAACCTTTTGATTTACCTAGCAAGTTAAGTGATCATAAACATATGTTTTACCCCATTAACACTATCTCCAATAATTTTAGTTCATCTTTAGAATTAATTATGAATTTAGAAAACGAATGTGCAGATTTAGAAAATGAACATGCAGAAATAGTTGCTTTTCCTTTGGCACACACCACAAATCAATTAAAAAAAGCAAGTGGTGACAGGATAAGCTCTTATGCATCAAATTATGGGCAACAACAACAATATATGTGATAAGATAAGCTCTTGTGCATCAATTATGGATCTCAACGACAATAGAGATGTAGAATGAAGCAATTTGTCTATTTTATTTTCATCTTCAAGACAATGTTATCTTCAATATTGCTTAAAAGAATGGATCTTGAAAGATAAACTTTTGTTCATCAATTATGGATCTCAACGACAATAGAGATGTAGAATGAAGCAATTTGTCTATTTTATTTTCATCTTCAAGACAATGTTATCTTCAATATTGCTTAAAAAGAATGGCTCTTGAAGGATAAACTTTTGTTTCCATCGCAGATCATAATGAATATCTTTGAAATGATACAATCTTATTTTTAGAATATAAAAATATAATCCTCAATCCTCACCGCAACTTCGGAGTTTTGGTGTAATTGTTAGGGGAACTTTAATATAGTATCAGAGCAATCCAGCTTCAAATCCCACTGGCCACAAATTTAAAGTGGATATTCTAAAACTTGACACCGCTGCATGAGTCCAGATTTTGACCCATGAAAAGAGCGCTCAATCTGCAATGACATGTTAGAATATAAAAATATAATCATCAATCCTCACCACAACTTCAGAATTTTGATATATGTAATAATTATAGATGGGGACTTTAAGAGTTATATTTGTTTAACGAGTGAGAGTATCACTATTAGGAAGCAAGCGATTAAAATAACCCCAAACTTAATTTTCAAAAAAAATTTTATTTTTATTTTTGTCGATTATAACAAATAGTACATAACTAAATTACGTATTATCCGCTCTCTAGACTATGATTGAAGTCAAACTCGGGATTCATGTAAGAAAACTGCCTTTTAAGTAAGATTTGGTCTAAACCAGTTTAGTTTTGGGCCATAAACTTAATTAGTTTAAGGTTCAAAATTTGAATTAGAAAAATAAGTTCAATTATGACACAGCTTTTTGCCAAAATAGAATTTATTCCTCAAAATTTTAGTTTAGTCCTTGAGCATAAATCTCTTAATCATACTAGCACATTGGCACGTGCAAAATATATTCAGTTATATGATTAGTCGTACATTTTCATTTAATAGTTTGATGATGATTTAATTTACGCAATTTTATTCTCGAGCTCTACATAGAAAATGTATCTTAAACTATTATCTAGCAATTAAATCTATCATTAACATAATTCTGTTGAGTAGGTTTCTAATTGAGGATAATATAGGGTAAATTACACAAAACCCCATGAACTTTCAGCCTTTTGCACTAAACCCCAACGAACTTTCAAAATTACACTAAACCCCAACGAACTTTTGCAGAAAACCCCCATACTTAACACTGTTAAGTCTAACTTAGCATGTGCAATGCACGTGACTAAAAAAGACCAAAGTGCCCTTTAACTTATTAAAAAATTTATTTATGACTTTTTTCTATATATTCAGTCCTAATCATAAATCTCTCGTTTTCTTTTTTTTCCGATTGTCCTCTTAAGATCAGGCCCAACCCCGCAGGTTTCAAAGTCTTTTTTTCAAAAAAATTTCGCCAAAATTAAAATTTATGTCTTTTTTTTGTTATTGTTTTGTTCTAATTTTAGAAAAATTATTTTTTATCTAAAATTTTTAGGGAGATGTGTTAAGCACGAAACCCCCTTTAACTTTCTTTTCTTTTTTTATTTTTATTTTTGGCAGAAATCCCCATTATCTTTCATTTTGTGATAGAAAAGCCCCTTCAACTTTCAATTTGTCAAAAAAACCCACCTAAACTTCCTTATCTTGGCAAAAAAAAACCCCATGGAATTAAAAAATTTTAGACATAGCCCCTCTGTAGTGGCTATTGAATTCCTGTTACAGATATATTGAAATTTATAAAAGGCATATCATAGAAAAACATGATATTGACAAACAAATTTATCACAAAATAAGCTGACATTGCAGAGGGGTTAGGTTTTTTTTAACGGTTGGGGAAAAAGGTGAAGGGGTTAGAAGATTTTAAGTGGTTGGGTTTTTTTGAGCTGGGGGTATTTTAGTCCACAATAAAATAAATTGACACCGTTTGGGGTAATTTGCAAAAGTCTGAAAGTTCGCGGGGGTTTTCTACATATCCAAAAAGTTCGTTAGGGTTTAGTACAATTTTGAAAGTTCGTTGGGGTTTAGTGCAAAAGGATGAAAGTTCATGGGGGTTTAGTGTAATTTACCCGATAATATAATTAGAGTAAGTGATTAAAAAAAAGAAAAATGGGGATATTGCAATCTAAATATGTGTGTATTATCATTTCATGAATTAGAATGTTCTAGAAATAAAAAATAAAAAATATTTCTTGAAAAATTACAATCTTAATTATGTGAGTTTAATTTTTATGTCATGATTTAGAATCTTCTAGATATAAGAATGAAAAGAAAGGAAAGAAAAAATCGCTCTTGCAAATTTTACCATTTTACCCTCTAAGATATAATGAGGAGGAAAATGTTAATCACTATGTTCATTATACAGTAGTATAGATGTCTTGAAATAAACTCACACCTCGTTTGGTACGCGGGAATGAGTGGGAATGGAATGCAATTCCGACTTCTCATTCATGCTTACCAAACATGATGTATTTTTGGATGATAGAAATGTCATTCCCACTTCTCATCAATTCCTACTTAATGTGAAAATTGCTATTCCCAATGAGATATCAAGGAATTGATATTCCCACTTAAGTGAAAATAAAAATAATAAAATAAATTTTGGATATACCCTTCCTAATGATATTCCCACTTAATTCTCTAATCGCACCCAAACATGAGAATGGGAATGAGCATTCCATCCCCACATTAATTCCATTTCATTCCTACTTTCGTTCCATTCTCACTTGACTCCATTCCCGTGAACCAAATGAGGCGTCAGAGAAATGCGCAAAGCCAACCACATGAGTCATGACTTGGTCAGAAGTAAATAAAGTGAAATAACTTTTTGGGCAGTTTAAAAGAGGTAAGAGCCTGACACATAAACTGGTTTAAGCTAATTTTGCCATAAATTTGTGTTAGAAAATAGAAAATAATCACTCTAACAAATAAAATGTGAGTTCAGTATTTGGAAAGTGATTACCAAGGATTTTTTTTTTGAGGAGTAAAGGGGCACACCCCCAACCACACCATCAACCACACCCTCTCTCTCTATAGTGCATTGGGACCCCATGAAATTGCAAAAAAATAATTTCATGTGGGTCTTAATGCATATAGAAATGTGATTGATAATGTTGAAAGTGTCTATCATATTTTCTCAGTGAGTCAGTGACAGACTCTAGAAGTACAGTAACGTTCAGCAGACTCCGGTACAAAAATATTATTTCTTTTTAGTTTTTTCTTTTTTTTTCCCGTACGCATGAGAAGTGTGAAATCTTGAGAAGTAACGCTGTAAGTTGGGGCCACAAAATGTAATTAAATTTGTCTCTGACGTTCACTCATTTTATGGCCGCAAGCAGATGCACATATCTCAGGAAAATGACTGAGCTGAGTTGGAAATAAAATACGACCACTTTGTTTGAAAGATTAGGCTAAGATTAATTCTGGTCCAGTTTTATCTTATTTAGACTAGAATAAATTAGGTAAAGGATTGTTCAGCCTTACATGGCCAGTTTATGAGTTATTTTTTTACTATGAAAAACTTTGTCAATATTGGTCTAGTTTTTGCTAAACAGAAAAAGTTTCCAGAATGAGGTCAGAATCAAACCTTATCTGAATTTGAATTGCTAAACAAAGCCTAGAATTTACTTTGCTTCCAAAGATTGCACTCTAAGTCTCCAACTTATTTATAATTATGCGTCCTATTTACTTCCTTTTGTGCCATTTAACCTCATTAAATAGCAACTATCAAAATTATACAAGTTTGTAATCATAACATAGCCATTATATAAATTAAAAATAATTATAATTAAATTTGTAATTAACATAACATATAAAGACTTTGTAAAAGTTAGACTAATGAACAATAATATCACAATTGAAGTTCTGTAAAAGAAAATTATTTTTAATCAAAATAAAGGAGTGGTTTTACATGGTATATATACAGTTCACCTTAAGTTCATTCTTTAGTAGCTAACAATCAAATCAAATCATTTAAAACCTAATAAAAATGTTTTTACTTGCTCTTATAAAAATGATTTTCAAACACTCCTTGTATCAAAAAATTGGTCCACGGACCAACCGGTGAGAATAAACGAGCATAGAGTCTCGCTTTTGTTCTTTGTGGTATTTTTTTTTTTATTTTTATTTTGAAATTTTGGTGAGTGACAAATTTTGGGGAACAGTGGCAAGATTCTGAGTTACTAAGATTGGGGAGGAGATTGGTACGACCTTAAATTATGTGACTGACAAAAAGCTGAGCCCAATGCCCAATTGATTTTCATGAAATGATAGCGTACCCCCAAAAGAAGTGGTAAGAGTTTTTGAAAGGATGGGGCGGGCTTAAAAAAAGTGGGGAACCTATTCTTGTAGTGGGCCCTCTTGATAGTACATTGTGAAAATAAAGATAATAAGCAACAATGCATCGTTTGGCTCAGTTGGTTTGGCACCCTGAACATCTAAGGAGGCGTTTGATTGCTTGCAAGTATAGTTATAATTCAAGTGTTACTTGTATGCAATTGAGATGTTATAACTCTTCTTACATATAACTGCAGTTGTAATTGTTTAGTTCAAATTTTAAATTTTGCCACTTGCAGTTGCTGCTTTTTGATTTTGTTTGTAACTTTACATATGCAACTTATATTTTACCATTAATAAATTATTAAAGTTATTAATTCCTTTCACACTTTTAAAATATTTATTTTAAAAAAAATAAGGGAAAATTATGTCCAGGCCCCAAAAGTTAAAACTACATGTGACCGGGCCCCTCCAATTATTGAATGTGTGGATCGGTATCAAGCAGATTCTTGTAGTGTGTTCGGGCCTTCATCGACCATATCTGGTGAGAAGTCGTATTTTATAAAACCCAAAATGCCCTTTTCCTTCTTCCCCAGACACACCCATCTAGTCAACTATTAATGGCGATCTGATGGAAAAATTGGAGGGAAATCTCCCCCTTTTTTTTACCTGATCATGAGCAATAACTATATAGTGCGGATCATGAGCAATAACTATTTACTTTTGCTCTTCAAAACTCTTCTTGTCCTAAAATTCTCGCCATTACTCCTTCGTCATTACTCCTTCTAACCTTCCTTCATAATGGCTGAGAAGGATATCGTCTGAGTGGTCTCATTAGGTAACAAAGCCGTTTTCTTAAAGATTAATTCTGTAACCACCATGATGAATATCAAATTTGATGCGTCAGAGAGGTTAAAAATCTCATATGAGTCTTTATCTTTGTCATACAAAGATGAAGCAACATACGACAACCTCAATTTTCCCATTGAGAACGAAGGTGATCTGGCGTCTATGATGGAGCATTGCCGCAATGTTGGGTTAAAAGAGATTCACGTGAAAGCTACTCAAGTAACAGAGGATTCTTTAATTATCTATGACGAGGAGCAAGATCTAGAAGACCAGCAAGATCTAGAAGACCAGTAAGTTTAATATTTATGACGTTACATGTTAAGTCAAACGAGTTTTATGTTAAGTCTAATTTATTGCATGTTAACTGTAAGTCGTATCATGTTAAGTCAAAGACGTTACATATTAGGTCTAATTTCCAGTTCTTGTTAAGTCTAATTTTCAGGTTATATCTAAATTCTAGTTGATGTTAAGTCTAATTTTATTTCATATTAAGTCTAATTTTCATGGTAACTCTAACTCCAGTTCATGTTAAGCCTAATTCCAATTGATGTTAAGTCTAATTTTAGTTCATGTTAAGCCTAATTTTTAAGTAAAGTCTAATTTCAGTTCATATTAATTCTAATTTGACTTCATGTTAAGTGTAATTTTTATTTCATGTTAAGTCTAATTTATTTTATGTTAAGTATAATTCTACTTCATGTTAAGTTTAATTTTAGTTCATGTTAATTCTAATTTGACTTCATGTTAAGTGTAATTTTTATTTCATGTTAAGTCTAATTTATTTCATGTTAAGTGTAATTCTAATTCATGTTAAGTCTAATTTTAGTTCATGTTAAGTCTAATTATATGATTAGTTTTTGATTATTTGTTTCTATTCAAAATATTTACAGCTCAAAAAATAAACATTGCGGGCCGCCGGCGTCGACATATACTTTCGATTCAGTTAGTCTTTCAGATAAGATTCCCAATGATAATCCTACTGCGGACAATGTTATGATGATTGATGACATGATAAATAATACAGAGAGGATTCCTGCTTGGTGGCATACTGCTTTAACTGAGGAGGGACAACGATTTGACGGGGTCAAAGAATTAAGATTAGCTTTGCAATACTATTCGTTTGCAAAAAAATTTGAGTATGATTTTGAAAAGAATGAACCAAAGCGTATTCGAGTTTGTTGCCAGTTTAAGAAAATCAAAAGTTACCCGTGGATGTTATTTGCCTCTTCACCTAAAGATGAAAATAGACTTGAAATAAAAAAGTTCGTGAACAATCACACTTGTGGTCAGCATGGCAATAATGTCGGTCAACGTAGGGCCTCCCGCCAATTCATTGCGACCCAATTACAACCCATGTTAAAGGACCAGCCGAATATACGCCCTATTGATGTAAAGAATGAGCTTTTAAGTTTCTTTGGGCTAAGGGTCGAGTATAGTAAGGTATGGTGGGATAAAGAAAGAGCACAAGAATAATTATACGGTGATGCTCATGAGTCCTATGATCAATTACGATGGTAAAGTATCTATCCTATAAAAATTAATTTTATGAATAAGTCATTACACTGCATGTTAATTCTATTTCACTGAATGTTAATTTCATTTCATCGCATGTTAATTCTATTTCACCGCATGTTAATTCTATTTCATTGCATGTTAATTCTATTCAACCGCATGTTAATTCAATCTCACTTCATGTTAATTCTATTCCATTGCATGTTAATTCTATTCAACTTCATGTTAATTCAATCTTACGTGTTAATTCTATTCCATTGCATGTTAATTCTATTGAACTTCATGTTAATTCTATTTCACCAAGTTAATTCTATTGCATTTCATGTTAGTTCTATTTATTCCAACTTGATTCCGTATGCTGTTAATCTAATTTTGTTCCTTTTAATTCTAACACTTTTTTTTAACATGAAATTTAGGTATGTAGAAAATGTTAAGGAGACAAATCCAGGTAGCTATATTCATGTTGAACAAAATGAGGGAAGGTTTACAAGATTATTCATTTGCTATGCCGCTTGCATAAATAATTTTTTGCGTGGATGTCGACCACTTATATTTTTGGATGGGACCTTTCTGAAAGATCGATTCAAAGGAATACTCCTCAGCGCTGTAGCATACGATGAAAATCAGGGGATATTTCCACTAGCCTATTGCATATGCGATCAAGAAAATAACGTTAACTGGAAGTGATTCTTATAAGGTTTTATGTCAATACTCTATCTTTCTAGGCTATCTTTATACTTATTTTGAGTCATGTTAAGTATAATTTTATTTTATGCCTAACTTGTTTCGTGTTTATTCTAATTTCAGTATGTTAATTATAAATTTTGACAGATTTGTGGCCTATACTCGATGAAAGGCCAGATCCATACAATCCTCCACATCAGCTAGTTATAATATCGGATGTGAATAGGGGAATCAGAGAAGCTGTTAGAGAGTTTTTTCCAGATGCTCTACACTCCAGATGTGTTCTACATCTAGTGGAGAATTTCAGATCAAAATTAAAGGACTTGGGACTAAAGGTAAAGGATACTCAGATTCTGGGTAATCTATTACAATCAGCTTGTTACAAGTATACTAAAGTAGAATGGAACGATTATATGGACGACATTAAGCTGATAAACGAAAGGGCATATAATATTGTCATGAACTACGCTCCAGAGAACTGGGCAAACGCGTTCTTTCCTGGAATTAGGTAAAGTATAAGCAATATAATGTTAATTGTATGATGAACTGAACATCCACTGCATGTTAATTCTATTCCATTTCATGTTAATTCTATTACACTTCATGTTAAAGCTATTTCACTTCATGTTAACTCTATTCCACTTCATGTTAATTCTACTCCACTTCATGTTAAATCTATTTTACTTCATGTTAACTCTATTCTACTTCATATTAAATCTATTTTAATTCATGTTAATTCTATTTCACTGCATGTTAATTCTATTTCACTGCATGTTAATTGTTTTAGATATGGTCACGTGACATCTAATATCGCTGAGTCCTTCAACAAGTGGATACACGAGGCTAGAAGGCTACGGATATTACAGCTGGTAGAGCACATACGGAAGCAAATTATGGTCCGAATGAATGATCGACGAGGCATGGCTGAAAATTGGAATTCATTTCTTTGTCCCAAAGCTGAGCTTGTCCTTAAAGAGAACATGGACAATGGCCGCGCATTGGATGTGCGTCAATCACATAGAGGATTATTTGAGGTACAATCCCATAGAACTTGTCAAGTGGATCTGGACAAAAACACATGCACATGCCGTGCGTGGGATATAACTCGTATCCCTTGTAAACATGCATGCGCAGCCATAATGTTTATGAAGAGGGATGTTTACCAGTTCTGCGATTCGTTTATGACGGTTGAAGCTTTTAAAAAAAGCTACGAGCCAATCCTTTACCCCATCCCTGATTACGAGAAGCGTAGCGTGCCACGTGATGAGATCCAGATTTTACCACCACTAACAATAAAAATGAAAGGGAGAAATAAAATAAGACGGATCAACAACAGAACGGTTTATACACGGCCAGTAAAATGCTCTCGATGCCATATGAAGGTCATAACCGTAAAACATGCAACGAACCTATTGCAGATTAAGTGTGTTATATGCTGTTAAGTTATTTGCTTGTATAGTTACAGACTAAAATTTTTTTAAGTTAGTAAGCAATTTCATGTTGGAAGTAATTTCTTTGCTATGTATGACACTTAAAGTTCGTGTTAATATTTTCCGTAAATGTAAATCCTAATTTTCATTTCATGTTAAGTCTAATTCACTTCATATTAATTCTATTTCGCTTTATGTTAAGTCTATTTGTTCCGCTTATGTTTTATTTTCCAGTTCATATTAAGTCTAGTTCACTTCATGTTAATTCTATTTCGCTTCATGTTAAGTCTAATTTTAATGATAACTCTATTTCCAGTTCATGTTAAGTCTAATTCCAGTTCACGTTATGTCTAATTCCTGTTCATGTTAAGTCAAGTTCATGTTCATATTAAGTCTAATAAATTCAGGCGAAGTCCAATATCTCCAATTGAATTGTGATAATAACGAAGCTTCCCAATTGGGTAGTAAATGTTAATAATACTAATATCAATCACGGAGCTTCCTTATTGAATTCTGTTAACCACTTTCTTTATTTACAGTAAGTATTTAGAACTGAAGCCAATTAAAGTTACATTGAATGGTTTCAATCACTTTGTGTTAAAAATCTCAGTGAAGCATCTTCAGTGCAAAGAAATCGTCATTGTTCTTGAGGGAAAAGAAAGTAAGGTATGTCTCATGTTAATTGTTCTTTCACATGTTAATGATTCTGTAATTTGATTCATATTAACTATTTTCATATGAACAGCCATAAAGCTATTGAACATGAGTCGCCGAGCAAGAAGTCCTTCTCCCGGAACATCTGATGCTCGTGAAACTGTAAGAATTTTTTTGAACTTGATATTTATATAGATTTAATCTTGTAACATGAAAACCCTCAAATACCCCATCCTTGATTTGCAGCAGCGTCGATGGCTAAACCTTGCTGCTGACGATGAGTACAGCGTCGAAGAACATGAGGAGGAGGAACTGCAGGAGCAAATCGTTAAAGTTTAGCAAGACCTACACAATGGACTACTCAACTATCGCCGTCAAGACGGCTCATGGAGATGTCCATTTTGCATCAATCGGAAGATAAAGAGGTGGACTAAGCAGCAACTAAAATAGCACGCACATGGCATGGGTACTGAAGAATTGTCAAAGAAAAAGATAGAAGTTATCGCAAACCACCGCGGCCTGGAGAAATTCCTAGAGTAGGAATAGAATAAAATGGAGTGATGGCTGTAAGATATTTTGTGTAATTGATGTAGGATTTTGTGAACTGAACTTTCTCTTGTATCTTTCTGCTACTCGTAACTTTCTAAGGCGTTGATCATCAATTCATATATTTCAGTTCTTGTTAATTCTATACAACTACATGTTAATTCCACTATCTTGCATGTTAATTCTATTTCATTTCATGTTAATTCAATTTTAGTTCATGTTAAATCTATTTCTCTTCTTGTTAATTCAATTTCACTTCATGTTAATTCTATTTCACTTCATGTTAAATCAATTTCACTTCATGTTAATTCAAATACACTTCATGTTAATTCTATTACACATCATGTTAATTCTATTACACATCATGTTAATTCAAATACACTTCATGTTAATTCTATTTCATTTCATGTTAATTCTATTACACATCATGTTAATTCTACAATCGTATGTGAACTGAACAATCTCTTCTACTATTATACTAAACCGTAATTATATACATACATTTTACCCTTATATATATATATATATATATATATATATATATATATATATATATATATATATATATATATATATATATATATATATATATATATATATATATATATATATATATATATATATATATATATATATATATATATAAACTCAGTCATCTTCGTGTAGTGTTCCGTTTTTCTCTCTTTGTTCCCATCCTTCTATTAGTAATTCTGCGGCAAGTCTAGCCCGCATAACGGCAGCTGGCTCACCTTCAGGAGTCACGCGGATTGTCGAGCGACCATCAATTATTGCCCGAATATACTGGTAAACGAACACACCACAGTCATAGCTGCAACGTGAGCATATCTCCTTATGCCGGTCATCTCATAGTACCAAAGCTGTAAGTAATACATTCACAATTCCAACTATGATCAGATCATATTCACCATTAACCTTAAAATATTAAAATAACTAGACTTAACATGAAAGTAATTAGGATTAACATGAACTAAATTAGACTTAACATGAATCAAATTAGACTTAACATGAAAAGCCTAACACTTCACAGTAAGCAATGTACGTTTATTAGAAAATTAAATAGACTTAACATGGAACTTACGGGTATCAGTGGCATGCATCCAGGGATATATGTAACCCCTGGCTTCTTCAAACCTTCCAGAGCAACCTTTATGCCTCTAATAATTTCTTTATAAATGAAGTCACCCCATGCGACTTTGTTCACCCTCTCAATGCTATCCAGATACTTCAGTACTATTCTAGGAAAACCATCCCCGCTTCTGGGGCACCATATCATCGAGCACTGATAAAGAATTTGCAGGAGAACAAAGTCTTGGATATCCTTCTTTTCTGTTGATTCCACTAGACTTTCTAGCAGATCTTCAACATATCTTCTCATGCTAATGTCAGCTTTTCTTTTTTTTCCGCCCTTGTCATCTTTAAAAAGTTTAGAAAAATATTGCACCCACATTCTGCACTTGGAGTCCCTATTCTTCAAAATAATCTCACCGTAAATTGGAAATAAAGTATGATTACGGACCCAATCCACGTCAAAATTAATAACTTTCTTTTTCCCAGAATATGCATCAGGGATAGAAAATGTTCGTTTATCAGCCACGTAAAAACTCAACACGTGCTCAAGTGTTTTACGATCAAGTGCAGGAGCACCAAATTGTATATAGTGCTCAAATGTGGATCCACAATAGGCATCCCTGTGCCATTGACGAATCTTTGGGCCAAGCCGATTCATAAAATCACAATAAGCCTCAATAACGGCCGTTGGCCTAATATCTCCAGCAGCCGACTCACCAACTATTTTCCTGAAAATAAATTCAAATGCAAGCATTTAATTAGACTTAACATGAACTTAACTTAGACTTAACATGAATCAAATTGGATTTAACATGAACTAAATTAGACTTAACACGAATAAAGTTAGAATTAACATGAAAAATAGACTTAACATGAAAAGACATTAGACTAGACATGACCTGAATTTAGACTTAACATGAACCTAGTTTAGGCTTAACATGAAACCAATTAGACTTAACATGAACTAAATTAGACTTAACACAAATAAAATTAGAATTAACATGAAAAATAGACTTAACATGAGAAGACATTAGATTTGACATGACCTGAAATTAGACTTAACACGATTTAGGTTTGACTTAACATGAACTTCTTTTACGAATTAAATTAGACTTAACATGAAACCCAAATCGATTAACATCAAACTCTTTTTAAATATCATGAAACTCATGTTAACTCTCATGTATAGGATTAGAATTAACATGAAACTCGGTTTGGATAACATCCAAAGGGGTTAAGTTCTTTAATTAAGAAAAACCTAGCACTTACTTTTTTTGGGGGTTGGAATCATCCCCTTCTTGTCTTCTCTTTCGGCCTCGACCTCGTGGTTCGCCCCTTTGCATTACCAACAAGGCCTTCGACGCTTCCTCAGTGCTGCCTTTCCCAGATGATTCAAGACGTGCAGTGGACGCCTGTGATTTTGCTTCATCTTTCTCCTTCTGTCCGTCACGAATTTCGACTTAGAAATCGTTAACCGAGGCTTCCTTCGACAATATTTTCCGGCTAAAGCGAAAACCCTAGATCGAAATTAGAGATGTTTGGGATTTTTCCGGTGGTCGCTGAACAGTTGAAGGCCGAGAGGGAGAGAGAGAGTACTTGAGTGGAAGGAGAGGCGCGGTTACCGAGTTCGGTCACGTCAAAGGGTAGGATAGTAACTTCAAGTGCTATCTTTCTCTCTCTGCTCACATGGCAGGGTTTATGGGGCCTGGACACAAATACGGACTGTATTTGGGGCCGAAACACATGACCCAAAATACAGAGGGCCCGGTCACATGGGCTTCCCATTTTTGGGGCCTGGACACAATTTTCCCAAAAAATAATGGTTTTTATTATTAAGTAAATTGACTTTTAATTTTTTTAAAATTTTGGTAAGATAATATTTTTAAAAATAATATTTTATTAAAGAAATTAATTTCAAAAAATAATATATTTTTGTAAAATAAAATAATTTTTAAAAATAATATTTTTGGTAAAAATATAGTTTTGTAAATGAATTTCATTAAAAATAATCCTTTTCATAATTTTTGAAAAATATTATTGAAATTTTTAAAAATAATATCTTAACAAAGTATAATAGTATTCAAGGAAATTTTTATTTTTAGAAAAATAATACTTTTCAATTTAAGTTTTAAAAATAATAAATTTTTAAAATTAGTTTTTCAAGAATTTTTCTAAAAATAGCTTTTAAAGAATTATTGTTTTTAGAAAAATAATATTTTATAAAAATAATATATTTTAAAAACAATATATTTTAGGAAAATATATTATTTTAAAAATAATATATTATTTTAAAAATAATATATTATTTTAAAAATAATATACATTTTTAAAAATAATATATTTTAAAAATACTATATTTTTAAAAATAATATATTATTTTGAAAAATAATATATTACTTTAAGAATAATATGTTATTAAATAATATATTATTTTAAAAATATATTATTTTAAGAAACTTATATTATTTTAAAAATAATATTTTTCAAAATGTTATTTCTTAAAAATAATTCTTTTGAAAAATATTATTTTATGAAAAATAATATTTTTCAAAAGAATAATACTTTTATTTTTCTAGAATAATAATATTTTTCAAATAACTATATTTCAAAATTTATCGTTTTTGAAAAAATTATCTTATAAAAATATTTTTAAGATATTACTTTCACAAAAAATTTTTTGGAAAAATATTTTTAAATAACTTTATTTTTAAAATTTTTTGAAGAAATTATAATAATGATAAATTTTAAAAGATTATTTTAAATCTTTAATGAATTTCTTTTTTTGAAATATTAAGTAATGATTTTGATTTTTAATAAATTTGGGTCAGTTGCAACTGTGACTTGCGACCGTTTTTAACGTAAGTCATATGTTGCAACTAAGGGTTGTTTTGCAACTGTGAGTTGCAACAAAATAAACGCTTGTAACTGGATAAATTTGACCCAATTGCATGCAACTAGAGTTGCAACCACTCCAGTTGTAAGCTACCAAACGCCCCCTTAGGAGCGAGATCCGTGGTGAGTGTCCTGTGTTCGAATCCCCTCTCAGGTAATTAAACTCTTCTCGGGCCAGTGGGGATTAGTCTCATCCAATAGGGTGGGACACCTTTTGGCTTAGACCAAAAAATAGTAAAATGGTTTGATTATGTGGATAATTGAGAGATGATAAGATTATAATTATCAAGAGTACGTAAAATTAAAGTTTGAACTAAGATAAAAAAATTAACAAGACTATGGTAATGATTAAAGTAACAAAGGAGATATTTCTAAACATAATTTTTTTAAAATGGAATCTAAAGAGAATTGAGTGGTATAATAATATTCGCGTTAGTATAATAAGGCATGAAATCAGTATAAACAATAAATACAGGTGCAATCAATAAAAAAGAGTAAAAGCAATATATTGAATCCATACAATGTATGGAAGAAATTCCTTCCTTTGTCATTTTCTATGGAAGATCCTTTATACTAGCTTTTACCACAAAAGTTCTCACGTATATTGGCATCGACCTAATTTGTTCGGACATCGAAATACTTCTTTTGTTGTTGTTGTTGTTGTTGGTATGAAAGATCAAATTCCAAACTTCAATTTATTTAATTACTTTCCTTTTTATTAATTGAGTAGTCATATGGTACTTAATTAGTTTAACATACAAACAAAGTATCTTGAGTTTGAGTGTTAATGCAACTTAATCCAACCTAACAAGTTACTTATGTCATGAGGGGGCATAGATTTGGATTTTGAAATCCATTGATATCGATATAATCCTATTCAGATTTAGAATAGGAAAATTCAGTCCCCATCTCTACCAAACCCTCTTTCTATATTGTTTTATTGGCATTTATCCAATACTAAAGAAGTTAACGTGCAATTTATTTTAGTAGTTTAAAGAAAATATCGAGACATCATCAAATGCTGAAAAAGTATGTATATTTAGTCTAAGGGATAGAAAACCACAAGAACAAAAATGTGCATAATTCTTTGTTACTTTCCCCTTTTTTCTTGTGTTATTTGATAGGAGCGTACCATTCTATAATTTGAGAATGAAATTCAAATTTTTTGGACTTCTTTTTTGTACGACTTACAAATGCACCTTCCTTTGAGTCCCTAATCGATGATTGTTGTAGTGGTCAAATAATACCTAATTACTGAATGCATGCCAAATACTCCTATATTTTGGTACTTGTCCATTTGATTTCGTTTTGAAAAATGATAATTGTACTATAAGGGGTAAGTTTCATATCAATCTTGTACTACCACTAACAAATGTGTGAGATTCTTTCTTGAAAATTATCAAGAAAAATTATGAGTCATCATTGTTAAGACAATAATTACACAAAGTGCTAATCCTCCTCTTGGAGTCGACACGTGTCCCATATTAGCATTAACGACCAGATCAGCTCACCCCTCAACCTGGGCGGCTCGAGCACCATGGGCACTCGTCCCTTCTCAGCACAGGCCGAGTCGAGACCAGCTCTCACTCAATCTCATCATTTGAATCGACCCCCTTCATTTACTCAACGCCGGGTAGACAACTTGCGAGGCCGACAATAAAGACAGTACTTGTCGTCCCTCTCGCAGAGCCGAGTCGAGAGATGGTTTGTCCTCGAACTCCTCGCCAACAGCTGACCATCCTCATCATTTCCTCTGGCCGCGAGCCTCCATGACTCACCATACTTTGTCGGCGCCCTACCCTCTCAATCACCACTATGTCAAGTCAATGGTGACCCATCCCTCTTAGCAGTCGACATCTGGAAGCTATCTGCCAATCCAGCTGCCATCCTGGACCCGGCTAGAGTTACGCTTCTGCCCTTTTCAGCTGAGTATATATATAAGCTCATCGCCTACTGAGAAAGGGGGGTTGCCCCCCTTGGGGCCACATGTATACAATTTCTACACACTTAGACTAAGAATTTATTCAGTTCATTGGTTTCTTCTCCACTCAAGCTCAAATAGTGACTTCATCGTCGGAGGAATCACCGAAAAACCCAATTTCGGTCCTCTAACATGCCTATTTTGCAGCTCTCTTATCTTGACAGGGGATCAGCCGTCTAAAGAGATGAGGGGACCCACCTGGTCCGTATCGACCCCAAGCCCCGTAGCTAAACTCGGGATTATCCACTAATCTCGCTGCTAAAGTCTCTGGACATCAACAATCATGGACCCTACTTTTTTTATTTGTGGGAATACAAACTTAGTATAAATTTTATAGTATAGTTATCGCTACTTGTTGGTTTTAGAGTGGCTAGGTTTTATGCACGTATAATGCACGTGGTTAAATACCATGATTAATTATTTTTTGTTTATTTTCTTACTAAAATTTGTTCGTCGGTTCTACTTTGATAGTTTTCGCTCAATTATGTCTCTAAACTGTAACATTGTGATTATTTATTTTCTTTAATGTTTGTTTGAATGGGCTACACCGAATTTAAATTTTCATATTGGTAATTGAAGTGACAAGAAATAAATATAATCCAAAGCCAATTTGAATTTCATGTTATTTGGACCACCATGAAATCAAGTTTGACTTGAGAAAGTATAGTGTTGCGAAAGTAAAAACACTTGAAAAATCTTGTTATAAAAGAAAGACGAATAATTAAAGCCAATAAGCCAATAGGATTAATTAAAAGTGAGCTAGAATGAAACTAAAGAGAATATGAACTTATTCCTAATCATTGATAGATTTCATAAAAAATCATAAACTAAAGATTAGCTAACTCTAATACACTTTTATATGATAAAAGAATCCACATAAGCATATAAAAGTACTGAAAAAAGTTTATAAAACCCTTCTAAATATTCCTAATTTTACTTAAAAATTAAATTACTCCATAAAAATATTCAGAAAATAAATCTTTTATTCCTTCTATTTAATTTTTTATTGATTAATTCTTCTCCACCTTTATCTTTTCCTATGCAATTTTAGAGTAGTGTCTTCATTGTTTACATCAATTGTGACATCATCTTTGGAACTAGATTTTTGTCTTTGTTATCCTTGGCTTGTTCATCTTTTATTTTCTCATCTTACTTCACAAAGAAGTTGAATATATTTCGATGGTTAACACAAACTTCTAAAAATAAGGACTTTGATTAATTTTCTATTTTAATGAGAATAAATATTAATTTCATATATATGAAATTTTTGTGTTTCTAATTTATTACTTAAATAAGGTTAGGATTTACTTTTTTTTCACTGCAATGAATTCTTCTGTTGTGCATCTAATAAGAGTTTCTGCTGCGCTAAATAATGTTACCTTTGCTTTGTCCGTATCATTTTCCACTAGGATCTGAACAAATAACTGTATTTTTTATTGTCAATTTGCCTTCGATTATAATGTTAATACTTGATTTTGATTTGTTTATTTCATGAAGAAGGTATATTACTTAACCTTGATACCACGTCATTGGCAATTCTGTGACATCTATCATTTAAATACTCTTATTAATATCTCTATCCACCTTCTTGTTGTAGCCCTTGCAAGCATAGAATCACGGCTCAACTCTATTGTAAATGGTAGTTATCTTTATATTATAAATGCAACTAGTCTTTCAGCCCGTGCTAAGCACGGTCTTATCACAAATCCACCTCCTTTTCGTCGTTTTTAAACACCTTTATTTTCAAAAAAAAAATTTAAATTTTTTTGACTAACCCTCTTTGCTAAAGCACGGCAACTCACCCGGGTTGAGGTTAGAAATTATGTCACAGCTTGGAATCTTGAAAATGAACCAATTATATTATTCTGTAAATAACATTAACATAATTTACACTAATAATTACATATAGAAACAATAAATTTAAGAAAAACTGAGAGAATATAAATCAAACTTGAATGTTTAAAAAATACAGTGTTTGAAAAGATTATTCACAATCAATGCGCCAAAAAAAGAACCTATAGATCAACCGATTAACAGTAACATTATTTGCTACTTATACACATCATTGTATTAACATTATTTCCTACAAATTTTGGTTTCCAACCCACATGAAAGATTAAATTTAAAATTTAAAATTTTCATTAATATACATATATTTTTATAAATTTAAGAAAGATTTTATATTTAATGATTTTTATATATATTTGTTTAAAAATGTTATTAAAAGCAACTTATGATTTTATTTTATAGTATATGAACAAATAGTTCAGTATGTGTGTATGTATATATATATATATATATATATATATATATATATATATATATATATATATATATATATATATATATATATATATATATATATATATATATATATATATATATATATATATATATATATATATATATATATATATATATATATATATGGAGAAACTTGGTAGTGATGTGGCACAATTCTAGTCCACACATTCAAGGAGAGAGAGAATTATTTTTAAAGTTACATGTGGGCTAGAATTGTCTGACATCACTACCAAGTTCCTTTGAGGAACTTGGTACCAAGTTTTTCCATTTTTCACACACACACACACACACACACACACACACATATATATATATATATATATATATATATATATATATATATATATATATATATATATATATATATATATATATATATATATATATATATATATATATATATATATATATATATATATATATTAGTTTTAATTTTAAATAATTACTCAAAAATTAGAAATGTGATTAAATTTTACAATAATTGTATATGAATGGAAGATTGAGTTGTTATATATTAGTTAAAAATTTTAAATAATTTTCAAAATTTTTAAAATATGTTAAAAACCATATAATTTGGCTATTTACTAAATTTAGAATAAATATTAATCTATAAACTATTGGTTTCAACAATACCTTAAAAAGTGAATATATTTAGCTAATATATTTATATTAACATAATTTATTTATATTGGACTTAGAGTATTTTACTAAAAATTAAAATTTTCCCGTTGGTTTTGATAGGAAATTAATGATCATTATATAATCACTATCTACTGCGAAATTTAAAATATTTCCTACCATACCTACCACAATAAATTTTAAAAATTTTTTATTACCTACCACCTAATTAAATATCAATAACCTATCTATCAACACCTCTAAAAACTCCTTAAATTCCCCATTGCAAACATCAATGCTGTAAGATATTTCCTTTAAATAGTAAGTTTTGTTTTAAATTCAAAGTATATAAAAATAGCTTTGTTTATTTCATTTAGGAAGATTAGTATTCTTTTATAAGATTTCAATTAACGTATATTTCCTCATTCATATAATTTTCGGTTTCTAGCACTTTATAAAAATGAAACTAAGAATTATTTTAATATTATAGGACCTTAAGTTTAAGTTAAGATATAGTAGATTTCCACTTTATTAAAAAGGTAAATTTCACGATAACTTTTAAACACCTGTAAAATACAATTATATTAATTAGTTTGTAGTAAGCTTCTTATTAAAAATGTTATAAATATTTAAAAATGTTAAAATATTTATAAATAAGATTCAGAATTTTGTACATAAAAATTAAAAATTACTAAAATTTTCAGCCAAAAATATCATTATAAAATTCAATAAATAACACCCAAATTAAAAATATTTCTTACCATACCTACCATATTATATAATTAAATATTATCTTATCTACCACCTAATTAAATATTAATTTCATACGCACCAACACTTCTATAAAAATAATTTCTTTCCCCAATTCCCACATCATTGCGGTAAGGAGGACCCGAAATACAATTCGGTTTGAGTGAGATATCTAAAATGTGAGTTTTAGTTTATTTTAGATATTAGTTGGATTTGTAGGTCTATTGTGTCTTTTAAATTATAGTATATTTGTTGTTTATTAGATTTTTGGTTACATTATCGTTTTAAAAGGAAAGTGAGCTATCTTTTATACTATTGCACCAGAAATCTTGGTTTAAATAAATTAGTTATAGATTTACGGAAATTTTATTATTTTTAACAATCCGTTAAATATTCTCGATAAATAAAATTATTAAAAGATTATATCATTTTATATTATTTTACATTTTAGATCTTTAAAATTGATTCTGTAGGAAAAACTGCAGTTTGTATTAGGTCAATTGTTCTATTTTCATTTTAAATAGTTATAATTCTAATTTATTTGAACACAATTGTTACGCAATATATTAAATAATATTACATATTAAAATCTTATGCTATCCTAATAGCTGATTTAATATATTACATATATATCAACATAGGAAATAATTAAAATTATAACTTATTAATAATTATGTTTAATAATTTTATCAGAATTTTAATTTTGTCCTTTATCACACAAAAGTTTCATATCCGATATTATATTTTCTAACAATTCAGTGTAGGAAAAATAATTTAAATTTAAAAATAATTTATTTGAACATACTTGTTACTCAATATATTAAATAATATTATATATTAAAATCTTATGCTATCCTAATAGCGAATTTAATATACAAGTTGTTGATGTATATAATCAGTCACTAACCTCGGATGAGTTTAGTTCTTAAGAGAGTCCGCTTTCTCTCCATCAACCCGAGATCCCAACTCCGCCTCTTCCATGAGTCCTTCTTTGTTATAGGCGAACCCTTTGGTCGAGTCACTGGGCTTTAGGAGAGAAAGCGGACTCGCTCTCTTAAGAACTAAACTCATCCGAGGTTAGTGACTGTGATTATATACATCAACACAAGTGTTAAGCCCGTTCTCACACGGGTGGATTTATTTATTTATTATTTTTTTACTAAAGTTAAGTGAGAGATAAATTTGAGGAATTAAAATAATTTAGAGTAAAATTTATAATTATTGTCACTTGCGTAAATTTAAAATGCATACAATTTAGGGGTTATGTATAGAAAAAATTCAAAACTAAAATTTAGAAAAATTTTAGTAAATCCCAAATCAATTATGGTGTTTGGAGCTAAATCTTCAATATCTTTGAAACTCTGAATAAGTCCTAATATCTTTTGGTAAAACCCTCAAAAGTAACATCATTAGTTTATGCAGTTAAATGACCAAAATACCCCTAAAATATTTTGGAGGAAATTCTAATAAATTTTATACTTTGTCACTTAATCCCCAATAACTTCGGCGAGAAAACTCCTAATAATGGATGTTTATAATTTTTAAAATTTTGAGAGGTTTGTTTGTAATATTTAGATTTTTAAGTGGTTGTTTATAATTTTAAAGTTTAAAGGGGTGTGTATGTAAATTTATATTTTTGGGGGTTGCTTGTAGCTTTTAAAATTTTAGGTTTTGGGTTCTTTGTATTTTTTATTAAAGGGTCTATTAACAAATTATTTATTTTTTTAGGTGGCTATTTACAATTTCAGATTTTTCATTATGTTATTTGTCATTTGTTATTTTTATGGGTTTTTGTAATTCTCATATTTTTCAGGTGTTTGTTTCAGCTTTTCGATTTTTCGGGGAGTCGTTTGTAATATTTAGAGTTTTCCAGGGGTGTTTGTAGTTTTTTATTTTTTTCTAGGAGTTCTTTGCAATTTATAAATTTTTTGGAGTCATGTCTAATTTTAGAATTTTAGGGTCTTTTGCAATATTTACATATTTACGGGTTTTGTTTTAATTTCAGACTTTCTAGGGGCTATATATAATTTTTAAATATGCAAGGGTTTGTTTGTGATATCCTAATTTGTTCGAGAGTTTTCTATAATTTTAGTAATTCAAAGAAAATTATTTGTATCCTTCAAAATTTTCTATTATTGTTAGTGATTTTAGATTTTAAGGAAGCTATTTGTAATTTTTATATTTTTAATAATTATTTATTATTTTATGGGTTAACATGCAAATACAAATGATTTGAGGGGTATATAATAGTCTTGAGGGTTAATTTTGTCAATAAAAATATAAGATAACCCCATTTATGGAGGTTAAGTGCAAAAAAGTAAACATTTTGGGGTTTAATTTCGTGAGTTTTGAATATTTTGGGGTTTAGTGCTAAATCTGTAAAGATATGGCGGTTTATTGAATTCACTCTTTAAAAATTAAGAAGGGCTCTATGACAATTTTTTGAATTTTTGAATTATAAATTGTTGTGACTTGATTAGAATTAACAAAGATTTGATTATTAGAGTTTTCTAATTTTTATGGGTAAAATTTTCTAATTATGAACATGAATAGTTTTAATTTGATAAGAATTCTTCGAAGATGGAATTAGTTGTACACATGTCATTTTCTAATAGGATAGAGAGATATATAATATTTTTTATTAGGGATTTAACACTTGGCACGTTTTTGTACACATGGCATTTTATGGTGCATCTAGGAATAGTTTACCAATTTCTCTTTACTATATAAAGGAGGATTACATATATATATCAACATAGGAAATAGTTAAAAATTATAACTCATTAATAATTATGTTTAATAATTTTATCAGAATTTTAATTTTGTCCTTTATCATACAAAAGTTTCATATCCGATATTATATTTTCTAACAATTCAGTTTAGAAAAATAATTTAAATTTTAATAGTCTAAAATTTTTAAGTTAAAAGCAAGTTTAATAAATTAGTATAAATTAATTTAATTTCTTTTACATAATTGACAGGTTGTAAGTAAAACTATGAATTCTAGGGACAAGACATCAGCTGGCTCGTCGCGTTCAACCACTGTAAAATATTTCCATTTTCTTAATTCTTATACTTAAAGCATCTTATTTTTATTGTTTATTTTCATTTATGATTTTTGTAATTTGATATAGACAACTTTTTGTAGCGGGAGTACATCGTCGTCAACCCTACTGCTGATGGCATTACAATTATATACTGTGAGGACCCTAATGCTATGGTTCAAGAAAATCTCGATTTATTTTATAATGGAATTCTGGCCAATCAAGTATCTATATTAGGTGTTGCTGGTTTATACATGTGTCCATATTGCGAGAATACCCGGGCAAATAGCTTGTCAAAGTCACAATTAAAACATCATGCAAATGGAGTTATTTCTTCTTCGGGAAACTCTCATTCCTTAGCAAGTTTAGGCGCAACACTCGGACATTCTGAAATATCTAAATGAGCACTAAATCGTAGCTACTGAAATAATACATCCGAACATTGTGATATGTGAAAGTGTGATGCCATGTATCTTGTTTATTTTCAAAGGTTGTTGTTAGTAGCTAAGAATGTAACTTTCCCATATTATCGCATGTTTGTTAGTTATGAATGATATTGTTTATGCATTTTTTATTTTAAAGGTTTAGTATATTTCAATTATCTTCATGAAATGTATATTTATCAATTTATTAGTAAGCCATATGTTAATTGCAATTACATAAAATATATACATACATAATTTAATAATATTTTAATTGAATACGTAATATCAAGTACATATCTAAGTATTTTTGTGAATATACTCAATAATCCTATACGGATTGTGATGGAGTTATAATTATATAGGACCTATAAATAACTTGCGTAATTATAAGGTCGTCAAACTTGAATGTATTATAACTTTTATTAAATATATCTTTCTAATTTCCAGAGAGTTAACTGCTTCGATGAATAATAAATATAAACTCTAATTGAATTTCGGCATTTGTAACAAATTATATGGTCATATCTAGATGTTAAACATAAAAGTGTGATTTTAGTTTAAATACTTGGATAAAGTTTTGCCTTAAGTAATACCAACTAACATATATGCGTCATATTTTTTGATTAGTGATTTTAATCATTCTAGATGAGAAAGAATCGATAATTCATAATATTTTAATTTGAAATAAATAAATAGTTTGTCACTACTAACAAAATCAAAAGGTAATATGTAAATGAAATAAAATTACTCGACGGAAAATAAAAATAGAATGACTGCTAATTCAAAAGGTAATATGTAAACAATAACATTAAATACTAAGATACCTAGGCAAGTAATTCATAAAAAATTAAAAATTCAATTGAGATAATAGTTAAATAATCCTTGGGAAGAATACACAGGGCTTAACTGGTTAATTGATATTGGACTCATACCTGTAATGGAAAAACATGCCGATAATTAGATAATGTTAGAACTTTGCCGAGAAACTAACATTAGAGATATTCGTTGGAAAATAAAATATTCATTCTATATCTGCTACCATAAAAATATGAAGTGATGTTTTACCTGTGAAATGCAATGATTATTTAGTCTCGAATTATTTCCTATGTAAGTAGACTACAACATTATAAATCTTGACAGAAATTAAATAGAAGAATATTGCAGGAAACTATTAACAATGGGAAAAAATAATCGCTGAAAAATTAATCTAAAAAGTATGGAAAAACATATTTAGAATAGCAATGAGGAAATAGTGCTCTGCGAACTATTAAACTGTTTGTATTTAGGATATTTTTGGTTATCATAATGAGTTTTGGTTCTGATTATCTTTTGTAGTTTGTAATGATCATTGGATTTGGCTATGGTGATCATATTGATTGAAGTATAAAGTCAAATTTGTTTATTCTTAAGCTATCATGCATACTGTTTTCTTGGCACATATTTGCTTGCAAAATTTTAAAAGAAACATAAATTGTAGAGGATTGATGCTTCACCATTGATTCTCATGGGGTAGAACAAAGGAGATTAGAGATAAAATTATCATCATTCTAAATAGTGTAAAAATAGAATTTCTAGTAACAGTTGTCATTTGCATTCAAATCTTTACAGATAAATATTTAAATTCTAATTATCTAGCATTAGATCAAAAATTTTATGACAGTTCCAAAATCATGGTAATAATAATTGAGGATATAGAAATTAAACTCTAATTTTTATCTAGACGATTCCAAATTAGATAGAATTACCACCAGAATTAAGAGATATACACTTCAAAATGAAGCTAATGTCAGCATTTAACAAATCAAAAGTTCAGAAACAAAGAAAATTCCAAATTCTCTTTGATGGTTTATGTTTATTCGAGATAAACACATTCAAATTCATGTAAAATTAAAATAAAATATAAAATCAATTTTCAAAGATTTGGAATTAGACTTCACTACCACGATTACATCAAAATTAGGAAATGGAACTAAAGAAAAACATACACATTGTATTTAGATGTGTAAGCGAAGGAATATATGATCTTGAATTCAGGCCAGCATATTCAGATAAGCAATTCTTAAATCTCTAGATAAAAGTAATAAAAATAAAATTAAAACCAAAAAGCAAAAAATCCTCACCAAAGAAACGCAATCAATAGGCGTTGCTATTTAATTTCTTCTGCAATTTGCTGTGAATGGAGGAAATATAAATCTCTGTAAGAAAATAATAAAAATACAATTAATAACGAAAAAACACCCTCGCCAAAGAAACACAATCAAGAGGCTTCGCTGTTGATTTTCTTCTGCGATGTGCTTTGTGTCGCGGTAATACAAATGTCTGTTAGAAAATATTAAAAATAAATAAAAAATAAAATTAATTTTGACCACAAGTCTACCAGAGAAACGAAGTGAAGAGGATAGGCTGTTTAATTTTTTTCTTCAATTTGCTTTGTGTGGAATAATCGAAGTTTAAATAAAAAAAAAGATATGGAGGATCTTACCATAGTAACAGTACATACCTTCAATTATCTTTCCCTCTTCTCCTCAATTTTTAAAAATTTGAAATCTGTAAGAAACGCTATTAAGAAGCATAGAATCACGGCTCAACTCTATTGTAAATAGTAGTTATCTTTGTATTATAAATGCAATAGCGTAGCTGTGTATTGGTAAACTATTTTTAGGTTTAATTGTGTGAATTTTAGAGTAGGTCTTGAAAGATTATACCTCTTTTGAATGTTGTGATGATTGCATAAATCAGTAATTTGAATTTGTGTTGTATTTATAAAGAATCTTGATGGTGATTCTTTTGTCTTGGCAGCTTATTCTGAATGAGCCCTGCATGTTAGCTTTAAAATATAATATTTTTTCTTTATTGTGTTATATGAATGTTTGCTTGGTTTACTTATCATTCTCTTATTTATTTAATAAGTTGTATCTTTTGGTTAATATGTATTATTGACGCAATTTATGATGACATGCATATCTCCCCTATAAATTTGAGATGGATATAAGGTGAATTTACGTTTAGTGTCCTTTAATAAGAATTTAGTAATAAAATATGTTATCTTCACATTTAAAGATCTTGAAATCATATAGTGCTATTACATGCTTATCTTTGATCGTGTCTTCAATAATTGATGCTTCATTGGTAGTCATATCCCCAAATAAAGTTACAGCATAGTCATACCATTGTATAGAAAAAGGTCGATTTTATTTTTTACTTACGCTATTGTAAATAAGTATCATGTGTATACCTTTTGTCCATTATAGTGATTTCCCTCGTCTTATCTAGCTTGTTAGGTCTCGCAATATAGTTGATCAATGGATTCACTTTAGCCTCTATTGCAAGATTATTTGTATGTAATTTTATATTAAGTTTATGATTCCTTTAGTATTTAAAGAATAAAGTATGAAAATTTATAAATACTTACTAATTCTAGTTTCCATGGACAAAGTTGTTCAATATATTCTTCAAGGGGAACTCAGTCAGTACTTCTTTGATAGATATGCTAGAACGTTGTTCGTACAATATCTCTTGTTTGAATAATAACAAACTCTCATTTACTACTGATATATTTTGTGAGATGATGTATTTCAGGTATAAACAGGAACGAGTAAGATGCGGTTCGAAACAATGCAAAAATCAATACGAACATTGATTTTAGCCTTCGAACCATTAATGGTTAAGAGGCAACCATCGATGGTCAGCATCTCGTCGATGGTTACAGGAGCCAATCAGATAAAAATAGAAATATAAATTGACACCATCGATGCGCTACAACGACTCATCGATGGTTATAGGGAATCATCGATGGTTACACGAGACAATCAAAGACATCCAGAAACCAGAATCAGCACCATCGGTGGCTACAGTTGAACCATCGATGATCACCAAGAGACCATCGATGGTCGGGATCCATCATCGATAAATATGATGAAAATTGATAGTTTTTAGGATTTAATCTCAGTCGTTCATCGACCCGTTTGATCTTCTATTTGCACTCAGATTTGGGTATCTCTTTCCTGTCCTATCAATATCTATTTAAGGGGAGTTGGAGATCATAATTAACAACGAAGTTTAAGGAGGTAAATACACAAAAGGAGAGATCTTTATTCTAGGGTTTGAGAGAGAGTTGATCAAATTCCCTTAGCCTCGTTCAGCTTCTTCTCGGCGCGCTTTTCATCGGAGTTTGATTCAGCGAGGAGGGTGCTGCACTTACATCGCTACACCACTTCTTCACGGATCTTTATCTTTATTGGTTTGAAGAACAATTTGCTAAAGGTGTGTAAGATTATTTTTTTTGTGCTTAATTATTTTTGGGGTTGTATTTCAAACTTATTTTTAGAAAATTTTAAATTTTAAGTTAAGTGCTTGTAATTTCTAAGTTTCATGTGTTGGTGGTAAGTTTTTAAATGTTAGGATATTTCTTTCAACTCTGAAATTTTGAGGGTATTTTTACAATTATTGAAACTTTGGGTTATTTTTTATAAAATTTACATTTTCAATGATCCGCTAATAATTTTCAGATTTGATGTGTATTGGTTATACGTTTTAAAATTTCAGGATTTTTTTATGATTTTCAACTTTTGAGGGAGTTTTACAATTTTGTAACTTTGAAGTTATTTTTACAAATTTTAAATTTTCAAGTGCTTAGTGGTAATCCCTTGAATTCATCTATGTCATTTGCAAGTTTTGAAATTTTAGAATTTCAAGGTGTTTTTATAATTTGAACTTTTGAGGTTGTTTCTACAATTTTAAAATGTTGAGGGTGTTAATTGCAAAATTTAAATTCTTTTGGGGGCTGTTGTTAATTTCTAGATTTCTTATTTGTTATTTTAAGTTTTAAAAGTCACAGTGTTTTGTGTAATTTTGAACTTTTGAGGGTATTTTGTGTAATTTTAAAACTTCTTGGTTTTTTATAATACTTCATGTATTATAATATGTTAACTACGTGTGATTTCTTAATTTTATTTTTTTAAATTGTTGAGCTATAGATAGTTCATGGGATTAATATAGGATATAATTAGTATTAGGATAAATTAAGATTTAAATGAAATATTTAAAATAGTGTTTCATGTATTTTATTAATCTTATTTTTTGAATTATTGATCTATAGGTAGTTCACGTGGGATTAGTATGTGATATAATTAGGACTAGGATAAATTAATATTTAAATAAAATATTCAAAATAGTGAAGGGTAATATTGACCATGGAAATGTTTTTCGAACTCGTGCTTTAAAAGGAAGTATGATTTGTACTTTTTTAAAATAGGTTTTATTCAATTATTTTCTGTGTGATAGACGATTCCAAGCAACATAAGTATGGTGAACTATACCTGTTCGTAAGTAGGAAGTTGGACAATAGAAGGGCAAAACTCAAATTTTTTATATATATTTTTCTTGTTCAAAATTCTATGCATACAATGAAGTTTGATGAATTATGACCCGTTTGTTTGCACGGAAGTAACCATGAAGTAGCTGAAGTAAAGGAAATGGAGACTAATTCTGTTATTTTCGATCAAAAAAATGTGTTTGTTTGTCTCGAAATGCTAATTCCGGTACTTCCCTACATGATAACGTCGTGCCTATTTATCACCCTTACTTCCTGAATCTTTTTCCAACCCTTAGAGAGCTTAGAAGTATTTTGGAAGTAGCTAAAATCCACATCAATATAGGAATAAAATTATTTTTTATTATATAGAAATTCTTCACTGTAGATAAAATCTAGAAATATCCTCTTTCTCTCTTCCTCCTACCAAAACTTTTTAAAACAAAAAAAAAAATGAATGAAGAGAAAGAAATATTACTTCTACTACTTCTAACATTTTGTGAGACAAACAAAACAAAGTGCTACTTTCCCTACTTTCCACTTCGTCGTTTTAGAAGCAACTTCTTTTACTTCTTACTTCTTCTGCTTCTATCAACCAAACAGGCCCTTAGAGGCAACTATCACGAAGGTCATTATTTTTTAGAAAGATCTAGTTTCCTTTTGGTTTCATTTACAAGACGTCCATGATAGAATTACTCATGGCATAATGAGAGTGTAACAAGGCAACATTATTCAACAAACGTGACAAAATGCCCTTATATATAACATAAAATGAAAAAAAGAATTTAAATGACTTGAAACTCACTTTTTCCTGGTTTTAGTCAACTTCTAACTAATCCAATGTTACATTTTCCAATATTCATCTGTTTTCCTGCATATGGACAAGCACACCATTCAGAGACAGTTAATACAACGTTAGAAAAACATGACCATAAAAACTTCCAACTCGAGTAAGCCTCTCACAATCAATTCATCAACAACCGTCCAATCTTGGAAATCCAAAAGAAAAACAAGATTAGGATTTTGATTCTCTTCACATCTGTTTGGTAACGATATGGACTGTTTTTCAGTGATAGCCATTGGATAGTATTTAAACGATTGTAATTCATCCATAATACAACTAACGCCATAGACCATTATACTACCTAAGGTTTTTGACATATTTACCCCTCAAATCTTTCATATTTGCAATTTTACCCTTAAATCTTGGTATTTATAAAATTACCTTCCAATTCTCTTACATTGGGATTTCCTACTCTTCCAAGTCAGCAATTTTGATTTCTAATAGGAAATATCAAAAAATTCAATGATTTCGAACAGGTTTGCAATATTTCCATTTTAAAACTAAAATCATTAAATGAAAGGGCTAGAAAAACTCAATGTGAGAAATTGGAGGGTAGTTTTGCAAATATTAAGATTTGGGAGGTAATTTTGCAAATATGACAGATTTGAGGGCTATATATGTAAAAACCCCTACTACTTAATAAGTATTTTCCTTTTCTTTTGCCTTAGCCTTAGTTAATTTAGGATCAGAATCCAATCAATTAATGTAGTCTTAACCAAAAAAATAGCATAAGAAATTGTTGGAGAGTAATCATGTCCAATTTATAGTTGAAGGGTCTTAAACATAGACTAAGAATAAATTTTAACCCAAAAGCTTAAACTATTAGGTATTGGCCCAACTCCTATTTAAATCCATAACGCTTTCAGGACGTCTTCAAGACGACTTAATGAGCCTTAAACAGAGGGTAGGAACCATTTTTAACCAAAAAGCTTAAGCTAATATGTATTTGTTATACCCTAAAAATTACCGAGTCTAATGAACTCTCAAGGATCGGTCACATGTCATAATTGATTGACCAAGTCCCACACATCTGAAAGCGCGACCCGGGTGCAGAGTCAGCCGACCTGTCTTGCGATCCAAGTCCGAGACAAAAGGTGTCTTCGATCCGGGATCTGCTCAAAAGGTCTAAATCCAAGACGAAATGCGTTCCCTACTCAGACTCAATAGTAAGCGTCTTGAACAGCGAGATGACCTGTCAACTTCACCAACGTCAATCACATGAATGCATGGCCAGTCAGTGCTCGCACTTCCCCGCCCATTCGCCATCGCATTCAATACAGTGTCAGAGTCACTATGGCCTCCTGAGCCAAAGTCATCAAGACTCCTAAGACCGCGCCAATACTTCAACCTCTCTGTCACTGTCGCATTAATCACAAAGCCAACTCGTTCACATTATTGCTGACACGTGTAAAGCATGGTCTGACCAACCAACTGCACCGATATGGACAAAGTACCAACGTGCCCCCACGAATCCTCTATAAATAGCGGTAACTTCCACTATACTCAGGTACGCATTTTTATACACAAAAAGTCCTAAAATTTTCACTCTGTTTTTCTCTTCAAATTATCAGACCAGTTACTGACTTGAGCATCGGAGGGTACGCCGGAGGAAACAACCTCCGGGGCCTCTAACCTTTGTTATTATGTGCAGGGAGTTGCGGTTCAAGATCTCCTTCAGAACCATTGCCCATCAGAGGGGATTAAGGGACCCCGAAATCGTCTTTTCCTCATCTAAACCACATATCAATTTTCTGACATCAATAGTATTAGCCCCAACTCCTATTCAAACTCATAACTCTTTCTCATCTTTTTCCAACATGGGACTATACTCATATATGATAACTCTCACAAAAATCATACAGAGGACATTGAATCAATCTAACTAATACAATACCAATTGATACAATTATCAACTTAAAAAACAATGTTGAGGCACATTTAACTTCCTCCTTGCTCCCCAAGTATTACATACATGAATTTCTATAAACTATTCCACCAATGTTCCCCAAAAAACGAGACAGTGGTCCCCCGCTCGAGTGCAATAATGAACATATACGTGGATTAAATGCCCTTGGATTGAGATCAGATGGCTTTAGGAAAGGACAGTTGAGGATTTCCATTTCTATATCTTGTTTTAAGATAGCGCTATCTCTCTATATCTCCCTTCCTTAGAAAAAAAGAAAAAAAAAAGAGATTGGAGTTAGATCAATGTGTTAGGGTGTACTACTCTTTTGCCCTAAAAACGCCCCGTGTATCGCACGCAAACGCTACCTCCCCGCTTACTCACAAGCATAAGCTTCTCTCTTCTTAGAAAGAAATGGATCTAGTGTGGTGTCTACAACAGGAAACATCACTTTGATCTAAGGAGACTGGTGAGCCCCATCAAAGGTTTGATTTATTAAAATGACATGCAGGAGAAGCTGTAACGGAGACTTGTTTCATTATCAATTTTTAAATCTGTATAAAATGTATAAAAAACTAGTGCAAGCTATTAAAAAAAAGGTATGTACGCAATATAGAATCAATGTAATCACTAACTTTAAAGTTAATACTGAGATATGTATAAGCATTTCATGCTATGATTTTCCTGGCTCAGACTGTTTGTACAATAATCAATCCTTATATATTTTGTGATATGAATAGGACTTAATTTAAAATTTATTGAACAAATTCAAGAAGAAATAATCTAATTGTTTCGGTTTTAGTATCAATGATGCATCATATACCTACTATTGGATTACTGGATTTGAGGACTAGTAAATTGATTCAATAGTACATGTCCTTTTACTGTATTATTAATTGTGTAAACTTAAGCAACATAATTTTTATTTATTCAATAAATTTTGCTAAAAGTTCTATTACTAAGATAGTCAGTGTGCAACTCCCATAATTAGTGGGAGATATTAACTACATTGTCTTATTTGCTGGCTGGCTAAAGCACTAAGCATTGTGCAAACCATAAATCCCCAAATTTTGATAACATACCTATAGTATTATATCTTGGTCCTTTATTGAAAACCTCAGCTAGCCACACTGAAACTATTTTTTAGTGGTATTGCTCCTCGCCAAAGATATTTATATGAGTTTTCATCTATCACTTCACAGTGCAATATTTTTAATGTTATCCATTTCGTTGAGAAATTTAAAATTATAATTATGATGTGACATCATATAAGAAGAGTACGAATTCTATTCTGCAGTTCTCAGATTTTAAAAAAAATCAAAAATCCCAATAGTCACTAGTCAGGATAAATAAAGGATAAAATAAAAATAAAACTCATCCATCAACTCAACCTGCCACTAGATCTCTCTTCTGACATGTAGGCCAGAGTGGCAGTGATCAATTGCGGGGTCCCACTCGTGAGTTAAAGTGTGCTCGTAGCTTTCCAAGCCACATTAGCAAACTAAATGATGAATATATCTAAAATTTTTTGAATGTATATGCATAATGTTTACTCTAACTAAAATGCTAAACAAATTATAAAATTTGTCGTACTCATGATTTCTCATACAATTCACATAAGGACCCTACATTTTTTTTGACGCACCTTTAGCGCACACGGGAATCAAATTCAAGCCCTCCATGAAGGAGCGACACGATTTTGCCGGATGACCTACTGGGCTTCCCTAAGAGGGACCTTACATTTTGAGTTTTACAATAACAATAGCATCATTCCAGTCTAATTATCGCCACTTGTTATGTAAAATTTTTTTCTTCCTAGAAACCACCTTAAAATAGCCTTTCAATTTTAATTTATATATAAACCATCTTTAAGATAAGTTTTTATTTGTAATCAACCATCTCCCAATCAAATTTTCACTAAAAACCTAAACTAAGCTTTAAAAAAAATAAAGAACATGGTATGCTATTTGTACCCTAAGAAGACCTACACACTAAACAAATAAGTCATATGCATTGAATGTGAGTTTTTAGGGGCTAGTTTGGGTTTTTAGTGAAAAAAGCGGTTGTGAGATGGTTGATTGCAACGAAAACCCACTTTACAAGTGGTTTATATATAAATTAAAATTGAAAGGTGCTTTTCAGATAATTACCCTTATTTAAACACGATCTCTAGGAAAAAACCTTTATCTAAACACCAAGACACACATCGCCATGGAATTATAGTAACTTTGAAATCCGTGTTTGATTTAGAAGAATTGTGGTATTAGAGTTACATAATAAAATAGAACAGAAAAACATTTATCTCATCACAGAAAAAATACAATAATTTCACAAAAATTTAAAAGTATTTATCTAACAATTTTACAAGGAAATCCATCAAAATTAACATTGAGTGTTCATAGTTTTGTATAAAATTATCATACAATTAACGTTGACTATTCACGTATTTGTATAAATTATCATAAATTTATTTATAATAAAAGAATAACAAACCTTAAAACTAGCAGAAAAATTCGCATGCTATTGTAAATTTTTTTAATTATGTTAAAAATAAGGGTTTTTGGCTTTAAACCCAAAGGTTTACCCTAATTTATTTTAAATCAAAGTAGTTTTATTTGTACCTATGAATTCAATCAACTTTGTGTATTTGCATTTAAACCCAATCTCTCAGATACACTACATAACCATGTTGTCCCTCGAAAAAGTTTAAAACCCCTTTCTCTCCCACCACTTTTCCACTAGCTGCTCTCTGTTTTTTGGGGTAATGATAGAAAATGACATAAAAGTTTTGAATTGCAAAAAAGTCCCTCCAAAGTTTAAAATTTATAAAAATACCCTAAAAATTCGAACCTCCAAACAACACACTGAAAATCTAGGGATCATGAACAGCCCCTTAAACAATTTAGAAATTTGCATAATACCCTAAAAGTTTTAAAAATGCAAAAGACATCCTAAAAATTCAAAATTTATAGAAAATCCTAAAAAGATCAAAAGCTACAAATAGGTGCTTTTGTAAATATTTTTGTTTGAGTGTACATGCATAATGCTTTCTTTAACTAAAATGCTAAACAAATTATACAAATCGTGGTACTCATGATTTCTAATTGCAACTCGTGTAAGAAGAATCCTGCATTTTAGTTTTAAAGTACAATAATGATAGCATTTTTTAGTCTAGTTATCACAACTTTTTATCTAAATGCCAACACAAATGACATCATCGAATTAGTAACTTCGAACTATGATATGAAAGTAACATAATAAGCTAGAACAGACAAAACTCTTATCTCATCACCGACAAATAATACAAGAATTTCACTAAAGTTGAAAAGTATTTATCCAACCAATTTTATAAGGGAAAATCTAACGAAATTAACATTGACTATTCAAAGATTTGTATAAATTTACCATAAAATTGTTTATAATAAAAGAACAGCAAACCTTAAAACTAGTAGGAAAAAAAATCATATACTATGTAAATTGTAAAACTATCTTAATTGTGTTAAAAATACTAGTAGAAAAATCTAGAGAGCACCGATAGTTGGGGAAAAAAAGAAAGGAATAATATAGTAGTTATATGGAATAAATACGAGCAATAATATAATGTCAGTATCTATCACATACGACTTACACTAACGTATCTTAGCTATATAATTCTTTGAAAAAATTACAGTATTCCTAACAAGAAAAAAAATATAATAAATCCACAATATTTTTTTATTTTTAATTTACCATTCCAGAAATACCGAAGAGCATCTTTTTACTCATGTATATAAACAGTGATTTTTAAGAGGTTCGGCATCTCGTTGAAAAAGACCTATCCTCAAATTCAGTCAGTCCTCTACGAGATCACCTACACCACCCAAAACAAAACACAGCACTCCCCTCCATTCACCTACCCCATCATCACCCAAAAAAGGCGGTCCCCACTTTCTTCAATGCGTCCTTATCCCACCCCCTCGAATTCCCCAAACTACCCCTCACCTCTTTTCAGCCACGCGGTCCCGAGACCACGCCTCGTTGCATCCGGCGCGGCACGAGCCCCACGCAGCGGTGACCACACCCCCAAATCCCGTCACGTAATTATCCCGACTCCCAGGGGTAAATTCGTCAAATACGTCAAACAACAGTTTCGCCCGGGTCTACCATTAGTCAAGTAACGGAGTAAAACTAACGTCGTTAGGGAAGAAGTGAATCCGGTGCTCCGCTTACCGCTCTCACCTCTTTTTCACTGCTCTCTGAATAAATTAAACAAAACTATTAATCCCCTCGACCCGCCCTTTTCCCTTATTTTTCTCTCCTCTTTCATCACCGGCGAATTTTAGAGTACTCGCCGGCGAATAATTCAGCGAGGAGGGGGAGGGGTGTAAAATGCAAAATCGAGATTGTTGAGGGGGCGGACAGTGATGTTGCTTGCAATGCAAGGCTAGGGTTTTTGGGCGATCGCGCAAGGCACGGATTCTGATGAGGAGATTTCTTCGACGGATCTCTTTGTAAGCATCCCTCTCTTAACTTGTCTTCAGCCGTAATTTATTCTCTTCGAGGTTGCTTGATCGCCCTGTTGCTTTAAAATTCGCGCTCGGCTGGTGATCTTGTCGTCCTTGTGAGGAATTCGAGCGATCTGAGTGAGTTTTTTGGTCGTTTGAGCTTGTCTTTGGTTGGATCGCGCGATCGGATTTGGATTGGGGTATTTTCTTGTGTTTTTGATGTTTGTAGAGACTTTGAGAGTCTAAAGATCGGTTCTTTGTAGGGATTCAGTACGAGAATTCAGTGTTTAGTTTCAAATTTATAATTAAATTCGGGATTTCTTTTCTTTGTTTTTGGGTAGTTTATTTCGGTGGCAAAGATTGATTACCTTTTTGTTTCTCTGTTGTCAAATCAGTGTGAGTTATTCTACTTTGTGAAATTTTGCATCTTCCGCCTCCAAAATTTTAATAATCAGAAGATAGTGGAGACTATGTAAAAGTCCTTTTTATCTTAAATTAGTGTTTAGTGTTCTCTATTTGTTTGATCTGATGGAAGATTTCACCTGTCAGGAACCAAGTTGCTGAGCTGAAAGTTTGAGGATTGAATTGGGGGAATTGAAGGAAGGAAGAGACAGGAGCACCTGAGGAAAGTTTGAATCTTACTGGGATTTCTGGGTCTGAAGAATTTAAAGGATGCCATTTGATGTCATGGATCAGCGGCAGTTATCTTTCTTTTCTGAAGAACTCCTGTTTCCCAATGAGGTAAGAATTCCCATAATCTACTTAGGTGCATTTCTGGAATTTCTTGCTAAAGTTTTAATCTTTTCTTCTGTTTGTTCATAGAGACAAGTTGGGTTTTGGAAGCCAGAGTCCATGCCTGATCATCAAGGTGATTAATCCGCTCTATTGGTGTGTTTTCTTTGATCATCTTCTGTGTTTAGAGAAACTTGGTTTCTAGGATTAGACATAAACATGACTTTTTTCAGCTTTAGTAGTTAATTATGAAAAATTTAGTGTTTATTAGGAGTTTTTTGTTGGATCATAAGACAGCTCAGTTGTAAAATAAATGCAACGAAAAAAAAAAAGAAAAAAAAGAACTTTTGGTCACATTCAGAAAGGTTTTATTGGTGGTCACAAGTCAGACTTTAGAATTAATTGTTTTGTAAAAATGGAATATTGAAGTTCATGAATGATCCGTAGAGAAGGAATACAGGGGGAATGGTTTTAAAAGGTTTCTAAATAACTTAGACTACAATTTGGTGCAATGTTTTGGTATCTAGGAGCTTTGTTTCTAAATATTGCAAGTTCTAAATTCAATGAATCTCCACTTGTTATGTAGGTCAATGAGTCAATTAATATGAATTTACTGCAATTATCCTCTCATGTTTATCCATATGTGAACCACTAATGTCAAGTGAGAACTCTGGTTTATGTCCTTGTGTTCGTCTCTCTGTGCAATTTACCAGGCTGGTTTATATGGTCGGTACATTTCTGTAGAAGGTATCTGAATGCTACATTTAGAGGCATATTGGTTTTATTTTAGCAATTTGAATGTTGTTCTGTCTCAATTCATGGATTTTCTTACACAATCTTTTTAGATAAGGATTCGATTAAGGTGCTCATTATATCTTTGGAAGGAAGAGATAAGATGCAAGTAGTTTCTAGAATAACCCTTGAAGTACAGCGAGTTTGTTTATCATCTTAATGTAAATATATCATTTATTTTGGCAATTTGAATGTTGTTCGTCTCAATTCATGGATTTTCTTACATAATCTTTTTAGATAAGAATTCAATTAAGGTGCTTATTATATCTTTGGAAGGAAGAGATAAGATGCAAGTAGTTTCGAGAATAATCCATGAAGTACAGTGAGTTTGTTTATCATCTTAATGTAAACATATCATTTGCCTTCAGTCAATTACTCAATTTGACCTGTTAGATTAATATGAGGTATGAATTGACTCTAGTTGGACTGATTTTGTTGGATGTTGGAGGCTTAGTTCTTCGGTGCAAGTCGATTACTTGTACGGAATATAACAATTGCTGGATTTTCTTGTGAGTATTGTTTGGGTAGGCTATTATTATTAGTACCATTGATTATTTATGAACTATCAATAAGAGCTGGACTTTTGACTGCCCTTGGTATTACGGCAACAACAAAGCATTTATCCCGAATATTTAGGGTCGGCTACTGAGTTCCCTTGGTATTGCACTTTTAAAAATAGAGTTATTTCCACTTCGGCATTCTTAGTTAATATAAGTTTTTTCATTCATAATGTCCGCTATTTTGTTTATACCTTATCTTTATTCGTGAATGTTGTTTAGTTGAATACACATGTTTCTTTCTCTTTGTCTTTTTACATAATGATCCAATTAATTATTGTATTCATGTTCTGCAGGGGCAGAGGGCATGTCTTTGATGTCAGGCGGTAAGTCAGTCTCTTCTTCTCCAATGGAAAAGCTGCGACCTATCGGGAAAAGTTCTATAGAAGGCCCAAAACTCTTACAGCAGTATCTGCTTAAAGACCAAATGGCCAAGTCTGGTCTGGAGCATCACTTGGTTGGAGCAGGGAAAAACACCAGCTCTTCAACGATTTCTTGGAGAGCCAACTCTCTAGATACTGGGCTCCACTCTAACCTAAGGGTGCAACCCGCATCTCTTGTCACAGAAGGGAACAAAGTTGATATGAACGGGTTCCAGTATGAGAACAGCCTTTTCTCAAGCTCTTTGTCGGAATTACTGAACAGAAAATGTGTGTGATTTCTTCTCCTAGTCTTTTTTTTTGGGGGTACAAGAGTCTATATTTCTGAGATAAAAGTTACAATTTACTTTCTGTTAGTCCATTAAAATTCTGGTGTTCGTATCTATCTAATTGCTGTTAGTTTCCAAAAGCATTGACTTATTTCTTATTTTCTGCAGTGAAACTGTCATCAAACTTTGCCTCTCTTGGTCAGTCTGTTGATACCGCCAATTCCAATTTTGAGGAAGAAGAGCCTTTGGAGTCTTTGAAAGAAATTGAGGCTCAAACAATTGGGAACCTTCTCCCTGATGATGATGATCTACTTTCTGGGGTTATTGATGATATTGGATATACTTCTCGACCCAATTGTGGGGATGACATTGATGATGATATATTTTGCACTGGAGGGGGGATGGAACTAGAAGGAGATAATAATTGCATTAATGCTTCTGATCTTGTTAATGTGGATGGATTTAATGATTTAACGGGGAGATTAAATAGCCCTTTTGCTGGGGAGCATCCATACGGAGAACACCCTTCAAGAACACTTTTTGTCAGAAATATCAATAGTAATGTTGAGGATGCTGAGCTGAAGATGCTGTTTGAGGTACAAATTTTTTGCCCTTCTATGTTTCTTCTCTCATGATTCCATCGTCTATACGTTATCCAATAAAACTGATGCAGCCTTGTATTAATAATTTTATTCTTTATCTTTTTCAGCAATATGGGGATATTCGCACCCTTTATACAGCCTGCAAACATCGTGGGTTTGTTATGATATCTTACTATGATATAAGAGCAGCACGAAATGCCATGAGATCACTGCAGAACAAGCCGTTGAGGCGTCGAAAGCTTGACATACATTTTTCTATTCCAAAGGTGACTAGTTTATGCCTGTTCTTCAAGTTAACTTGCATGTGTAGAATTTCTCAAAATTTATTCTTGACCTCTTGCTGAACTAGTTTTTGTCATCTCAACTTTAACATGCCATATGCAAATAATATTCCTTATGCTTGTAACAATTTCAATTATGTATGTGGATATGCTTGGGAAATACGAGTACAGTTAGTCAGATAAATTTATACTACCTGATTACTTGTTGAGTACTGGCATTTTATAATGTTTAATTTAACCAATCTTGTGATAGATTCATAATCCAAACCTGTGTTAAGTTGTGTATACAAACAGTTATACCAGCCAATTAAAATTAAGGATTCCAAAGAAAGTACTTAATATGAGGAGATGTCTGTCATGTCGCATCCAAGCTTATGCATGCTATGACAATAATATTAATTCTGTGAAACAGATCAAAGCATAATGTCTATGTAGAATATAGCATTGGTCTCATACTCCCATTTCTTAAATGTTCTGGAGTCTGTTGGTGTTCCGTATTTCTGGTCCAGCTTGTAGTATTTTTTGAATGGGACGTTTTGCTGAAACTTTATGTCTACACGCATGATGTACATTTTAATTGAATTCAGTCATCAGGTTGTTGCAATGAGCAAGGTTTTCCTTTTGGGTTGATGGGGGTTTATTTTTGGAAGGAGAGGGGGTGGGGGTGGGGGTGGGGGAGGGGGTTGGGGGGAGGGGAGGGGTTCAGTCTACCTGATCTCATTGTGTAAGCTTCTTAGTCTCTGTTACCCCATAGATGTAGAAACTTTCAGAGAAGAAATATTTTATCTGTTCAGTTAAACTCATTTAGCTTGTATTGTGTTGCTTGCTGCCTGCAGATCTTCTTTGATTAACTTGTGTATTAACTCACACTTCGTTTTGGGTGACGTGTCGGACACAGATTCACTGCAGACACGCGGTGGACACGACAGACACGTGGTTCAAAGTGAAAAATCCGGTTTTCCCATTACTAATACCCTAAACCTAAGTTATCCGGACACTTCATCTAGGCTCCTGTGTCCGTGTCCAACACTTCCCGTATCCGTGTCTGTGCCCGTGTCCGAAACTCCTTGGACACTGCTTGAATATATACATAGATTTATTCAGACGTGTACTCAATTATATAACACATGTTTCAGACTTTTAGTTTTAAAAACCTTGTGATACACTTCTTGGATGTATATCGTACACTTCACCTCAAATTTATGCAACTTGTTGGACTCGGGACGGGATTGTTTTAGCACATACCTAGTTCATCAGTATGATTTTAAAGGGTCATTTGGGTATCTAGTTAAAAAACGAGCGGTTTTTCAATTTATAATCTACTCGATAAAAGAAAGTAAAAATTGTATAGGGATTATAGTCTCATAACATGTGAATGAAAAACAATATCCATCTCATATAGATTATTAATTTTAATATGTATGTATATAGCCATGTCCTTGCATCCTAGATTTTACAAATTTTCCGTGTCTTGTGTCCGCACTCATGTCCATGTCAGTACACGCACCTGTATCCGTGCAGCATAGCTGGGAATGGGCAAGTCACGCACACAGATATTGTGTTTGGCTACTGCCTAATGATGCACACAAATATGTGGTGATCATTTACCACAGTTATTCTTTCATTTCATTCAGATGATTAGTCGCACATGTAAATCATTGAAAAGTGGAGAAGAAAATTGAATATTCCATGATTTCTCTTCTGAGTTGTTATATTTTATGTGATTAGATGTGCTGCATATATTTTTTAATTTTGCACGAAGTTCCAGGTTGCATATGCAGGAAGGAGAATTTGGAAGAATATGCAGATAAATATATTTTCTTAAGGGTAAAGATTTTAAAAGCTTTAATTCCTGTACATGTCACATTATGGCATAAGTTTTCTTTAGAAGGGTTGATAATTAAAAAACCACATAATGGGAGGTATATTGCACTAGCGTCCGACCAAAGGAAATATCGAAGCTATCCTAGATTTGTTGAGACATTTAGACTTGCATCATTATCTTCAGAGAAGCGTGACATGCTTTTCTTGTCAGACTTTGGGTTTTATGGCCATAGGCTCTCCAGTATAATGAACCTTGTCTGTTGAATTTATGCGTTTGATGTTTTACTTTTACCAGAATATAACCCATGAAAAATCTCCATAGCGTGAAGATGCTGATTAAATATAGAAATAATTATCATGCGTCCTTTTTCGCTATTGACGTCTGCTTTTATTTTTCTTTCTTTCTGACCATAACATAAAACACCAATAAACTCCCTTCTTATGCATGCAAAAAATGTGCTTTTCTTGTCATTTATATGATCATCTACTGAGTTTTTAGTTATCACATGCACGCCTATGACTTAAGAATGTTGTCCTCACATTTATCACCTTTTAATTAGGATAATCCTTCAGAGAAAGATATTAACCAGGGAACACTTGTCGTATTCAATCTTGATTCTTCTGTTTCCAATGATGATCTTCGTCAGATATTTGGTGTATATGGAGATATCAAAGAGGCAAGATTACTTTACCATCTGAGTGAAACTTCCATGGTACTCCCTGGACATTTTATATATGCTGATTTAACACATATTTTCTTTTTACAGATTCGTGAAACCCCACACAAACGTCATCATAAATTCATAGAATTTTATGATCTTAGAGATGCAGATGCTGCTCTTCGAGCTTTAAACAGGAGTGATATTGCTGGAAAAAAAATTAAGCTCGAGCCTAGCCGACCTGGTGGTGTGAGACGATGGTATTATCTATATAATCACACTTATTATTTTCTTTCTTGCACATGCTCCTGTATCAACATTAGGCTCAATGAATGACTTGAAACTCTATGATGTTTATCATCTTTTGTCATCCTTTTGTGGATTACCTTTTGATGTCAAAATATCGTGCTTGATAGTTTTCAAAGTCATTTGGACGTGGGTGCTATGATAATGTAGTCTGCTATAGTTGTCCATTATGTCTGCGGTGTCTGCCTAATGCTACTGGCGTAGGAACAAGCTGAACAGCTGATCATTGTTCAGTAGGTATATATCTTGATTATTGGTTACTAATCAACATGATTTTTAACTGCAAGAAGCTGATCTAAACTTAGCAATTGTTGATATGGTATGATTGGTCGTTTTCCTTTAGCTCTTGCTTAAGAAATTCATCTGGTTTTTAGAAATGATTAGGCACCGGCATGCGCATCGTGAGCCTATGTTTGAGCCTGATGATTTTTCTTTCAGTTGCCAGCTAAAGAATTTTCATCACGGTCTTTAGATCAACAGTGAGTATTCAGAAATTATTCTGTAAAAGTTTATGGCGAAATTGTAAAAATTATAAGAAAAACTGGAAACCTGTTAAGCGAAGTACAGAAAAGTATTCATTAATCAATTTTCATTATGATCATTAAGGCGTTGAAGAAATTGGTATAAACAGTCATAGAAAATACTAGACTAATTTGACAGTATAGCATCTTAATTTGATGAGCTAAATTGTGTTGATGTTATCATATTAATGATCTTCAAAGGAGCTAATATCTGTAAGTTATTGACAAGTTTATCAAATTTCATGGGAGTCCTTGCTTTTAACTCGTAAATCCTTTTAAGTTATTTGTTGATTGCCAAGGCTCCTAGAGAGGCTGAACTTCCTGAATGCTACTACCAGATATAGGAAGTGTATTTTATTCCCTTTTACCCCTTCAAATAATCCATCATCCAACACCGTCTCCCTGCCCCAAACACAATTGTAGACTCACATAACCCAACAACCTATGCAGTCGTACATACACAGAGCCCTTCTTACTTTGTCTGAATCCTTATGTTAGTACCCTATTACTTTCCCTTTGTATCTATCTTGTGGTGCTTCCCTTCACCGGTGCACTGAGCTGCCTTTTTTCCTTTTCTCTTTTGCCTTCTCCACTACCCTGGTACTTCTGCCACTTGTCAATATAAAGTGATACAACATAGCTGACAAAGTCTTTGCCACCTGCCAACTTAATTAGGCAGGTGTAGAAAGTCAGTTATTTTTAATTGGAGAAGAATTACACTCTTAAAGACTGAAGAATGATAATAGTTTAACTATATAAAGAATGATAATCTCAGAAGCTTAAGCAGGGTGATTGGTCTTAAGCATGATTGTCTCAAAAGCTTGAAATTTGTAAGATGGTAGGTCTACAGAAAGAGGTAGTCTCAGTTGACTTGAAAGGCAGTTTTAAACTGCAGCAGAAAACTGAAGTAATATTTCCAATCTAGAAAGTTTATTTAGTCAAATCTTTTCTTGAAAGAGTTGAGCTTGTACTATACGAGATAGTCAAAAGGCACATTTGATATCCCAAGTATCAGTAGATCCTGAGAGGTTGCTTCCAATATCCTTACCAGGACTTCCACTTTATATATTATATATGAAAAATCCAGTTTTTGTGTAGGTATTAGATATCTTAAGTTCGGGTCATTCCTCATTAAAAGTTGAAGTTGCACTTTCTCGTATCTCTGTGAAATATGGATTAGTTTTAGTTGTTTAAATGATTTTTTGCAGAGGTTGAAGTGATTCTTTGGTTGTCTTGTTATGAACCCCTGTCAGTTTATTTGATGTTTTCAACTCCCTACGTACCCAACCACCACCACCATAAACACAAGAAAATAACTGGCACAATGCAATCCAAATTTTACTCATCCTTCTTTGTAGTTTTTACTTTTTTTTAAACTAATGTTTCTTCACAGAAACTATCATTGATTACTTTTTATTGTTTTGCAAGGGAAGTGATATCATTGCAATTTTTATTTCTTGAATTATCTTCTTAAAGTAGTGTTTCATAAACTAGTTTTTGAAACTGTCTTCACATTATGATTTTGCTCACTGGTATTCTTTTCTCGCATCAGTAGCTTGATGCAGCAGCTCTCGCCAGAGTTGGAACTGGAAGAATCCATTGGATGCATGCAGGACAGCTCTCCAAGCAGCTCACCACCAGGACGTTATGGTATGATATTTAGCTTATTGTCTACTTATACATATCTTTCTTATGGCTTGTATTATCAGAATTTTCTCTATTAAATAGTGTTTTCACCATGTATGCTGATGCAACCATATATATATATCCCCAGGGTCGGTTCCTGTTGGATCAATTACATCTGGTTTTGATTCTCAAACTGTCAAAGACCTACATTCTGCAGCTAGAGGACCGATTAGCCCATTGTTGGATTCTGCAGTCCATGGCATCTGTCCAAGTGTACCTCAGAATATTTCTTCGCCAGTCAGGGTTGCTTCAGTTGGCAATCACATTAACCCTTCTGTGAATGGTGAAATTAGTCATTCTCTTGGACAAGTGAAATTTGGATTTCAAGGTTTGCCCAATATGCACCCTCATTCACTCCCTGAATATCATGAGGGGCTGTCTAATGGCAACCCTTACAACTCCTCGAGTGCAATGCCAGCCATGTCGATCAATATCAACTCTAGACCGGGTGAAGGAATTGATCATAGATATATTCAAAGAGTGGGCTCTGGAAGCCTCACTAGTCACTCGTTTGAAGGTGGTGAGTTCGCAGAAAGCTCACATAGACTTTAGTATTAGTCTATTGACATCATTATGTTGTTTGTTTAGTAGGTTATCCAGCATTCTACATCCGGTAACTGGTTCATGCTTACTTCTTGTGCAAGTTGCATTATATGTATAATAGAAATGCAGTGTCAGATGATTTGTGCTAATTGTATTAGTGATGGACTTGTTAGGCCATCAAACTCAGAATCCACATTTTCAGCTAGGGTCTAAAAGAATAGGTTGCATCCAAAGGTCACTTGCTTCTTAGGGTTATCTTCACATAAACTGCAGACCTACTAATAAATAGGATCAGATTCATACCTGGAAAGTACCAAGTTCTTTCAATGTTAGTATGCATATTTGAGATCTTGTTCCTGATCCAATGGATTGGATCTATGTTACATATCTTTTGACATCATATTAGTTCACTTGCTGTTAAGAACTCTGCATTACATGACTACTTGATGCTCCCAATGTGGTGTTGTTTTGAGCTTTTGGATATCTTAATTAATTCCGCAAATTTAGTCTGAGTTTGAATGGTCAGAGGGGTAGCTTAACCTAAGATTTAGGCCTCAAAAAAAAAAAAAAGAAAAAAAGAAAAAGAATATATATATATATATATATATATATATATATATATATATATATATATATATATATATATATATATATATATATATATATATATTGGTATTCTGTTAAGTTTTTGTTTCATTGCTTTCTGTAACTAAAAGCATATTTTATTTTTACAGCATTTGGAGCTCCTGGAAATGGCAGCTGCCCTCTCCATGGAAACCAGTACTTTTTGAATAATAGCAAAGCATATCCTCCCCGCTCTGCTGGTCCAATGATATGGGGTACTTCACCATCATTTATGAACAGCGTTCCATCTCATCTTCCACCACCAATGCACGGGATTCCGAGAACACCATCTCATATGCTGAATACTATTCTACCCTTGCACACTCATCACGTTGGTTCAGCTCCTGCTGTAAATCCTTCTCTTTGGGAGCGAAGACAACCTTATGTTGGAGATTCCCCTGATGCATCAACTTTTCATCCTGGTTCTCTTGGAAGCATGGGATTTTCTGGAAGCTCACCTATGCACCCACTTGAACTAGCAGCTCATAACATCTTCCCTCACTCTGGAGGAAACTGTGTTGATCATGTTGGAATTCCTTCACCTCAACAAAGGTGCCATATTTTCCAAGGGAGAAACCATATGATTCCGATGCCTACTTTTGATGTTCCTAGTGATCGGATTAGGAACAGGAGAAGTGATTCAAGTGCAAATCAGGCAGAGAATAAGAAGCAATATGAACTTGATGTTGAGCGTATTATTCGTGGTGAAGACTCCCGAACTACTTTGATGATTAAGAACATCCCAAACAAGTATGTAGACGCAACCCACAAACCTTACGTTTTTTGGCAATATTTTTTCTCTTTAATTTGAGATGGACTGAACTTGATGGACAGATACACTTCTAAAATGCTCCTGGCTGCCATTGATGAGCATCACAAGGGAACTTATGATTTTATTTATTTGCCTATCGATTTTAAGGTAAATCTAATTACCAAACAAAACCATTGTGATCAAATTCTACATGCGTTAATGCTTATTTCATTTTCCCCCTTCCAGAACAAGTGCAATGTGGGTTATGCTTTCATCAATATGATTGATCCTCGGCAGATCGTCCCATTCTTTCAGGTTCCATTCTGTGATTGCAATGAGTACAAGAATATTTTCAAATGTGTTTCTAGTTTTATCTTATATTTACGAGTAGAAATCTATTTTTGTAACAGTTATCCATGTATAGTGTCTACTTAGATTCTAGGTTTAATAAAACAGTAAAACACAATACTGTTGTCCAATATGAAGAAGAATGCTGACTGGAGCAAGTTAATGTTTTGCAGGCATTTAATGGTAAAAAATGGGAGAAGTTCAATAGTGAAAAGGTTGCATCACTTGCTTATGCTAGAATTCAAGGGAAACCTGCACTCATTGCTCATTTTCAGAACTCAAGCTTGATGAACGAGGATAAGCGCTGTCGTCCTATCCTTTTCCGCTCAGATGGTCCGAATGCAGGGGATCAGGTATTAGCATGGTTGCTTATGGCATATTTCATTTGTTATCTCCTATTAAGATTTTTGGTCATGCATTGCTAAAGTAGTGCCTTCTATTTAGTACCTTGTTATCACCATTGGTAGTGTCTGAAAGGAATTATCTATTTGGATGTTTTGACTCTTGATTGAATGGTGGTATATTCATGTGACAAATTGATAGGAACATCAGATTAACCTAATGGGATTACTGGAACGATATTGTAGTTTCCAATAGCTGGCTGTAAACTTGTGATTCTTGCGTTTTCAATTGGTGTTACCTACATAATTTACACCCACAAACCCGTATTACTGCTACTATCTTTTTTCATATATTGTTAAGATTGACTCATTCTGAAAATTTACCGAACTTTTCGTTCCTTGGACGTTTATTAGGCTCCTATGTTATACCTAACATTATCTTCACTTGGTGCCAATAAAAATGAAAAAAAATTGAAAAACGTGTTTAGTGGGTTTTTGATAACTTGCTTAGTATCATTTCAATATATCAAAACAGTCATAATAAGCTGTAGAAATTTTACTCAGGTTCATGTAGCTCATTTCCTTTTATTTATTTTCCTTCATTTTGCAGGAGCCATTTCCAGTTGGGACCAATATTAGGTCTAGGCCCAACAGAGCCAGGACTTATGGAAATGAAGAGGTTAGCCCATCGACATCCCCAAATGGCACAGGATTTTCTAACGGGACTGACATCGCCGGTTCCATCAAGGACCTAGAATGATGCTTGAAAAAGATTGAATTTTTATTTTCGCTGTCATTTGTCAATTCAAGTAGTCTTTATTAGCATTAGGTAACTATCTATGATTTTTATGGTTTTTCGATTGATCCTCCTCATGGGTGCTTCCAATTTTTCCTGGGAAATATATATAAACTTCAACAACTGATATCGACGAGGAGAAAGGCGCAGGGAGAGCTTTTGAGATTTTGCAATGCCGTGTAAGAGTATATACATATAACATGACAATAGCGAAAAGAAATGTACAGGAGATGGCTAATTTATCGTTGTCACTATGACGGTTTTGAGAAGGCCTTCCTGCATTTTATATCCTTTCTGTCATTTTTGGGTGCTGGAGGTCCCAATTGTGTGATTTTTTTTTCCTTTTCTTCAAGTGTGGCTAGGGTTTCAGTTCTTTGGAACTGGAAAGGTGAGTTGAGAGCTCTGCTCCCTCCCTTGTGTTGTCTTGAGTCTGCTGAGTCTTTTATGTTCTTGGCTGTGACTTCTTTGAAATCTATGTACAAATAATCTTTTTAAGATCTCTCAGTTCTTGTGTTCTGGCTCTTTGCTGATTGTTGTGGTTCTCATTTTATGCTCAGCTTTTGTTGGATAGATTTATTTGTATGCAGTTGTCATGAAATTAGTTATTTGTACAGCCTTCAGGCACTGGGCAGAAAATGAGGCCAAAATCTAGGGATATAGTTGGTTATGCTTCTTAATCTTGTGATATGGTTGCTGATCATATTAAAACTTATTCTACTGTTAATATGTTGATGGATATCTTGTTCTAATCTCTTTTTTGCCAAAATTGTTAAACTTCAGTTGCAAACTATAATTTATAACAAGTGATGCTGCAATTTATGTTGTTTGGTTCACATCAACTGTGGTTTTTATTATTATTATTTACAGTTCTAGTTTCAAAAAAATGAAATGGTCATTGAATCAATTGAAGTCGATTTGATGAATATGAAAACAAATCTCTGTCAGATCAAATCGCATGTGACCGGTCTGAATCACACAGGGACAATTGGAATCTTCAACTCCTATTCTTTCTTTGAGTGGTTCCTAATTTTGTACTGTGTTTTTGCAAAATGTGATCCATTTTGCAAAAAATATGTTTTACATGTCAAGTATTAAAATTTTTACTTAGTAGTCTCCACACAAAAAACACATTATTTCCTTAAAATTTAAGTATAGTGCTTAACTTAGATTATTAAGTGTTTTCCTAAAAAAACTTAGGTGAGTTTGGCAACTCCACAAAACTAATTTTAGTTGGTACAATTTTGGCCCAAAAGCTAGTTTTTTGTTTGGTAATGATGGGGCCAAAATTAAACTAGTTTTCTATTTTTAGAATATAAACTAGTTCTCTTTTGAGAGTAGTGTTTCTATCAGAACTGGTAGTATGCGCGACCGGTTCTGAGCCATTCGATGGGCATAGTAGGGGGTGAAGTTGTAACTTTGTCAACCTAACTTGCCCATCGGAAGTTCGAACTGCCGCATGACCGCTCTGATAGAATAGGTATTCCTCTTTTGAACCATCTCCTATATGAACCAACTCTAACCTAGTTAAGCTAAAACTAGTTCAAACCCAGTTTAATTTTTGAATTGCCAAACGCACCCTTATGGTCGGTTTGAATAGAGAAGATGGTAGGGGAGGGGAATGATTGATCTCTACCCAAGGGGAGGGAAAGGAGAGGAAGGGAGTGTGATGCAAGTGATTGTGTTTGGATAAACAACTAGGGAATGGAGAGGGAGAGAGAGTGATAGAACTAAATTGTGTTTGTTTAGAGTAGAAAATAGGAAGGAAAGAGAGCAATTCACTTAAAATCTAATCATTCCCCTCCCAATCCGTCCACTTTGGGAGGGTTGAGAAAGTGATAAAATTTGTATCATTTTAACCCTCTGAATCCTTCCCATCACTTACTAAAAAATGTAAACAAACACAATTTTAAAATGATTAGCATTGTAGACTCCCCAACTCCTCCTCTTCCCTCTTAGAAAAAGCTATCCTTAGATTATTAAGTGTAAAAGAACCAAACTGAGATATATAAGTATAAATAAAAATTATTGGAAAACTTTTAGTCAGTTAAATAATATGGAACCAAAATTATACTTCGTTACTGTCCTTACTCCTAGGTAGTGGCTTTTTATATACTAGGTCAGATGCACGTGCACTGCACGTGGTTAAATATTATGATTGTTTGGTTTATTTAACTTGGTCGTGAATTTGTTTCTTTTAAATCTCTACTTGATGATGTGATATTGTCTGTGAACTTTCTTAATACTTATGTTTATGTACCTTTAACTTTCATATTATATGTCGTTGTGACCATAAATAGTGTAAGCGAAAAATTATTCAAAAGATTAGTCACTCATATAGCAACCAGTCTCTTCAATGCCTCAAATCTAATAATAACATAAGACATATAATTATTATGAAGTAAAAAATATAAAAAAGGAAAAAATTCTTCTATGTTAATCCCTAATGTATATAATCACAAATACTAACCTCGAATGAGCTTAGCTTTAAAGAGAGCTGAGTCCGCTTTCTCCTAAAGCCAAATGACACTCCTATTAGCCGATTCTTATTCTACATCAAAGAAGGAAATAGCTAAGAGGCGGAGTTGGGATCTCGATGGTTCCTCCGACGGCCAAGTTAGTGGAGTGGGGATAGTCTAATAGAGCAGAATTCACTCTAAGAGATTGCTTACCTTGTTCGCCGTTTCGTTGCTCTTTATATCTAGGGTTGGGGTATTTGCTTTCCATCGCTTGAGAAATCACTGATGTTCTCTCCCGGTGAGCCTTGATTGGCCGAAAGCATTTTATTTGTCCGCTAAATACCATATGTCAAATCGGGTAGTTTGAGGGTTAGTGTGGTCTATTCGCCATTAATGGGATGGGATTGACGGTTTTTAGTTAGTCTATGGTCCGAGTGCCTAAATCGCGGTATATGAACAAGGGCTGCCGCAGATTTAATCGATTTTGGATGGGCTAGTATCAGATAACTGCTGCTCGAAAGTGGAGGGAACCACATAGGATGAGAGAGAGGAGTTGAGGTCGGGTGGCCATCGCGAAGGCTCTTAGGGCCCTCGGGCGACTTCCGAGGGGACGATTGGGAAGCTTATGCCTTAGGAGGACGACGAAAGTGGCCGAAGGGTAGGCCCGATTTGTTCCACGTGTTTGGAGAAGTCTAACTTGTAGAAAGGGATCGTGAACTCCGCCAAGGCCTGGGCACGACACCGCCAAGGCCGGGCCCGAGAGAACTGCTCGGCAATGACCTAATCTCCGCCTCCGCCGCACATGGCCGCCCGGCTTTGGACCGGACTGGGCTTCATCTGCAGCCGGCTGGTGGGTTGAGTGGGAGGTTATTAGTTCGCCCTACCTGCTCACTGGTTTTTCTAATCATCGATTAGTGGTTATGACCATAACAATCCCTAATGGCTATAGAATAAGAAAACATATCTACATTTAATAACAATATCTCCATAAGCTTGTAAAGATAACCACATTCAACTATTAGGTTGCTCAATTATTATTGTTTTAAATTTTATTCATCAAATCACCGAAATAGCTATTACATCCCCATTTCTTAAGTTATTTTGATATTAGCTCCTACAATCAAGAGTAAAAAGGCAATTAGAGGAAAATTAGTCCCTTGAATTGCTAATTATACCATTGATTTGAAGGACTAATTTCAAAATAACTTAAGAATCGAGTTACCTAATAATAATTTCAATGTTTTGACGGACTAATTCAAAAATATGAAAGATTTAAGGGACTAATACAAAAACATTTGAATCAATCAATTGTTGTTAACTAATTAATTGGGTAATTCCATAAATTGGTATCAATCAATTAGTTAATATTTACGACATGCAATGCATATTATGTTTACAATGCTAATGTCCTTTACCTTCTTTCTACTCTTTAGATGTCAATCAATTATAATTAGATCAATTTTTATTAGTTAGTTTTGAATAGAAATAGCTTTAATTCAGAAGTTTAATTTGGACTTAACAGCTTTAGTTGATAATCAATTATAATTATGATAAAAATATTAATATTAAAAGGATTAGGAGTGAAACTGACAAAGAATTTTTTAGAACTCCCACTTTTAAAGGAGAATGATATTTGATTTGAAGTGAGAGAATTAAGGATAATTCCCTTTGACCAAAAGTTTTCTTCCCAATTTACCCTCGGAGCCGGCAATCAAATATCCCAAGACTTCCGCAGTCAAGCCCCAGTCTTCACTTTCTCTCTCTAAAAAAAAACCCACGCGCTTTCCCTCCCTTTTCCTTTCTCTCTCTAAACATTATTCCCCATTTTCTCTCTCTACTTCTATGGGCAACTGCTTCGCCGGCGACGTCCGAGGCGGCCGGCGCTCCGTCGGAGGAGGCGCCGCCTCCGATCACGGCGGAGGGTCCAAGGGCGCCGCCAGCAATGGCGCCGGCGTCCACTTCCTCAAGGCCGGCGGCCTCAGCAGCTTTTCCTCCCAGATCGAGGTTCGTGCTTCTTGAAAGAATTGAAACCTTAGATCTGTGATTTAGCTGGTCTTCAACCTTACAATTTGGATTATGATTAGAATTGGACCTAAAATTGCTAATTTTGGATAATATATAATTGAGGGTTTTTTTTTGGGTGAAGTTGTTTAAGCTAGATTTTGGTTGCATTGAAGTTGGAGAAGAGTTTGTAGTGCATTGATTTAAGGAGAAAGGAAAAGTTAGATGACTTTTTATTTTGGGATTCTTGTATTTGAATGGCTAGTTGAAATAATTTATCTTTTTTTGGATGCTCAATTTTGTAGAACACTGAATAAAAGGAATATAAAATATTAGCTTAACCTGGGTTATTAAACAATTTTTGTTTGTTCAACTTGGGTGTTTTCGCTATTTACATTAGTCATTGATAAAATTGGACAAAATAACCAAATCCCCCTTAAACTGTTGGTGAATTCTCAACTTCATCCCTAAAGTATCAATTTACCTTCCTCCCTCTATCTGTATGGGCTCAATGCGGTCATTTTTTTTGTTTTGAAGAGAAGGGAAGAATGATAAAAACCAATGAGAAATGTGTCTTAAAAAAAAAAAAAAACGATGTCCCGTCATTGATTTGTTAAATATTTGATTATGTGCTTGCAAAATGGTCATATTAGGCCCATAACCATAGTTTAGGGAGGAAATACGTAAATTGATACTTTTAGGGGGAAGTTGAGAGTTCAATGTTCATCAATACTTTAAGGGGGAGTTGGTCGTTTCGTGCTATAATATTTGTCAACAAGACCTAGCTCAAGTTATAATAGAAGGGGATGTGTTTCAATTGTTTGAAGTTTCAGATTCCAGTTCCCCTTTTCGTAAGGCATTAAAGCCCTGCGCAATGGTAAATTGGTGGAATTGGATTATGGCAAGTTCTTGATTCAAGTTCCAGACACAGCCTTCTTAAAAAAAATCATTTCTGTCCAGAAAACATTTCATATAGTTATTCTTGTATATTATAGTAGATAAATAGATACATTTGGTAGATGAGCATGTGAAGGAGAAAGTATTGAAGGTTTCTCTAGTGACAGTGTGTAGTCTTAGGTGTTGCATTACTTGAAGCTGTCAATGTGGTTAGTAGAACATGCAGAATGTTTGGTAGAATTTTCCTTTTTCTTGAACGTTTGGTTTTAAAAAAAATGGAGGCCACCATTTGTTGGCACAAGATGCTTGGTTCCAAAACCTTTGTGATCCATGATTTAGTACTAATGTAGAACTGATATATATATATATATATATATATATATATATATATATATATATATATATATATATATATATATATATATATATATATATATATATATATATATATATTTCCAATATTGGTTCAAGAGTAAAATACTTTAGAAAAAGATCTGGCATTGAAAAAAAGGAAATTGATAGTTCAAAGTTCTAAATGTGTCTCTTTCCATCTTGCAATTGAATTCATGGCTCCTATGTTCAATAAGAAATAAGAATTAAGCTACAAAAGGAAACAGTTTAAGACCAGGCTAGGTCTCTTATTCAAGAAACCAATAAAGAAATAGCTGCTAGTTTTATGCTCCATTTAGTTTGTGTAGTTGTTATACCTAATCAGTATTTTGGCTGGTTTCTGAAAGTGAGCATAAATTCTGTAATAAAAAGTGCATCTGATGCCTTTATATACCTTGCTGTGTTCCTCATTAAACTTTTCCTACTATTAATCATGCTAATTTAATTGCATTTCCTAAGCTAAATGCATCAACCCTGAATACCCAATCATGACAAAGGCGAGTAGATTTAATGGGGGTTTTGTCCCTTTTTTATTTATAAATTATGATACTCCATCCAGTCAATTTTAAAAGTATTTTAAAGCTAACCAGACTTATTTAGAAAAGTAATTAGGGCCTGCTTCCAACTTAGCCAAAATTTGATTTCCAGTTACAACCTTTTTTTACTTCTCCATTTCCCTTCATTGTCAATAGTAATTTTGTTTATGTTAATATTTTTCCAGGTTAGATAGTGGAATAATCAATAGAGTTACTGATATGAATAAAGACTGACTTTTCTTCGGACAATAAAGGTGCTAAAAAAACTTTTTAAAACTGACCAAAGGTATCTTTCGTTTGTGATTACAGTTCTTTTCCTAAGAGGGCTAAGGTTTTTCCACTGAGTTTATTAGTATTGCCTCGCATATGCGTTAAGATGCAAGCCGGTTGCTCTTTTATTAATACCTCATCCTTGTGGTTTCCTATAGGATTTGCAATGTTGTGGCACTGACGAGTCATCTTATTTGATGAGTCATCAGATGTCGCGGTACAAAGCAATCTGATTTGGATTTCTGTTTTCTATAGAGTACATGCTCCAAGCATTTCTGGTGTTTGTATTTTGATATGTAATATTATTAGCGCTTGCACTCAGCTAATGAGTTAAGTTCTACAATAATAATTGCTAAATTTTCTGTAATGTATTGACTATTGGCTTAAATTCTACAATGATGATTTCTAATTCTTCATAATGTATTGACTTAAATTCTACAACAATGTGCAACAGCTGTCACTGTCCGCTTCTAACTTGTGTTATCAAGATGTTTCCTCAAAGGTATGTTGCATTCTCATCTTGAAACTTGCCTTGTCGCCAAATTATTCTGCAGCCTATAATTGATTGTTTTTACCATTTTTAAGTAAAGAGTTCTCGTGAATTATAGTATATATAAAAGTTTAAAACTTTTAGATATAAATTATAATGTTTAATAAATTTAAAAGTACGTTATTTATTTCATTAGTTTTAAGATTTTGAAAGATATCAAATAGCACTAATCTAATGGTGTTTGTCTGGAAAACAAAGAAAAAGAATATTATTGATACTGAGTAAGTCAGCAAAAACATATCTTGTTATAGATAACAATTAAGATTTTAGGCTTAATATATAGGCTAGAAGGATATTTATATTTTCATAATAATATTTGTATATAATTGAAATCTAATAAATAAAACATATCTTATAATCAAATGGTTTATGATTCTCTATTTCCATGTTTAAAAGATTGAAAGCATTTTAATACTCTTAAGTGAGTTCTCTTTTTTGTAATTATGATTTTGAAAGAGGATTGGAGTACAACTATGCTTAAATAAAATGTGTGTGTGTGTGGGTGGGTGTGTGAGGGAGGGTCCACCTTTCTTCATTTTTGTTATTGCCCCTTGTTGGTTCATTATATAGTAGAATAGATACATGCAAGCAAAATGATAGCGTTTATATATGTAAAACCCATATACATTTTTTCAGTGCTTTTTCGTGGAATTGATAATGATGTATGGTGGGAGTTTCAACTGCTGCACATAGATTTAACATGTGATTTTAATATATCCAGCTTTCTTTGTAGAGTGACACCATGGCTGTTGTTTATGCAAGAAGAAAAGATGGAACACTTGAAGAGATTGGTCGTACTGAAGTAGTATTAAACTCATTGAATCCTGTATGGACTGCCAAATTTGTTGTTAATTACCGATTTGAGGTCGTGCAGACTATGGTGTAAGCTCCAGTGATTTCTCAAGTGAACTCTTTTGTTTTAATTGTTTATGCCATTTTTACCCTTGGAAGAAGCACAATTTTCCTTTTAGTCTTTCAGTCAGTCGTGTCTGAACATATTCATTTCGTCACAGGTTCCAGGTCTATGATATTGGCCCAGAGTTTCATAACATGCCGGTGGAGGTATTTCTATTATTTAGAGATTTTAATACTTGCAAGAATTTACTTGAAGTTTGAATTGCTTTTGCATTGAAAATCACATTTTCTGTTTCTCAAATGAAACTGGCACATGCAGTGACCTTCAAGTAACAAGATATGATAAATTGGCTAATATGTATCAGAATTATATTAACGCCTGTTTTTTTTTAAAAAAGCATTGATGTATTTATGAGGGTAAATTTCACAAAACTACCATGAAGTTTTGGTTATTTTGCACAAAACTACCATAAACCTTTTGTAGTTAGAGAAAACTAACTTCAACTTTTCTTGCACTAAACTAACATGGTCGACAGCGGTTGGGTAGTTTTCACGTGCTTCACACGTGACTAGTATACTTTACTTAAGAATGGTTAAGTGCAGAGCTTTTATCTTGTCCTACCTTAGAAATGCCAGCTATGGTTAGTTATTGAGTTCATTGGAGCTAACATATCTGAGACCATTCACTTTAGGGTGTGATGTACACAGCTTGTTTTTGATTGTCTTCATTGGATAGAGCAGACCTCTATGCTATATCATGGTCTAGAGTTGGCCTCATGAGATCTTGAGGTGATCCCCATTGGCGGAGCGAGGATTTTGTGTTAGTGGTGTCACCATATAATTTATCATGATTGTATTAGATTCTATATTGATAATTTTACTATTTTTAGCCCTTTTAATGGTGTCCTATCCTAATTTCAGTGGTGACCCAAGTAACAAATACAAGTAAAAAATGCATAAAAGTGTGTATAAAGTTCCTGAATCCAGTGGTGTCCTGTGACACCACTGGCCACTATATGTCTCTGCCACTGGTGACCCCTATCTCAATAGTGTTTGATGTGGTTATATGCTCGTAACAATTTCAGATGGTGGAGGGTGTACCATTTATAATGCCCCGAATGACAACTTTCAAGAGGTCATCCATCCGAGTACAGCTTATGTTTGAGCAAAGTTAGCTACAGCTGTGATTCATTCTGACACCATGATTCCTCCATAAGAAATGCAAGATTTGGTTAATTTTGAGTACGTTGAACTATAAATTGATAGATCCCAATCACTATGGGATGTGACAATATGAACTCGTATGGTGGTCAATCAAATAAATCTGAAGGAAATATGGAAGAGAAAAAAAAAATGAGAATGTTAATTTAGAACAACCAGCATGCATGGTTTGAAGGTACCGAATAATCAGTGAAGGAAATATTGGATATGAGTTACTGTCTCATTTACAAAAGTGAGCTACCAAGGGAGTACAGGGATGAGATCCACCTTCTCTGATGTGATTAGCAGGATATACCTCATACTAGTCTAATAAATAGAATCATTTGAACGAATGCAAGCAGATTCCTAATGCCAGCCCCAGAGAGGTTTTTAAGGAAAATAACTTACAAATTGGTCTTGACATATGCTATCTTTTTATGGTACAACAAAGATGCAGAACGACAAGGTGGAGATATCTTGAGAGATCTTATTGGGAAAAAATTAAACGAAAATACTAATATTATAGAACTTGCACTCTCCAATTAGGAAAAGAATGATACAAATGTTAGGGCTTCACACCCGGGCACTTCACATGCTGGCTATTCATATGCCTAATACTAGCTGCAATTCACATGCATGATTTCTCACAAACATTCTTCTCTCTTCCTCTCAAATGAAAAGCACAATCTTATTTATAGAACAAATTTAAGAAGATAAGAAATATCCTAACTAAAGAAGAGATAACATCAAATAACATCCTAGCTAAAAAAGAGATACCATCAGATAAGATCCTAACCAAATGAAATGACTATAACTAATTTATCTAATCCTAATTGAACTATATCAGATGCAATCTCCATCAAATCTGAATCTATCCTGCATCAAATATAGATGGTGATGGTTGAGGTAGCTTCCGTGATTTACTTAATGAAATTAAAAGGTTGAGCTGTATTCTGTAAGTTTTCTCGTGAATAAGCATGTGAGAGGCAACACTCTAGCTCCAACAAAAAAATTCGTAGACCCATATAGAAGCAACAACAGTCATTTATGACTGGCTTAATTAACAACGCATGGCTTTTGAGGTTATGTTTTATGTAAGTAGTAACTTTGTGGTTCTAGATTCTTTCAATAGTTAGGAGAGAATTAATACTGGGTTTGTCATAGAATGGCTTATTCATCTTCTCTATGTGCAGATGCTTAAGTTCGATGAGCAGCAATTTCTTGGACAAGCTAGCTGTCTCCTATCTGAGGTATTTCTATGTAAGAAATATGGATACTCCCCCAGAATGTTCCTTATTATAAAACCTGCTTGGATTTCTTAGAGGTTCACAAATAGCATAATTTGCTTTGTCCTTCAAGAGGTTCAATACTAGCATATTCCATCCTCTGTAGAGACAATTCTGAACTATTAAGAAGCGTCTCAAGTTACACTTTCAGAAGCTTTTTTTGCCTTTAGATTCTTGTATGCAGATAATCTGAAGTAAGTTCTATTTGATTTCAGAATAAGAAACTTTTTAAAAAGTTGAACATTAGAAAGTAGAACAACATGTGTATATATATGATAACACTTTTATTGTTCTCGAGGAATAAACTTAGAGTTTGTCTGCACCTCCTATTTTTCATGATGGACAATCCCAATGGGTAATTGAGATCATTCATCTTGATCCGAACACCATATAAATGTATGTGGACCAAAGTTATGTGGTTTATAGATTTCTAACCTACTAATTGAATGGCTACAAAACAAACAACATATTATGGAACTAGCTCTCACGATAATGTTTGTGAGAACTCCATGATGATTCATCTCATGGATCTCAATTAGAGGCCTGTGCAAGCATTCCTTTTCTTAATCCTCGATGTTTTTTTTATTGTGCTCATTTGTAGATAGTCACCAAGTCTACTAGATCATTGTTTACCCTAAAGCTTGACCATGGAGAGCACAGGTCAACTCAACCCGAGAAATTAGGGGAGCTTACTGTTCATGCTGAGGAGTGTGCTAACTCTAAAGTCGCGTTTGAGATGATATTCCAATGTGTGGATCTGGAGAACAAGGATTTCTTCTCAAAAAGTGTAAGTAGTTTCTCTTACTCTCAAAATAGGTTTATGTATCCTTCTAGTTCATGAGTCTTGTGTTAATCTTTAGTTTTCTTTTTTCACGTGAAAAACTTACAGGATTCCTTCTTGGTGATATCAAAATTAACTGAATCTGGTATGTGCATTCCAATTTGCAAGACAGAAGTGAGAAAGAATGATCATAATCCAATTTGGAAGCCCGTAGTCGTGAATCTTCAACAAGTTGGAAGCAAGGCACGACTTCGTGATTGAGTAGCAGCTATCAGATTTAAAGTGACCCTTGTTTTCTTCTAATGCTACTTGTTTTGTTATGCAGGAAAACCCTTTAAGTATTGATTGCTATAATTTCAGTAACATTGGCAAGCATGACTTAGTAGGGTAAGGGCTGTATCCTCATATACTTTCAATTTTTTTTTCTTTTAAACATTTCTTCTTCTTCTTCTTCTTCTTCTTCTCTGTTTCTCTCTGTTTTCCCTGGCTATGCATGTGAGTTAATTGTTATATATAATTGGACCTCTTTTCTTTTTCTGTCAATATTTAACAGCAAAGCTGTGAAGTCACTTGCACAGATAGAACAGCTGCATTACACTCAAAGCGGCGAGCATTTGTTTTTGCTTACTGCTGCTGGACATGAGCAGCACCATAAGGTAGGAGTTGATTAATTTATTTTAGCGTCTCTTTCATTATCAGAAATGACTTTTAGATACCTTTGAATGCAGATTTTGAAAGGTCAACTATATGTAGAAAATTTTTCTCGATGCAAGAGTCCAACATTCTTGGATTATATTGTTGGAGGAATTGAGCTGAACTTTATGGTTGCCATAGACTTCACTGGTATGCATATATTTCTTGTTTCCTGCTACAATTAGTCGCCATTAATTTGACTGTTCTGGTTTACCAGCATCAAATGGAAATCCACGACTTCAGGATTCCTTGCACTATATTGACCCCTCAGGTCGGCCGAATGCATACCAGAGAGTGAGCTACTGATTCATATAAACAGTTGTAGGGTTTTCACTCTTATCAATCTCCCAGTGACATATATTTTGGATTTAATAATATTTTCAGGCAGTAATAGAAGTTGGAGAAGTTTTGCAGCTCTACGACACCAGTAAGCGCTTCCCTGCTTGGGGCTTTGGAGCAAGGCCAATTGATGGTCCTGTGTCTCATTGCTTTAATTTAAGTGGAAGCACCCACCACTGTGAGGTGATGCTTATCTGATATTGTCCATTTCAGTTCTTGTGTTTGAAATTATTTTAGTTTTTTTGAAGAATATATATGAAAGTTATAAACATTTCTGTTTGTTAAACTTTTATCTACCACAAAATGTTTGTTATCTCTTAACTTAAAAAGGCTAAAAATGCTTTCAAGTCAGTCCCAACACATCCCAAATTAAGCTTTGAAGCATTTTTTGTTGTGGGTTCTAATTAGAACTGAAGTATATTCATCATTATTGGTCTCGGTCCTTTTTCCTCATCGAGAATGCTCTAGACTGGGGCACAAGTTACAAATTGATAAAGCTCATAAAGAGAAAAGAAACCATAGCATCTACCACAAGTCATCAATTTATGGTTTGTTGTCAACACTTTCCAATTAGTGCCGCGCCAAAGAACTCATGAGCAAGAGAATTTCTTGCCGTAAAATATGGAGACTTTGGCAGGTATGAAGACCTAGGTTTTCTGTTGATGTAGTTTTTGCTTATGCTCCCAAAGGACAGACTCAAATTCTTCGAATTACAAGGTCTACAGGAAGATTTAAGAAGATAAGGTTTTCTGTATGGAATAAAACTCATTTCAAAGGAATAATGTTAGCTGAAGCACCATAGTTATCCAGCATTTCTCCATTTTAGTGAAGAGAGTTTGGGAAAAAAAGTACAAAGAAATAAATTCTTTAAGAAAATAAGAATCTACAATATACTGGTTAAATGCACGGAAGTACTTTCATAGCTTATTATCAATAAAAATGATGAAGAACTAGCAACTGTTATTAGTGGATAAGGAAGATGTAGTATTGCTTCTACAAAAATAAAAAGATGCTATGAGACTAAGTACAAATATCATTACCTTATCATGATGTGATGTTCGTTTGCTTGGACATTTCTGTTCAGTCTAGAAAGCCTTTAGCAGTGTGGTGAGTGCTGTTATTTTTTTGGTTGAAATACATGTGCAAAATATCCATTGTTTTAATGTGAGGTCTGTAGCTCAGATATGGCCAGTAGGGTTGCTCATTTAAATCCTGACATGACGTATGCCATCAGGTTGAAGGGATTCAGGGTATAATGTCAGCTTATATGGGTGCCCTCCGGAATGTTTCATTGGCAGGCCCTACACTGTTCGGTCCAGTAATTACTACTGCTTCACAGATAGCCAGCCAATCCCTTTCCCACAGTCAACAAAAATACTATGTTCTGCTCATAGTCACGGTAATGAGGAATCTTAATACTGCAAATACATTTTCATGCATACACACTTATATTATATAGACATACATACATATACATGTATATGTATATATCTGTACACACACATACACTGCCTGCCTTACCGTGTTTGTCTTACATAAAATTTTTTTTATTCAGGATGGAGTTATAACAGATCTCCAAGAAACAAAAGATGCACTAGTTAATGCTTCTGATCTACCTCTATCAATCCTCATTGTTGGTGTTGGTGGTGCTGACTTCAAAGAGATGGAGGTGTGTTAGCACATAGTTTTCCTTTGTTTCTCTGTTCTGTTTGCTTTTCTCCTTTGGTGGAAATTTGTATGTTTTAACAGTGGTTCCCTCGAAAGAATTGAATACACAAATCTTTCCTGCTCTGAAGATCAAACCCACATATTTAGTAACATGAGTAGACAGATCTCCATGACAAATCACCACCACGTTACAGAGAACAGTTAATCCTGTAATTTTCCTCTCCCTTTGTAAGAATACTTACTGATTTTCAAGTGTTACCTGATGCAGGTATTAGATGCAGATAAAGGGGAGAGACTTGAGAACTCAACTGGTCGGGTACCAAGAAGGAATATAGTGCAGTTTGCTCCTTTGCGAGATGTGCAAAGTATGTATGATTTTTATGCTTAAGTTAATCTTACCTTTCTTTCTCTTGGACATCCCTCACTTGCAGTTTTAACTTGTAGGTCATTACATTTCATTCTTTTATTTTGGTGATACATCTAGTTTGATGTTTTAGGATGACATGGACCTAATATTTAATGCCTTTATCATCTTACAACGAACATGTCTTGACAGCTTCTAGTCATTTAGATACCTTTTCTTACCTAAAATTGCAAAAGTGATAGCAAATAGAAAAACCTTCATGGGACAAAAAAAAAAAAAATCCAAATTTACCATTTCACATGCTCAACCAATTCATTCTGAGGCTTTAGCAGCTAAATTATTAAGTTGGCACAAAATTGCTCTTGTATGATGTTCTTGATGGACATTGTTTATGAATTGTATGCATGTTTCGTCTTCACTGATTCGAGTAGTAATTATAATGGATGGTTGGAAGTTTAAACACGGGGAGCTCCAGTAGCCGCGTTTCTTCAGGCGGGGCAGTAGGAAGCCTTCCGTTCCTTTTGGGAATCGTTTATGGTTCAAATCAACACGCGAAGCTAATTTGAACTGGCCTTAATGGCAGCCCGGTTTCACTTGTTGTTATACGGTTTGGATCTGTTCCAAACCTCCAGTTTGGCTGAAAACTGAAGTCCAATCATATTGGCTGAGTTTAGGAGTTGGGTATTGGTTAGGGATTGGCATGGATCCATATTACCTGCCAACCCAATCCAAAAAATTCACCAAAATTTTGTTATGGATTAGCGACCCAAATCTGGTTGATGTCTCAAGGGATCGTATACTGATAATCTAAATCCTGATGTATGCAGATATGTTTATTTCACTTCACCAAAATTAAACCATCCCCTTCAGAAACAAATATATTATGGCTGTTTTTTCTTTGAAATTTCTGTAGATATGTCCATATCGAAGGAAAGACTAAAAAAGCTAAGAATTGCCAAAATTGAATTAGGATAATCTGAAAGAAATCTGATAATTGAAGGGTTTTGTGTTGGGAACTTGGGTGGATCCTGGTTTTCTTATTAGCAGGCTTGTTTCATGGTACCTGTTCCGGAAATTTATAGTCAAAGACAAGTGGAACTTGTAGGTTCTAATGTAAATGTAACCATTGCTCCCCTGGTATTTCTTTACTTGACCAGGCAAAGGAGAGTTCTTATTATTCTACTAATGTATAGATCATTATAGTTAATGACTGACTAGTATTGTGTTGCATGTGATACTAATGCATCCATTGCGTTGCATGCAATGCACGAACGATACAGAACGTGGTTGAGTGGTGTAGTCAAATTTTCAAGGAAACAGATGGTTCATTATGTTTTTTCTAAGTGTGAGGACATTTCCGTTTATTTTCCAAGTGAGGGCATTTCTGTTGAGTTTTCCAAGTGTGAGGGCATTTCCATTGATTTTTGCAAGTGTGAGGGTATTTCAGTTGATTTTTGCAAGTGTGAGGGCATTTCCTTCGATTTTTCGAAGTGTGAGCATTTTTGAGGGTTTTCTAAAAATGTGACTCACACTAGGAGAACACCCGGCCGGCCGGGGTTTTGGGGGGTTGGGGGTTCACATGTACATGGTTCGCGCTTCAACACGGACATAGGCTGTTGGACACAACAAGATCCAGATATGAGAATACAAATGTATATGTATGTTTCTTCTGATTTGTATATATGACTGATGTAAATACATATCTTTGTTAATATTTATTTAGAAAAGAATCTAATTTCAGTAAAATCTCCCAAAAAACAAAAAAGAATAAAACAAAAACAAAAACTTTTACCTAAGGAGCATAGCATGTCCAATCTATACATATACTGTTTTTGGTAAACAATAGGTATGCAAGTGTCAGATATAGATGGAGCTGATTTGTGTCCCAGACACACCAATTTTTTCAAAGTACCCTACATATCATAATATTGCTTACACTTGGAACCACCCTTTGGAGATTATGTCCATTTTCCATGTCATCGAATATCTTTTATGAAGTAATTTGAAGTTCTACAAACTGGGTTACATTAGTTTTGATGGATTAAAAACTTTGTCCATTCTCTAATTTTTCACTCATTTATTATGTGATGGAGAACCAAGTGGATTTGCATGCTTCTGGATGTAAATTTAATTTTGGGAACCATATTGGATTACTTCGGTGTAAGCCCAGTGTTTTACTCCTAACCTTTGCTGAAATTGAAGTCTGTAGTATCAATGAGAATGTGGAGTGTTATGCGCACCTACGTGCAAATTGATCAGATATTATTTTGGTTTTGCGTGTTGTATCGATCATAGATTATAAAGTCTGCAGACGAGAGTTCATTGATCACATAAGAGCGGGACTACACACAGTTGAGCGTTATGCATAATTGATGATTGCAAATAAAGCTAACCAGTTACCTGGTAGCTTTATCCACTAAAGAATATAGTGATCTATGTTCGGCTAAAGCGTCCGCAACTGCATCCTTTTCTTGACACCTTTTTTCTCCCAAATTTCATCCACTGGTAACAAAGCTATTCTCAACTTACAAAGGTTATGTTTGTTAGTTTCTTAGACCATATATCATTATGTTCGTTGATCGACAGTTCAACATCTCATGCATCCCGTTTAGTCACCATTTTCAGTTTTCTTCATATGTGTTTTATCATGATTCATGACCTTTAAAATGTTGGGTAAAAGTTACAATTTCCTTTCTTTTCTTGCAGGTGACGATGATGAAGTAACAGTCATTCAATCGCTTCTAGCAGAATTACCTGGACAATTTATGAGTTACATGAGGACTAGAGATATTGGACCACTTGGCTAATTTGTTTCAGATATTGCCTTATTTATGATTTGCCTCTTGTTGCTTAATTTTGAGCCATGTTTTTCTTCAATTTCTAATGTCATTCAGATACAACAGTCTTGTGAGGCCCAGTGCAATTTTCAGTTTTATTTCAGGTTCAGTTTACATTGGCCTCTGAAATTGCACAGGAAACAGAGGAATGATGTATAAAAACTGAATCTGAAATCTCAATCAAGTTTCTGAGTTTTTTGAAGTATGTAAGAAGAGAGTTCCAGCTACAAAGCTGAGGAAACCCAAAATTCTAAATTCAATAACAAGTATGTGTATATAGATAGATGCATGGATATAGGGATTTGTTGGAAAATTCTTGCGGCTTATAGACTTCTTCAGCTCTATCAGTTGAGTGCAAACCTCAACTTGTAAGCACGCCATATGCTATGTCATATGTGACTCTTTTTTGCCTCTTGGTTTTCTTTGTTAATATCCCACTAGGGTTCAGCAATTTTGGACCTTTTGCACCGGCTGAATTTCAGCGGTTTGGTTTGGTTTTAGAAAAACTTCAATTTTGTTCAGTTTTGAAATATTTGAAACCCAAATAATCCAACCGACTGATCTTATGTAATTGCCTAAAAGCTTACGTTTATACTAATATTTTTGATAAAGATTCAATTTTAGTTTGTAAAGTAATTTGACGAATTTGCTTTTCAACTTGGGATATTAGATGAGTGTGAGGTTTAAAAGAGTAAAAGTGTTGTCTCTTAGCTTAAAAATCTTTAACTCGAGACGTTTATGCCCAAATGAACCAGACTGCACTAAACGGATTTGATTTGATTCCATTCAGTTTTGAATCTAGGTCGGTTTGGTTTCGGTTAGACAAAAAATAGTCAAAACCAACAAAGCCGACCGTTAGACTCACCCCTACTAAGTTGTGAATTGACATTCCACCGTCCAGAAGAAAGTGGAGTCAAGGCTTTTAAAAAAAGCTACTAAATAAAATAATCACAGTGCATATTGTGATTGAGATATGTACTGCAATCATGTTAATTAATTTTAATCTAAAAATTGGAATGATTCTGGAATCAGTAGATATGAAATATTAATAACAGCATTAAAGCTCAATGATTAGTGCATAACTATCATCCCTAAAGGATAATAGCTTTTTTGTTTTTTTTTTTGGTTCTAGTATTCGTTAAAGAAACCCACCTTGACCATGAAGGCCACTGTCCACTTTTTGCGCATATCAATTTAAATATAAATTTTACCTTTAAAGTTTTGAAATTTTTTCCAATGTGTAAATGATTTCTTCATCATGCATTTAAAGGGTATTACTAAATACCGCCCTGAAATTACTACCTACCGCCCTACTTTTGACCTTTTTACCCTTCTTGCATATATTCAAAATTTCTAAAACCAAATCCTCTCAAACCCAAAAACTTGTCAAAATCAAAAACCTCTCAAATCGAACTTCACAATGTCTGAACAAGGACCCGGAAAAGGCAAAGGATTCATGGTATGTTGTTTTTTTTCGTGAAATTCGTAGTAGATTAGAAAATTTAGAGAATTTGAGGCTGCAATGACCGTGGCTCCCTAAAATTGAGCCACAGCCATGGCCATGGCGCATGGGATTGAGCCATGGCCATGGTCGTGGCTCAATCTTGGTGAGCCACCTCCATGGACATGGCTCACCAAGATTGAGCCACGACCATGGCCATGGCGCATGGGATTGAGCCATGGCCATGGTCGTGGCTCAATCTTGGTGAGCCACCTCCATGAACATGGCTCGTTATTAGTGAGCCACCTCCATTTTTTAATTTTTTAATTGTGATTTTGATTAATTTTAGTTTATATGACCTTTTTTATTAGACATCAAAGCCGCCAACTTCTCGGCGGTTGGAGTTAGGAGTGCCGCAAACTCGACACCGACACGCTAGGACGCGAGGTGTTACCATGTCCCAACAGAAGGCCCAAAGACCGATATGCGATCGGGACTCTGGAGTGCATGATGAGCGATTGCTCACCACGAGCCCTTGTATTTTGATTCTGACGAGCTTCGGATAGTGAGGACTCGCCTGCTTCGAGCCGGTGAACGTTAGGAAGGGTAGAGGCGGTCGTTTTGTCGTTAAATCGACATCGACATCAACATCGTAAACAAATTGCTTCAGACGTTGGCATTTATTAACTGTAATTAGTAGTAATTTGTTTATTTATTAATGATTTTATTTATAAAAATTAATGATTAATTTTATGAGTAGTAAGTATGAATTAGTGATAAAATTAAGTAGTATAGTAGTAATTAGTTAAATTATTTAGGTTTATTGTTAGACTTTTATGATTAGTCTAGTTAGTAGTAATTAGTTTTAAAATTAATTAGTTTAGTAAAAATTTGATGAATTATTTGATGATTAAATTTTAGACTTGCATGATTAGTTTAGTTAGTAATTGGTTGAATTTTTTGGATTAATGTTTGACTTGCATGATTAGTTTAGTTGTAATTATTATTATATTTGTTATATTGTATAATAATAATATTTCGTGTAGTACAAAACGATCAAGACGATGATCTGAGTTGGTTAGTTAGATCGCCAGTGAACGGTGGCCCTAGGGATGGTACTGTTATTCCTAGTTTTCTTGGCCACGTAGCATCCCATATGTGGGCGGGCGAGACCCGATCCCTTCTTAAGTGCCAGAGCAGAGTGAGTGTTATCAAGACATTGCAAGAGTGGTACAGTCAGATGTCTCCGAGTCAGATTGAGTTAGTTGATAGTACCGGCTTGTCGCACCTACAGTTCTCCATGTTGGCACACTTGGATTGGCCACTGATCTGTGCTTTCGTCGAGCGGTGGCAGCCAGACACAAACTCCTTTCACATGCCGTTCGGGGAGATGACCATCATGATGCATGATGTCCGCATATTCTCGCGATACCGCTGGATCGGAGGGTTGATTTCCGCCGCCTAGTACAATGAAATGCAGAGTGAGCTTATGGACTTGTTCGAGTTCGATGCGGATCAGCTGAAGCGAACTTTTGCCAGTGGTAGAGTTCTAAATCAGACGGTCATTAATAGATGCCAGGTCGCGGGTGATCGGGATGATATAGATCGGGCGATAGGATGGGTCTGGTTGCTGATCGGTTCCACTTTGTTTGTTGAAAAGAGTGGCGGGAACAGGATTTTAGCGTCTTGCCTCCATGAGCTTAGGGACGGGTTGGCCGGTGTCGACGGTTATTCATGGGGATCGGCTAAAAATAATAACAACATTAATAATTGTAATTAATAAGTAGCAAATAATTACATTAATAATTCTAATAAATAAAATATTAAGTACGTACCTGATCTGGGTTAGTTGAGAATCAATTTCCTTGTTCACTTTCTCCCATACATTATCTAGAGAACCAGTAGACGAGTGAAGCCATTGCTTTAACGAGGAGTGTGCACTCTCCACTCGACATGTAGTAGTGTTGCCAAAGTGTAGAACTTTGTTGGTCCAGGCGCAACAGAACTTCTCCTTGTGCACTAACCATGTGCCCTCAAGATAAGATATGACACTTGGATACTGCCTCAGCCCCCGTCTCATGTGCATCAACGCTATTTCGTATTCGATTTCCGTGGGAGCTTGCATGATTCTTCTCCACTTGCCGTTCTTGACTCGTTCTGCAAAGGTCCTATTCTTTCCACAAAGATTGTACACTCTTTCTTCTACATCCTTGTTGATGTGCCAGGTACAGAGCAAGTGGGCAGTGTCTGAAAACAGCTCCATAATCGGTGTCATCAGCCCCAACTCCCGATCAGTGACAATAGTCGTCGGACGCAAATCACCAAGCAAAAACCTCAACTTATGCAACACCCAACGATAGCTCCTATCGGTCTCATCCTTCATAATTGCATATGCTATCATGAAATTCTTGTTACTTGGAGTCATCCCGATAATTTCAACCAAAGGAAACTTGTACCTGTTGGTTTTATAGGTTGAATCCAAGCCAATGAACCAGTGGTAGGTTCGAGTAATCGTGACCGAACTGATGTGCCATAAAAAGATGAGTAATGGCGTGAGTCTCCTGGTCGGCATCCGTCCAATGAACATAATTGTTCTCCACAGCTAGATGATAAAACTGACCGACGACATCTCTATCCTCAAAACTAGCCTTTCGCAAATCTTCTCTACAGTTGTACACATGTCTACTAGTAGGCTTGTCGCCAAGATATGAGCCGGTTTTGCTTGAGCTGCAGTCATGTCCTTCACAATTTTTTTCGATGCAGGACTAAGTCCGCTCATCTGTCGATGTCCCTCGGGATAAATAGCCATCGCATGGTTGTGCTTACCTCTATCTCCGTGCTTTGTAAGAATTGCCCATCCACGGAAATCATAGTATTCCACCAATATCGCAAAGGGCACTTGCAAGCTGCCTTGGTATTCTTCCGAATGGCGGAATCCAAGTTTCTCATAACCCCCCTGTACCGTTCATCACGGTTACATTTCAATACCTTCACCCGACCTCCTTTTGTGCGAAGAAATAACTAACTCGAACCCATTTCTAATTGCCGCTTGTTTCGCCAAGTTATTGCTTCTACATCGGTCCGAAAATAGGTTGAATTGACTAAACGTGACCGTAATCAATACCATCGCCACCAAAATCTTCCAAAATTACCGAAAAATGTAATTACAAACATTACTTAACCTAATTATAACAATAAATGGACAAGAATAGATGTTAAGGGATGTGGCGACTGAAGGAGCCACAACCATGGGTGTGGCTCCTTGAAAAGGAGCCACAACCATGGGTGTGACTCCTTGAAAAGGAGCCACAACCATGGGTGTGACTCCTTGAAAAGGAGCCACGACCATGGGTGTGGCTCCTTGAAAAGGAGCCACGGCCATGGGTGTGGCTCCTTGAAAAGGAGCCACGGCCATGGGTGTGGCTCCTTGAAAAGGAGCCACGACCATGGCCATGGCTGGCGGGGATTGAGCCATGGCCATGGTCGTGGCTCAATCTTGGTGAGCCACCTCCATGAACATGGCTCGTTATTAGTGAGCCACCTCCATTTTTAATTTTTTAATTGTGATTTTGATTAATTTTAGTTTATATGACCTTTTTATTAGACATCAAAGCCAACTTCGGCGGTTGGGTTAGGGAGTGCCGCAAACTCACGGACAGGCAACGTTAGGGCCGAGGTGTTACCATGTCCCGTAGTCAAAGCGATATCATGGGAGGGGACTGGGAGTGCATGATGAGCCCGATCACATTCAGCGAGCCCTTGTATTTTGATTGACTTTTCGGATAGTGAGGACTCGTCTGTTCTTGGCCGGTGAGCGTTAGGAAGGGTAGAAGCGGTTTGCTACGTTAATCGACATCGATCGCATCGAATTAAACAAATTGCGTGCGTTGGCATTTATTAACTGTTAATTAGTAGTAATTTGTTTATTTATTAATGATTTTATTTATAAAATTAATGATTAATTTTTATGAGTAGTAAGTATGAATTAGTGATAAAATTAAGTAGTATAGTAGTAATTAGTTAAATTATTTAGGTTTATTGTTAGACTTTTATGATTAGTCTAGTTAGTAGTAATTAGTTTTAAAATTAATTAGTTTAGTAAAAATTTGATGAATTATTTGATGATTAAATTTTAGACTTGCATGATTAGTTTAGTTAGTAATTGGTTGAATTTTTTGGATTAATGTTTGACTTGCATGATTAGTTTAGTTGTAATTATTATTATATTTGTTATATTGTATAATAATATTTCGAATAGTACAAAAGCGATCGAAGGCATGATCCGAGTTGGTTAGTTAGATCGCCAATGAGCGGTGGCCCTAGGGATGGTACTTGTTATTCCTAGTTTTCTTGGCCACGTAGCATCCCATATGTAGGCGAGACGATCCCTTCTTAAGTGCGAGGCAGTGAGTGTTATCAAGACATTGCAAGAGTGGTACGTCGGATGTCTCCGAGTCAGTTGAGTTAGTTGATAGATGCCGGCTTGCACCTCTGATTCTCCATGTTGGCACACTTGGATTGGCCAGCGTCGCTTCGTCGGCGGTGGCGACGGACCAAACTCCTTTCACATGCCGTTGGGAGATGACCATCATGATGCATGATGTGCATGCGTATACCGATGGGCCGGAGGGTTGATTTCTGCTGCCTAGTACATGAAATGCAGAGTGAGCTTATGGACTTGTTGAGAGTTCGATCGGATCAGGTGAAGCGAACTTTGCCGTGGTAGAGTTCTAAATCGACGGTCATTAATAGATGCCGGTCGCTGGTGTCGGGATGATATAGATCGAGGCGATAGGATGGGTCCAGTTCTTGTCGGTTCCACTTTGTTTGTTGAAAAGAGGCGGGGAGCAGGATTTTAGTCTTGCCTCCATGAGCTTAGGGACGGGTTGGCGGTGTCGACGGTTATTCATGGGGATCGGCTAAAATAATAACAACATTAATAATTGTAATTAATAAGTAGCAAATAATTACATTAATAATTCTAATAAATAAAATATTAAGTGCATTACTGATCGGGTTAGTTGAGAATCAATTTCCTTGTTCACTTTCTCCCATACATTATCTAGAGAACCAAGAGGCGAGTGAAGCCATTGCTTTAGCGAGTGTGCACTCTCCACTCGACATGTAGTAGTGTTGCCAAAGTGTAGAACTTTGTTGGTCCAGGCGCAACAGAACTTCTCCTTGTGCACTAACCATGTGCCCTCAAGATAAGATATGACACTTGGATACTGCCTCAGCCCCCGTCTCATGTGCATCAACGCTATTTCGTATTCGATTTCCGTGGGAGCTTGCATGATTCTTCTCCACTTGCCGTTCTTGACTCGTTCTGCAAAGGTCCTATTCTTTCCACAAAGATTGTACACTCTTTCTTCTACATCCTTGTTGATGTGCGTCTGAGAGCAAGTGGGCGATTAATGCAAACAGCTCCATAATCGGTGTCATCATGACTCGATCGGTGACAATAGTCGTTGGACGCCAAATCACCAAGCAAAACCTCAACTTATGCAACACCCAGCGATAGCTCCTATCGGTCTCATCCTTCATAATTGCATATGCTATCATGAAATTCTTGTTACTTGGAGTCATCCCGATAATTTCAACCAAAGGAAACTTGTACTGTTGGTTTTATAGGTTGAATCAAGCCAATGAACCGATGGTAGGTTGAATGTGAATCACGGATGTGCCATAAAAGATGAGTAATGGCGTGAGTCTCATTGACATCCGTCCAATGAACATAATTGTTCTCCACACTAGATGATAAACCGACCGACGACATCTCTATCCTCAAAACTAGCCTTTCGCAAATCTTCTCTGATTGTACACATGTCTACTAGTAGGCTTGTCGCCAAGATATGAGCGGTTTTGCTTGAGCTGCGATCATGTCCTTCACAATTTTTTCGATGCGGGACTAAGTCCGGCTCATCATCGATGTCCCTCGGGATAAATAGCCATCGCATGGTTGTGCTTACCTCTATCTCCGGCTTTGTAAGAATTGCCCATCCACGGAAATCATAGTATTCCACCAATATCGCAAAAGGGCACTTGCAAGCTTTCGTCTTGGTATTCTTCCGAATGGCGGAATCCAAGTTTCTCATAACCCCATGCGTTCATCACGGTTACATTTCAATACCTTCACCGACCTCCTTTTTGTGCGAAGAAATAACTAACTCGAACCCATTTCTAATTGCCGTTTGTTTCGCCCAAGTTATTGCTTCTACATCGGTTCGAAAATAGGTTGAATTGACGAAACGTGACCGTAATCAATACCATCGCCACCAAAATCTTCCAAAATTACCGAAAAATGTAATTACAAACATTACTTAACCTAATTATAACAATAAATGGACAAGAATAGATGTTAAGGGATGTGGCACTAGGAAGGAGCCACGACCATGGCCATGGCCGTGGCTCAATCTTGGTGAGCCACCTCCATGAACATGGCTCGTTATTAGTGAGCCACCTCCATGAACATGGCTCGTTATTAGTGAGCCACCTCCATGGACATGGCTCACCAAGATTGAGCCACGCCATGGGTGTGGCTCCTTGAAAAGGAGCCACGCTTTCAAAAGTGATTTTTGGGTAAAATCTACCTCCTCTTCCACCATCTCCGGAGTTCTCGGGTTTTCGACATTCCAATTTGTCGATAAACGAACTCGAAATTGCTTCGATCTAAAAGAATTTGAGTTAGGGAGTTGGAAATTGCTTTGAGCGAAAAAGGGTTAGGAGTTGAGAGAGTAAAAGAGTGCAAAGGGTAAAATGGTCAAAAGTGGGGCGGTAGGTGGTAATTTCAGGGCGGTATTTAGCAATTCACATTTTAAATGTAGGCTTTAAAGTATTGAACTTTTTCCCAATATATAAATAATTTCTTGATCAGGTATACATAGAGAAGTCATGAAGCTCGCTGCACATGTATAAAATGGAAAGATAAGGGGGCAATTTGGACTTTTAGAACTTCACAACTAGATACATTATTAATAACGAACACAGGCTTTTTTTTTTTTGATAAAAGCCAGATAATCCTTTATCCAAACTAAAAAGAAATACGGCTGAAAAGTTGATAGCAGAATATTAGGGAATGTTAATCAACAAAATGTTGATACCGGGCATACTGCTGTAAATGTCATGATCAGAGCAGAACTGAAAACATAAAACCTGCTGAAAAAGTGTTTAACATCAAAATTGATCGCGACCACAACTAGAGCAGAACTGAAAACATAAAACCTGCTGAAAAAGTGTTTAACATCAAAATTGATCGCGACCACAACTATAGCATAAAGCTCCCCCATCATGACAATAAAGTCCATCCCCAGCCAAGTGCAGCACGTTAGTGAATACGCCTATTTTTACATGATGCCCTGTTTGATATTGGTGGACAAGTTCTCATTGGCTAGCAAATTCTGCTAGTCCTGTAAGGAGCAGCAGAAGAAGGTGTGAAGTTGCTCGTCTCGTTTCCAAGCTGGGTGTAGCTGTAGTTAACCACTTCGGGGAGGTCCACTGATTTACTTGGGGGTCCCCCTGGAGCAGGAGCAGCTGAGTCGTTCAAGTCGCCCATCCCTTTTCCAGCTTGAATCAGGGTGCAGTTGCACGCTTTCGGGAGGTACTGCAGAGAGCCCTCTAGGATGAAACACGCCACAAAAGCAGCTGTGGCCGCAAGAAATGCTACCACAAAAATTATTTTATTGTAAAAGCGTACAACCTTCGTCGAAGGAATCCCATACAACAGAACCCTCACACTAGTGCTAAGGCTGGCCAAAAATACAATGTAGCTACACACAAATCCAGCTCCATGAAACCACCATGCAACATCCGAGGGGGTCATTGCAACTAACTGCAATACAGCTGCAAAGGCTACTCCCATCACCAATCAGGAGAATGTAAGCACTGTATCCTTCTGAATCTCAGCCAATCTATCATATTCCTCTTTTTCCTTAAGCAGACGAGCAGCCTTCACTTTATTCCTTCGCAGTCAGGTCTTCAGTACTTTCTTGTGCTTGCTCTTTTTTCTTCAAGCCGAGAACAACTTTTAGAGAGGGCCAGCCACTCGCCGCCATTGAATATCTCCGAAGTTGAAGAGAGGGATAACTAACACAGACTTTAACCCAAACAAACATGAATAAGGAATAATCAATCAATATATTTAGACTTTCAAAAAAAAAATCTGTTTAGGAAGAAAATGAAAGATGTTTGTTTCCTACATAAAATTGAAAAGAAAATGACAAAAAAATCTTACTTAATTATCAAAATATAATTAATTTATATTCTACATCAGTTTAATTAGCATTGAAAGTAGTCAATATAAAAATTTAGATTTATTACCATATGAAACAAATGTTTTATTAGAATTAATTTATGTTCTTTTGTTAAAATATAATTAAAGTTGTCAAGAATATTTTCAATATAAGCATAATCAACCATTAAATTATATACAAATGTCTAAAGTTTCTATGCGCGTCAGATATCAACCTTTTCTCAATTCTCCTCTGCCATGCTGACAAGCTCTAAATGTTGATGGGGACATGGCTTGCAACAATGCTAAGTTCTTGAATGCCATTAGCACTGAAAAATTAGAAAACTAATCAAACAAAAGAAGGGAAGAGAAATAACTAATTGAAGTGGTTAACACTTCACCTTCTCTCATTTTGCTTGGATTTTGGGAAAAAAAAAGTGAGAGTTTTTAAGCATTATTTCAGTTCCTTTGCTCTTTGGTTTTCTATCTAACCAAACAACATGCATTTCATTCAAACTAAATATAGTCTACAGAACAAATAAATCAGTTTACTTCTAAAATTAGTTACTACTTCTAAGATATTATATTAAGTCCTAATGTAAATCTATCTAAACTATGTCTTAAAAAAATGTCAACAATACCTTTGGTAACCTCTAATTTCCCATTGCCAATTCAAAGGCCTAGGTTTCAAAGAATTATGTGTTCTCTGCTTAAACCAACTCTACAAAATAAACGTATAGTACAAAAGTTGACTTGCTAAAGTAAAAAAAGTTAATGAAAATGATTTGCTTAAATTATATGTGAAATGCAAAAAACTTGTGATTCATATGGATACTATGCTTAGTCCTTTACAATCAAAAGGATAGGATCCACCCGACTTCAAAATTGTATGATTTCGTTTCATGCGCTTTGCCAAGTCTTGCCTCATGCGTAATGCAACCTGTCTTAGAGGGTGTTTGGCGGGCTTATTATTTTGAAGCTTATAAGTTAAGTTGGCTTTTGTGGCTTTTGACTTTTCTGATAAAAATGCTATAAACATTGTTTGGGTAGAATATTAATTTCTTTGGTCAAACCTAGCTTATTTAGGTGAGCTTATAAGCTAATTTTTCAAAAGCTGGGGTATACCAGCTTTTTAAAATGGGGCTTATAAGTCAACTTAATTTGGTATTTTACCGAACAAGTAGATATGGAAAAGCAAACTTAAAAGCTAGTTTGACCAAAAAATAGAAAACTAGTACTTTCTTTTAACTTGATGCTGAAGTATCATATACTAACTTCACCCAAGGAATAATCTTATCAATAAAGGATTTGGATTCTCTCTCTGCTTTCCTTAATCACAGCCATCTCATAATGTGTGGAAAATTACATATTCAATCTGATATAGGTAACAATATATCGCCTATGAGTTTTACTTTTTCGCAGTTTTCATTCAAGGCAAATCATAATCATCTATCAATATATAGTAAATGATTATAATTCAAAAGGTGATCGTTTAGCTGTAAGCAGAGAATATAGGATCCATAAACGAATTGATGATGACTGCAATTAGATTTCAATTTCAACCAAAGTTTTTCAAGCCATATTGGTTATGCGGAACAATATAAAGTCTCAAAAGTGCATGCAATCACAAATATTTGTATATTGATACATCGATGTAGGGTTGCATTTGAAAATTCATGCGGCTCATGAACTTTTGAAAAAAAGAAGGAAATAATTATACACTTGCTTTCTTTGGACAATCTCATACATGGTGATTTGTTGTTTATATTTTCTAACTAAATTTCAAAAAATCCCCCAAGAGTTTCCAACCCAACCACAAAACCTTGGACAATCTTGACGAAAATGTAAAACTGAAAAAGGAGTTATTTTATTTAGTTGTTAAATGAAACGTAAGAAAAATATAATTAATTTTTATTTTCTATTAAATTATGATTTTGAAAATACTTAGTAGTAAAACATCAACAAATAATTTCTATGCAAGACTATATAAAGAGATACATAATTAGAAGTTCTCTCACGATCTTCTCAAAGAGCAATGTTTGAAAAGGTTGACTTGTCAATATCTTCTGAAGGAGAGCAAAATTTGATATCTCGCATTAGCTCATGAGCTCTTCAGTGGTGATCCACAATTTCTCATATCTCATTTTCACTAGACATTGGAATCACTAGATTTTGGAAGAAAAAGTTGAAAAAGAACTTAAACCATTATACCTTACTAGTTCTCTTAATCTCATATTCTCTTTAGTTTTCTGTCTAACCAAACAATATAATCTATTTTCATTTTCGTTTTATTTTATTCTCTCATTTTCTCCTCGGACCAGTTTAAAGTATCATCAAATCAATTTACATACACCGTAGAAGTATCATACCGAAATAATTTTGTGAAGGATTGGATTCTCTCTGCTTTCCTTAGTCGTAACAATCTAATAATATATAGACAATAATGTGTTCAATCAAATATAAGTAAGATTATAAATCTTATGAGATGTAATTATCCACAAATTTCAATCAAGACAAAAATCATAATCATCTATCAATAGTAAACGATTATAACCGGAGGTTATTGCTTAGCTGTTAAAAATAGAGTAGCACGGATTCAGCCTTGGTCCTTGCAACTAGATTTTCTTCTTGCAGTGAGTAAGAATGCAATAGCATGGTTAAATCAAGTCAGAACAAATTTTCACATTAATACAAAAAGTGATGATTGTGTGAGGATATGCTCTTTCCAGTATTTTAAAAATCGCCCGATTTTATCAATTTATCGCTGATATCTCGGGTTTGGGCCATGGCCGATACGATTTTTGCAAAAATTTATCGGATATTATTTTTGGCGATTTTTCCCAATATATAAATAATTTCTTGATCAGGTATACATAGAGAAGTCATGAAGCTCGCTGCACATGTATAAAATGGAAAGATAAGGGGCAATTTGGACTTTTAGAACTTCACAACTAGATACATTATTAATAACGAACACAGGCTTTTTTTTGATAAAAGCCAGATAATCCTTTATCCAAACTAAAAAGAAATACGGCTGAAAAGTTGATAGCAGAATATTAGGGAATGTTAATCAACAAAATGTTGATACCGGGCATACTGCTGTAAATGTCATGATCAGAGCAGAACTGAAAACATAAAACCTGCTGAAAAAGTGTTTAACATCAAAATTGATCGCGACCACAACTAGAGCAGAACTGAAAACATAAAACCTGCTGAAAAAGTGTTTAACATCAAAATTGATCGCGACCACAACTATAGCATAAAGCTCCCCCATCATGACAATAAAGTCCATCCCCAGCCAAGTGCAGCACGTTAGTGAATACGCCTATTTTTACATGATGCCCTGTTTGATATTGGTGGACAAGTTCTCATTGGCTAGCAAATTCTGCTAGTCCTGTAAGGAGCAGCAGAAGAAGGTGTGAAGTTGCTCGTCTCGTTTCCAAGCTGGGTGTAGCTGTAGTTAACCACTTCGGGAGGTCCACTGATTTACTTGGGGTCCCCTGAGCAGGAGCAGCTGAGTCGTTCAAGTCGCCCATCCCTTTTCCAGCTTGAATCAGGGTGCAGTTGCACGCTTTCGGGAGGTACTGCAGAGAGCCCTCTAGGATGAAACACGCCACAAAAGCAGCTGTGGCCGCAAGAAATGCTACCACAAAAATTATTTTATTGTAAAGCGCATAACCTTCGAAGGAATCCCATACAACAGAACCCTCACACTAGTGCTAAGGCTGGCCAAAAATACAATGTAGCTACACACAAATCCAGCTCCATGAAACCACCATGCAACATCCGAGGGGGTCATTGCAACTAACTGCAATACAGCTGCAAAGGCTACTCCCATCACCAATCAGGAGAATGTAAGCACTGTATCCTTCAATCTCACCAATCTATCATATTCCTCTTTTTCCTTAAGCACGAGCAGCCTTCACTTTATTCCTTCGCGCAGTCAGTCTTCAGTACTTTCTTGTGCTTGCTCTTTTTCTTCAAGCCGAGAACAACTTTTAGAGAGGGCCAGCCACTCCGCCATTGAATATCTCCGGTTGAAGAGAGGATAACTAACACAGACTTTAACCCAAACAAACATGAATAAGGAATAATCAATCAATATATTTAGACTTTCAAAAAAAAAAAATCTGTTTAGGAAGAAAATGAAAGATGTTTGTTTCCTACATAAAATTGAAAAGAAAATGACAAAAAAATCTTACTTAATTATCAAAATATAATTAATTTATATTCTAAATGAACTGGTTCAACTTTGGAGACAAAAACTCTTTTTTTTCCATACCCGACATGCATCCACTTAAAAACAGTGCTCTTCTATTCTATTCGCATCCACTAAACAAAAACAATTGGTTAGTAATTCTAAACATGTATTATTTACATATTAATAATAATATGTTTATATTTCATTAAATGTGTTTGGATTATATTTTAGGACATTATATTATATCTACTCACTATTTGATATGACACTTAGATTTTTACTCCTTATCCCGATATATCCCGATAACTGAGATTTCCTATGAATTTTGATCGCCTAATATATTTCGATAACTGATATTTAAAACTTTGGCTCTTTATTTTTGAAGGAGAGGCTCTTCAATGGTATGCACGTAATATGAGACGGGTTGAAAACTAGATATAATAAAATTTCGGACAAAGTGGAGGACGGGCTAGCGGACTTTTCATTTAAACCAGCTTCTACTATTGGGATTAATCGTCAGAGTTCCAATACTAAGAGACAAACAAATCAATTAATTTACTATATAACATATCAATCAAATTTTAACAAACACATCAATTACTTTACCATATAACATATCATTCAAATTTTAACGAGAGCCCCAGATATGTTCAATCCAAGTTACAAAGACAATTTGAATAATACATTTAGTTACCTCTAATATCCCAAATGTCAATTCAAGGAAAAAAGCTAAAAGAAATACCCGTCTCAACTAAAATAAGTTACTATTGTACAATAGATGAGTTACTAAAATAGAAAGGGTATAAACATGAAAATGAAATGAACAATAAGAGTAATAAAACTTGTGGTCATGTGAATCACATGCCTAGTTATTTACATTGCTCCGCCTAAACTTCAAAAATGGTATGATTTACTTCATGCGTTATGCCAGGTCTTCCAAGACTTGCGTCATATATGATGCAAATGATATTACATATGCTAATCAACTGAGAAAACCATTGCTGTTTTAAGGGCTCATTTAGATGACAGAAGTAGAAGTAGGAAGTAGATCAAAGATCCAATTTTCAAATTCTAAGATGAAGGTCCGTTCTCTTCAACTTTTAACTCATTAAGGTAGCCCACACTTCTATCTCTAGTAGTGTAAATGTAGTGTAAGAGGTAGTAGTGTAATTATCATTATTCTAAAACGAAAAATAGCCTATATAATGCCTTATTTGTTTGTTTCACACATAATACATATTGTACGTAGTAGAAATGATATCCTTATTTCTCTTCATTTACTTTTTGGTTTGGATAGTAATTGAAAATATATTACATATTCATAAATACACAAAATTACCACTCTTTTCACCATGGCGAACATTTCAATGATCATTTTCATAAACACAAAAGGTGAAAAATATGATGGACACACGGATAAAATGTGGCAATTGCAAAATCAAAATCATGTGTCATGTGCAATAAACAAGACATAATTAAATTATTATTCCATGGAACTTACACTTTCATGACCACATACACTTGGATTAATGTTTACGTCCGCGCGAAACCATCAACAATACCTAGACAATTATAATTCATTCGTTCTAATATAAATAACGTTATATCGCCCTTGGATTATACTTATTTACACTTTCCATACGAGGTAACCATAAGCATATATCCGCTAGTAACTAATTACAATTAAAAGGATTATTAAGATATTGGGCCCCTTATATCTTTCATATTTTTAAATCAACCCCCCAAATCATTAAAAATTGGTATTTACTCCCAAAATTAGTCTCTCCGTGCTAAGCCACCACGTGAATCAAAGGGAATATACCATTAAACTTAATTTTTTGAATTGGGTTTCAAAAATATACACTTTCCAAGTTTGCATCGAAACCCATATGCCCAATTTCTAAACTCAAACCCAGTAAAAGCCAAACCCAAATCTTTTACTTCTGCCCTAAATTCATTTTCCAATGTCTCTCTTCTCAAACCCATGAAATTGTGGGTAAGTGAGGGCCCTGTGCTGTAACAATCTTTTCTGCTCACAAGTTTTTCAAGCCATATTGGTTATGCGGAACAATATAAAGTCTCAAAAGTGCATGCAATCACAAATATTTGTATATTGATACATCGATGTAGGGTTGCATTTGAAAATTCATGCGGCTCATGAACTTTTGAAAAAAGAAGGAAATAATTATACACTTGCTTTCTTTGGACAATCTCATACATGGTGATTTGTTGTTTATATTTTCTAACTAAATTTCAAAAATCCCCAAGAGTTTCCAACCCAACCACAAAACCTTGGACAATCTTGACGAAAATGTAAAACTGAAAAAGGAGTTATTTTATTTAGTTGTTAAATGAAACGTAAGAAAAATATAATTAATTTTTATTTTCTATTAAATTATGATTTTGAAAATACTTAGTAGTAAAACATCAACAAATAATTTCTATGCAAGACTATATAAAGAGATACATAATTAGAAGTTCTCTCACGATCTTCTCAAAGAGCAATGTTTGAAAAGGTTGACTTGTCAATATCTTCTGAAGGAGAGCAAAATTTGATATCTCGCATTAGCTCATGAGCTCTTCAGTGGTGATCCACAATTTCTCATGTCTCATTTTCACTAGACATTGGAATCACTAGATTTTGGAAGAAAAAGTTGAAAAAGAACTTAAACCATTATACCTTACTAGTTCTCTTAATCTCATATTCTCTTTAGTTTTCTGTCTAACCAAACAACATGCATTTCATTCAAACTAAATATAGTCTACAGAACAAATAAATCAGTTTACTTCTAAAATTAGTTACTACTTCTAAGATATTATATTAAGTCCTAATGTAAATCTATCTAAACTATGTCTTAAAAAATGTCAACAATACCTTTGGTAACCTCTAATTTCCCATTGCCAATTCAAAGGCCTAGGTTTCAAAGAATTATGTGTTCTCTGCTTAAACCAACTCTACAAAATAAACGTATAGTACAAAAGTTGACTTGCTAAAGTAAAAAAGTTAATGAAAATGATTTGCTTAAATTATATGTGAAATGCAAAAACTTGTGATTCATATGGATACTATGCTTAGTCCTTTACAATCAAAAGGATAGGATCCACCCGACTTCAAAATTGTATGATTTCGTTTCATGCGCTTTGCCAAGTCTTGCCTCATGCGTAATGCAACCTGTCTTAGAGGGTGTTTGGCGGGCTTATTATTTTGAAGCTTATAAGTTAAGTTGGCTTTTGTGGCTTTTGACTTTTCTGATAAAAATGCTATAAACATTGTTTGGGTAGAATATTAATTTCTTTGGTCAAACCTAGCTTATTTAGGTGAGCTTATAAGTTAATTTTTCAAAAGTCAGCCTTTTAAAATGGGGCTTATAAGTCAACTTAATTTGGTATTTTACCGAACAAGTAGATATGGAAAAGCAAACTTAAAAGCTAGTTTGACCAAAAATAGAAAACTAGTACTTTCTTTTAACTTGATGCTGAAGTATCATATACTAACTTCACCCAAGGAATAATCTTATCAATAAAGGATTTGGATCTCTCTGCTTTCCTTAATCACAGCCATCTCATAATGTGTGGAAAATTACATATTCAATCTGATATAGGTAACAATATATGGCCTATGAGTTTTACTTTTTCGCAGTTTTCATTCAAGGCAAATCATAATCATCTATCAATATATAGTAAATGATTATAATTCAAAAGGTGATCGTTTAGCTGTAAGCAGAGAATATAGGATCCATAAACGAATTGATGATGACTGCAATTAGATTTCAATTTCAACCAAAGTTTTTCAAGCCATATTGGTTATGCGGAACAATATAAAGTCTCAAAAGTGCATGCAATCACAAATATTTGTATATTGATACATCGATGTAGGGTTGCATTTGAAAATTCATGCGGCTCATGAACTTTTGAAAAAAGAAGGAAATAATTATACACTTGCTTTCTTTGGACAATCTCATACATGGTGATTTGTTGTTTATATTTTCTAACTAAATTTCAAAAATCCCCAAGAGTTTCCAACCCAACCACAAAACCTTGGACAATCTTGACGAAAATGTAAAACTGAAAAAGGAGTTATTTTATTTAGTTGTTAAATGAAACGTAAGAAAAATATAATTAATTTTTATTTTCTATTAAATTATGATTTTGAAAATACTTAGTAGTAAAACATCAACAAATAATTTCTATGCAAGACTATATAAAGAGATACATAATTAGAAGTTCTCTCACGATCTTCTCAAAGAGCAATGTTTGAAAAGGTTGACTTGTCAATATCTTCTGAAGGAGAGCAAACTTTGAAAAGATTGACTTATTCCTTATCTCGCATTAGCTCATGAGCTCTTCAGTGGTGATCCACAATTTCTCATGTCTCATTTTCACTAGACATTGGAATCACTAGATTTTGGAAGAAAAAGTTGAAAAAGAACTTAAACCATGATACCTTACTAGTTCTCTTAATCTCATATTCTCTTTAGTTTTCTGTCTAACCAAACAATATAATCTATTTTCATTTTCATTTTATTTTATTCTCTCATTTTCTCCTCGGACCAGTTTAAAGTATCATCAAATCAATTTACATACACTGTAGAAGTATCATACCGAAATAATTTTGTGAAGGATTGGATTCTCTCTCTGCTTTCCTTAGTCGTAACAATCTAATAATATATAGACAATAATGTGTTCAATCAAATATAAGTAAGATTATAAATCTTATGAGATGTAATTATCCACAAATTTCAATCAAGACAAAAATCATAATCATCTATCAATAGTAAACGATTATAACCGGAGGTTATTGCTTAGCTGTTAAAAATAGAGTAGCACGGATTCAGCCTTGGTCCTTGCAACTAGATTTTCTTCTTGCAGTGAGTAAGAATGCAATAGCATGGTTAAATCAAGTCAGAACAAATTTTCACATTAATACAAAAAGTGATGATTGTGTGAGGATACGCTCTTTCCAGTATTTTAAAAATCGCCCGATTATATCAATTTATCGCTGATATCTCGGGTTTGGGCCATGGCCGATACGATTTTTGTAAAAATTTATCGGATATTATTTTTGGCCGATTTTTCCCAATATATCGGTATAAATCCGATAAAGAGGCCGATTTCTCGTGCGCTAAAATTGCCCGATTTTCTATAATTTATATTCTAAATGAACTGGTTCAAGTTTGGAGACAAAAACTCTTTTTTTTTTCCATACCCGACATGCATCCACTTAAAAAAACAGTGCTCTTCTATTCTATTCCGCATCCACTAAACAAAAACAATTGGTTAGTAATCCTAAACATGTATTATTTACATATTAATAATAATATGTTTATATTTCATTAAATGTGTTTGGATTATATTTTAGGACATTATATTTTATCTACTCACCATTTGATATGACACTTAGATTTTTACTACTTATCCCCGATATATCCCGATAACTGAGATTTCCTATGAATTTTGATCGCCTAATATATTTCGATAACCGATATTTAAAACTTTGGCTCTTTATTTTTGAAGGAGAGGCTCTTCAATGGTATGCACTTAATATGAGACGGGTTGAAAACTAGATATAATAAAATTTCGGACAAAGTGGAGGACGGGCTAGCGGACTTTTCATTTAAACCAGCTTCTACTATTGGGATTAATCGTCAGAGTTCCAATACTAAGAGACAAACAAATCAATTAATTTACTATATAACATATCAATCAAATTTTAACAAACACATCAATTACTTTACCATATAACATATCATTCAAATTTTAACGAGAGCCCCAGATATGTTCAATCCAAGTTACAAAGACAATTTGAATAATACATTTAGTTACCTCTAATATCCCAAATGTCAATTCAAGGAAAAAAGCTAAAAGAAATACCCGTCTCAACTAAAATAAGTTACTATTGTACAATAGATGAGTTACTAAAATAGAAAGGGTATAAACATGAAAATGAAATGAACAATAAGAGTAATAAAACTTGTGGTCATGTGAATCACATGCCTAGTTATTTACATTGCTCCGCCTAAACTTCAAAAATGGTATGATTTACTTCATGCGTTATGCCAAGTCTTCCAAGACTTGCGTCATATATGATGCAAATGATATTACATATGCTAATCAACTGAGAAAACCATTGCTGTTTTAAGGGCTCATTTAGATGACAGAAGTAGAAGTAGGAAGTAGATCAAAGATCCAATTTTCCAAATTCTAAGATGAAGGTCCGTTCTCTTCAACTTTTAACTCATTAAGGTAGCCCACACTTCTATCTCTAGTAGTGTAAATGTAGTGTAAGAGGTAGTAGTGTAATTATCATTATTCTAAAACGAAAAATAGCCTATATAATGCCTTATTTGTTTGTTTCACACATAATACATATTGTACGTAGTAGAAATGATATCCTTATTTCTCTTCATTTACTTTTGGTTTGGATAGTAATTGAAAATATATTACATATTCATAAATACACAAAATTACCACTCTTTTTCACCATGGCGAACATTTCAATGATCATTTTCATAAACACAAAAGGTGAAAAATATGATGGACACACGGATAAAATGTGGCAATTGCAAAAATCAAAATCATGTGTCATGTGTAAATGGTAGATTCAATCATGTGTCATGTGCAATAAACAAGACATAAGTAAATTATTATTCCATGGAACTTACACTTTCATGACCACATACACTTGGATTAATGTTTACGCCGCGCGAAACCATCAACAATACCTAGACAATTATAATTCATTCGTTCTAATATAAATAACGTTATATCGCCCTTGGATTATACTTATTTACACTTTCCATACGAGGTAACCATAAGCATATATCCGCTAGTAACTAAATTAAAAGGATTATAAAGATATTGGGCCCCTTATATCTTTCATATTTTTAAATCAACCCCCCAAATCATTAAAAATTGGTGTTTACTCCCAAATTAGTCACTCCGTGCTAAGCCACCATGTGAATGCAAGGGAATATACCATTAAACTTAATTTTTTGAATTGGGTTTCCAAAGTATACACTTTCCAAGTTTGCATCGAAACACATATACCCAATTTCTAAACTCAAACCCAGTAAAAAGCCAAACCCAAATCTTTTACTTCTGCCCTAAATTCATTTTCCAATGTCTCTCTTCTCAAACCCATGAAATTGTGGGTAAGTGAGGGCCCTGTGCTGTAACAATCTTTTCTGCTCACAAGCTATTCAAGCTTGTCTATGCAAGAAGACCATAAAAATTCCAAGGCAGCAAGTCAAATAATACGGAAATTTCAGTGATTAATCTGACATGAATTAGGGGGACTAGATAGCTCTTTAATGATTTGGGACACTATGACCCGTTTGGTTTGACAAAAGTACCGAAAGTAGAAAATAGATTAAAGAAATAACTTCTAAATTTATGAAGTAGGAGTCAATAGAAGTAGTATTTTTTTTGTTTGTTTCACATATTTTTTAAAGTAGTGGAAACAAGACTTCTTATTCTTCATTCTTTTTTGTGTTTGAATAGCAATGAAAAGTTGTTAGGAAGTAACTAATAAAGAAAATATTAATAAGAAAAATTATTTATTTCCTAATTAATATGCATTTTGCCTACTTCCAAGCTATTCCAAGTCTTGAGGGGTGGAAAAATATTTTGAAAGTAAAATAACACATAGAAATACATCACATTTAATGAAGTATTAAAAGTAGATATTTCAGAAAAACAAACATATTTTTTGCTTGGAAGTAGCAAAAGTTATCTTTACTTCATTTACTTCAGCTACTTTATAATTACTTTCATGCAAACAAACAGGCCCAATAATACAAAAAATTGAAGGGGCAAATATCTTAAAAACTCTTAACTGAAAAAATGATCTGTCCATGAATGAACTGCAGATATCGGAAAAATTGAAGGGGCAAATATCTTAAAAACTCTTAACTGAAAAAATGATCTCTCCATGAACGAACCGCAGATATCAGGTGTTTCAATATCAACCGAGGTCCTTTCCCTTCTGATTCTCAATTTCCATGCCTCAATTATGCCACTTGATAACCTGAGCCTACTGCTAAATAACTGCTCAATCATAACATAGTTTAAGAGCTATCAGAAGTTTCAAGTATGAGAAGGATAGAGAAAATCCTGTCAAGAAGCTACTTGTATATATAAATTATAAAATGCTGCATCGCGATAGAACTCTCATGAAACAAGAGATTGATACAAGCTTGCAAGCCATGTTGATACTTGGAAGGAACCAAGTCTCAACATGCATTGCAATCAATACAACACCTCTTTCTTACTTGAAAATTCTCGATGATCCTTAACCTACAAGTTACTCAATAATATTTGTTCCTCGGACTAAGAAGTCGTATTAGCTCTGAGGACATTCTTGTGAATGTTGTGAAGGATGAACATGACTGTTATTTCCGGTTGAAGCCATAAGCATGGATGGGTCACGACGAGGAAACAATAACTTAAGGCGGAAAGCATCCACTCCATTCAAATAGTAACGGAACAGCCTCTTTGCTCGTATAAACCCTAGTCGACCATAGAGGGCAAGAGCTCCCTTGTTTGTAACTTCTGCTTCCAATGCCACCTGCAAAAGGAATTAAACAGTGTTCACCATGTTAGCTTAAACATTCCTCTCAGAGTGAGCCACAAAGATTGTCATCATTCATGCTTTTTCCTATATCGGTCTGTTTGGTTACTTTCCGTTATTTTCCAAAGTTATGTTTCCTTCACTTTTCGGTATTTTCTCACTTTCATAGAAAAGTATTTCTTGTGTTTGTTTCACCAAAAAACATGGGGTAGAAGTAATTTCCATCATTTTTCTTAGTTTGGTTCAATTTCAAAAAGAAGAAAGTTGTTGTGTGTGAGGATATTCCCTCATTTTCTAGTGTTTTGTTCAAACTAAAAAAAGAAGAAATCATGGTTGTGATCACCATGCTATGCTTACCACCCATATAAGATAAAATTATTGCCAATATAAATTGAGGGGTGAGCATACCTATCATTTGATGGACTAATTTCAAAATATGAACATTTGAGGAGGAATTTGCAAGATGTTGCAAGTGAAATCCAAAGTCAAACTTTGGCTAAAAGTAAAAAAAAAAAGACATTAACAATCAGGTACCAGATATTCCTCCTATAAACAGAATGTAATTTAAATTGTGTGTCCTTTTACTTACAAATTTATTAGCAATAAAAACATGTCATCACTCTGTACTAGCAACATACCTCCTCACAGCCAGATTCCATCATTACTTGAATAGATCTAGTAACCAGCTCTGTTGCTGCAACACGACAGTATACATAAGCCATAGAACATGCAAGTATTGAAAAAAGTTCACAAGAAAATTAGAGGGGAGCAGGCCTTGCTGTGATACACAGTACTCCAGAATATAGTTTAACACTGTCTAGCACATAAAATTTCCTGCATAACCCATAAAAAAGCTAGCCAGTGTTTACAAGTGAAACTGATTCAAGTTTACCTTTAATATGAATAGAGGCTGAATGCAAAAACTCATGCATAAACGAGATAAACTGTTAATCAGGTCCACTGTGAAAACTGGATCATTTAACTTGTACTTACAATATAATTTAGGGTAATTGTTTCCAGGTTTAAGTGACTTTTAGAGAAGCTCAGTCAATCAAGGTGAATTATAAGGAGTTCGAGCAGAGATGAATTCAAGATTTGAAGCCTAGAAAGGGCACCTCATCCCCACCTAAATCCACCCGAAGAAGGAAAATCTTCTCTGCCCCAACCTAAAACATGCTAACGAGCATCAGACATAGTTCCTGCTTTACTATTGCAAGCCCAGCTCCAATATATTACACACTTGCGGATCTACCGCAGGATGAACTCTTAACTCTCACTTCTGGGTATGGGCAAGTATAGGAGGAAAACTAATTGACTCCAGAGTGCTGAAAGTGAAGAGGTAAGTTTCTTCTTCTTCTTCTTCTTCTTTTTTTTTGCCCCTTTCCCTCCCTGTCTTGGCTTGCCTTCCATTTTCCACTTGCAATAGTAAGTTGTCAACTTTTGTAAGATATCCTTTTCCAGGTAGTAATAAATTTAAGGTAGGCTCTTGTCTGTCCTTGCATGTTCACCATAGCATGCAATTTATGAAATCCTATCTTAAACTGTGATTAAGTGAAAATGATGCTTAGGGCTCGTTTCCAACTACTACATTTTGGGGAAGCATAATTCCTAGATTGCAACAAGGATTCAATTCCATACAGATCCAAGGCAATTTTACAGGGGCCAACAGATACCTAATGCAACTTTCCACCTTTATCCTGATAGCAAACATACAATACAATGTTGGAAGAGTTCTCTGAAAGGAACTAGGAACAAATGAATGAGAATGTATTGTTAGCCTTTGACAGGAAAGGCATCCAAATGGCTGTCCAGTGAACATCGATTTCACAACCCTCCAGTCACAACTTACTAACATAGGCATTTCATTCACTATTGTGTACTGACTAAGCTTGCAAAGGTAGATAGTTGATAAAACAGAACTAAAAGAATTCTAACGTTTTCTTTTAACTTTCTAGTAGCTAAACCGTTTCCTATTACCATAAGTTTACACAAAGGGTCAGCCTTAAGTTTTTATCTTTTACATTAGTTATTGACCAACTTACTAGGCACATTCAGGATGAAATCCCATGGTGTCTGTTATTTGCTGATGATATAATGTTAGTTGGCGAAACTAGAAAAGGTATAATTTCTCAAGTAGAAAGGTGGAGACAAGCTCTTCAATCTAAAGATTTTAAAATTAGTAGAACAAAAACAGAATATATAGTGTATTTTTAGTAAAACTAAGAAAAGAAAAGAGCTTGTAGTACATATTGATGGTCAAGAAATATCTAAAAGTAATTATTTTCGCTATTTAGGATCAATCATTCGGCATGATGGTGAGATTGAGGATGATGTTATTCATCGAATCAAATCGGATGGTTGAAATGGCGGAATACTTTGGGAGCTAGGTAGCACGAACACGGACACGGGACACGGCAAATTAGTAAAATGTGGGATACGGGACACGGTATATAATACACACACATATGATCAAATATTGAACGAAAATACCAATAACATTTGTATGTTTCTTTCTATTATCTATAACAATTAAAAATCAAGTTAAATCAAACCAAGAATAAGATTTAATAGCAAAAAGTTTAGTTTTGACCGCATGAGATAATACGAGGGGTGTTTTTCAAATATTTAAGTAATGGGTTTCAGTTTTCGGGTTAAAAAATAATTGGTTTTAAATCTAATATTATCAGAGAAACTAGTTTAGGGTATAAGTAATGGGAAAATCGGGTTTTTCTTTGAACCACAAGTGTCCATGGAGTGTCCACGGAATGTCGGTGTCGAACACGTGTCGGACACGACACCCAAAACGAAGTGTCAGTGTTACCTAGTTCGGGAGTCTTATGTGATCGTAGAATACCAATGAAACTAAGGAAAAATTCTAATGGAACGGTTATAAGACCAACAATGCTTTATGGGTCAGAGTGTTGGGCAATTAAAAACATGTGCAAAAAATGAGTGTAGCAGAAATGAGAATGTTGCGATGGTCTTGTGGGTATACACTAAAAGATAGGATAAAAAATGAGTGCATTCATAATAAATTAGAGGTTGCTCCTATTGAGGATAAAATAAGAGAATCGACTAAGATGGTTTGGTCATGTACAACCATGGTTTTAAATGCCAGCCGACATGTCGGATCAGAGGCTAGAGCGATACGGATATGGCCATTTCAATTCGGATATCGTTTTCGAGGTCCATGTCGGACATGTCGGGGGATATTGCGGACATATCGACCGATTTTCAGCCTTGAAAAATCGGTCATTTTTTTTAGTTGATAAGTATTAGGGTTTGGGTTTAGTACTTAAAACCCAAACCCAATTAAAATTTTTTTAGCCTTTTGTTCCCATAGTAACCCGATAGCATATAATACAAATTAGGGCAAAGAAAAAAATGTTGCTCTCTTTTCCGTCGCGATCTCCTCTCGTTCGTCTTCGTCTCTACAAATTGAAATTGTGAATTCATAAAAGCATGATGTAAACAATAAGTTTGAACCGTAGCTTGAAATCAATCCAAAGTCTAACACGTTATGTCAATTTTATGCAATGCACTTTACTTTATGTTAATTTTATGCAAGGCACTTCGAAAGTTCTAGTTTGACAATGTGTATTTTGTTTATTTGTTGGCATAATATTCCACTGTTTCCTTTCAAGAAATGGAAAACAACTCGTGTCTTGATGATGAATATTCAACTAAAGTAGGATAAACTGTAACAAGACAAGTGCATTCCATCTTGGTGACCAAAATTGAGTAGAAATCCATCCGATATGGCAATCCGATATTTAGTACATGTCCCCCGACATATCCCCGATTTTCGCTATCCGACATGAACTTTAGCTGTCCGACATGAACCCGACATCTGACATTTAAAACATTGTGTACAACGGAGATCTATTAGTGCACCGGTTAGAAAAAGTGATAATATTATAGTAAATGGGGCGAGGAGATCTAGAGGTAGACCTAAAAGAACTAGGTTGGAAGCAATTAAGAAAGATATGATTATGTTTAACTTAACGGAGGAGATGTCCCATAATAGAATGAAATAGAAGAATATGATTCATGTAACCGACCCCAAACATTTAGGATAAATGCTTTGATGTTGTTGTTTCTAATAGCTAATGCTGTTGATAACCAAATTACTTTTTAAGAATTGCTCCATTAGATTGTGATTATTTTCAGCAGCTTCAAATCTAAAAGATGCCATAGAACTACCTGCTTTTGCTATTAAAAAAACTATTACTAAGTTCTCCAGTCGCATTAACCTGCAAAAGCAAGTACTATAATCCATCCAATAATTAATGGAACATGCAGCAACATGTTTGTATGGAGCCTCAGTCACATCAAACGTCGAAAACAAACGACCAATTATTACACTATCATAGCTCAAATGCAATATGTTTGGTTAGGCAGTTACATATATAGTGCATATGTATTAAGCGCAGATGGTAGTGACGTTTGTTATCGCTACTGATTTTGTTCACTAGATATTTTCGCTTCATTTGGTTTTGTATCATCAGAAATATTATCATTAGTCTGCATGGCATGGATATTTCATACTTCTTTCTCCATAGTATTATGTATTCTTTCTGACTTTTCAGGATTTCTATATATTATATGTTTATTGATCTTTATTTCAAGTAGGTAACAAAGCATACAATGTACTCAAAATCCAGATGTTACTTAGTTGTACAATTATTCTACTTAATATTGATTGGTCTTGTTACTCACTTAGGTTTAAACCAATTCTTGTAAGTTGTAACCTCTTGTAACTTAGTTGTCAACTAAAAATATATTTTTCTTCATTTATTATTTGTTTAACTTGGAACATATTGTCATTTGTCTAGGTCTATGTATTATGCTGACATTTTAAATTTTCTAGAAAGTCTCATACATATAATGTTTCTGAATTTTTTATAACTTTTTGTTCTTCTCGGTTACTTTACTAATTTCTAAATGGCCACCGCATACATAGTCTTACAATGCCAACACCAACGATAGGGTCTAACACTTGAGAAAGATTGCTTCCTTTCTAATCCAACCGCTAACTCCATCATTCTTATCTATGAGAATAAAACCAATAAAAAGGAAGGATTCCATACTGAATTAGAAACCTATTAACTGGTTTTAAGCAGCAAGGGCAATTATTTACCTGGTTTATAAACAAAGAATACCATTGACATCTGCACAACTATTACAAGTCGACTCCCTTTGTGTTTTAATAGGATTGGAAACAACAGATACTTCATTCGAATCAAATTATAAAAATAAACTTCTACTCTTCTTTGTCCTGCAACCATTAATTCCTCTGCATTTCTTCCTCCATTTCTTCTTCTTGTTTTAACCTGTTTTTGTGTGTTTGCGTGTGTGGTCTCCAAGGCTAAACAAGGCTAATATTACTTTCTATAGGTATGTCTTTCGCATTTTCATTTCCCGTTTTCAGTATGGTGGTTACATACAAGCTAAATATACATTAAAAAGTTCTCTTTCATGATTCTTTGTTCTAAAACATAAAAACCCTCCAAATAAAAAACCTTCAGTTGCTGTCATGTTAGTTCTATCACCATCAATACTATCTATGTGAAAGATCGTCAAGGAAAAAAGTGCTCTTGTTCATCAAAGCCAGAACAATGCCTCTATGAACATTGTCTAAAGATTGACTCCTAAGAAAATCATTCCTTCATATAATAATTGAGATAGAAACAGTATAAAGACCTCCATCAATAATGTCTATTGTTAAATTTTCACACAAAATTATTAGCAATATGTTCTCTTAGGAGTCCGTTATGCATACCACCCTGACCAAAATGAATCCCTTGAGTACACCCCCGACTCCACCGCTTTTTGCAACAAACTAGATAATCCTTCCGCACAATGGTGAGTATTAGCGAGTTGTTTGGTGTTTTCCTTTGGTTTATTTCCTGCAAGTTGCCTTTAAAACATCTTGTATATGCTCTGATATATTGCAACAACAAGGACAAATGTTTAAAGTCTGTTACAGTAAGATCGGATGGACTATAGAACGGCATAATGGATGCTAACTAAAGGACAAATTTTAAAACACTTAATAGAATTTGAGGACTCATTTCAAGATATGAAGATTTGGGGACCAATTTCAAACACTAAAAAGATTTATGGACTAACTTGAAAATATAAACATTTGGTAGACTAATTAAAAATTGAAGATTTGGAGACTAACATCGCAAATCCCTTTCACGCCAAAATCCCGCCGCACACTCACGCTTCTGAACCCTATCACAATCAGCCTCCACACTCTGCCGCTATGATCCACCGTCTACTCCCCAAGCCCAAAAATCCTGTTCGTACAAGTCGATCATCCACCGCCACCAAATCCCCACAAAAAACCTAATTCTAATTCGACCACAACATAGACGCCAAAGAAGGAGACAAGCTGAGACGATCTCAAAAGGAAAAGAGAAGATGACGGAGGTGAAAGTTTGCAATCAAAGAAAAGGATTAGAGACTTATTCATTACGCTACAAGACTCAACCAACGACGACCCAACTTGCATTAGTCTTCATAAATTTATTGAATTGATGAGATCAGTCAATGACAAGAGTAGCTACCAATATCAGAAGGCTAGGTGGGATGCCCGCTGAGAAGAGCATGTGTCAACTTATGAGAGATGTAGATGCCGATAACATCGAATCTACAATTGAAAAGTTTGTATCCGAGAACAATCTCCATCGAGAGACGGTTTATTTTGCCGGATCTGTATCGATTTGTTGATGGAATCTTCTGAGTGAACAAATGCATTAGCACTTTTGTGGTCAAGTTTAACAGGATGTTTGGGGACATTATCTTTCTTTTATGAGAGAGGATTCATTATGGAAAGATTTGAGGAGTCTAACTTCTAACATCTAAGCTCCTACAATTAGAAGGGTCTTATTTGAGTTGCAGTTGGAAATTTCTTCAAACAAGGGAAGCTCTTGGGAGAGGTAAATTCTACAGCAATTTCTCTAATCCCTAAAGTTAAATGCACTGCTTCTGCATCAAAACATAAGCCTATCCCATGTTGTAATGTATTGTATAAATGCATTTCCAATATCCTAACTATAAATGCACTGCTTTTGCATCAAAACATAAGCCTATCCCTAAAATTAAAAGCATTGCTTCAAATATCCAATAAATGCATCAAAACATAAGCCTATCCCTAAAGTTAAATGCACCGCTTCGCATCAAAACATAAGCCTATCCCTAAAGTTAAATGCATTGCTTCCAATATCCAATAAATGCATCAAAACATAAGCCTATCCCTAAAATTAAAAGCATTGCTTCAAATATCCAATAAATGCATCAAAACATAAGCCTATCCCTAAAGTTAAATGCATTGCTTCCAATATCCAATAAATGCATCAAAACATAAGCCTATCCCTAAAATTAAAAGCATTGCTTCAAATATCCAATAAATGCATCAAAACATAAGCCTATCCCTAAAGTTAAATGCACCGCTTTTGCATCAAAACATAAGCCTATCCCATGTTGTAATGTATTGTATAAATGCATTTCCAATATCCTAACTATAAATGCACCGCTTTTGCATCAAAACATAAGCCTATCCCTAAAGTTAAATGCATTGCTTCCAATATCCAATAAATGCATCAAAACATAAGCCTATCCCATGTTGTAATGTATTGTATAAATGCATTTCCAATATCCTAACTATAAATGCACCGCTTCGCATCAAAACATAAGCCTATCCCTAAAGTTAAATGCACCGCTTTTGCAACAAACTAGATAATCCTTCCGCACAATGGTGAGTATTAGCGAGTTGTTTGGTGTTTTCCTTTCGTTTATTTCTGCAAGTTGCCTTTAAAACATCTTGTATATGCTCTGATATATTGCAACAACAAGGACAAATGTTTAAAGTCTGTTACAGTAAGATCGGATGGACTATAGAACGACATAATGGATGCTAACTAAAGGACAAATTTCAAAACTTAATAGAATTTGAGGACTCATTTCAAGATATGAAGATTTGGGGACATTATCTTCTTTATGAGAGAGGATTCATTATGGAAAGATTTGAGGAGTCTAACTTCTAACATCTAAGCTCCTACAATTAGAAGGGTCTTATTTGAGTTGCAGAGGAAATTTCTTCAAACAAGGGAAGCTCTTGGGAGAGGTAAATTCTACAAAGAATTTTTCTAATCCCTAAAGTTAAATGCATTGCTTCCAATATCCAATAAATGCATCAAAACATAAGCCTATCCCATGTTGTAATGTATTGTATAAATGCATTTCCAATATCCTAACTATAAATGCACCGCTTTTGCATCAAAACATAAGCCTATCCCTAAAGTTAAATGCACCGCTTCGCATCAAAACATAAGCCTATCCCTAAAGTTAAATGCACCGCTTTTGCATCAAAACATAAGCCTATCCCTAAAGTTAAATGCACCGCTTCGCATCAAAACATAAGCCTATCCCTAAAGTTAAATGCATTGCTTCCAATATCCAATAAATGCATCAAAACATAAGCCTATCCCATGTTGTAATGTATTGTATAAATGCATTTCCAATATCCTAACTATAAATGCACCGCTTCGCATCAAAACATAAGCCTATCCCTAAAGTTAAATGCACCGCTTCGCATCAAAACATAAGCCTATCCCATGTTGTAATGTATTGTATAAATGCATTTCCAATATCCTAACTATAAATGCACCGCTTTTGCATCAAAACATAAGCCTATCCCATAAAAGAAAGACAACTTCTCCAAACATCCTGTTAAACTTGACCACAAAAAATGCTAATGCATTTGTTCGCTCAGGAGATTCCATCAACAAATCGATACAAATCCGACAAAATAAACCCCTCCCTCAATGGAGATTGTTCTCGGATACAAGCTTTTCAATTATAGATTCGATGTTATCAACATCTACATCTTTCATAAGTTGACGCATGCTCTTTTTAGCGACATCCTACCTAGCCTTCTAATATTGGTAGCTACTCTTGTTATCGATTGATCTCATCAATTCAATAAGTTTATGGAGACTAATGCAAGTTAGGTCGTCGTTGGTTGAGTCTTGTAGCGTAATGAATAAGACTCTAGCCCTTTTCTTTGATTGCAAACTTTCACTTTCGTCGTCTTCTTTTCCTTTTGAGATCGTCTCCTAGCTTGTCTCCTTTTTTGGCGTCCATGTTGCAGGTCTAATTAGAATAACTCTATGAATTTCAAGACTTTATTCGACATCTTCAATCCAAAAGAAACACTTTCAATAAAGACTATAAGGTGTCTTGTTTTATAGATAAACTCCCTCCTTCTTGGTCCAACTTTGCTAAGGATCTCCGCCATTAGCAAGGTGATCTTACCTTTGTTCAAGCCCTTAAAGCAATTCATATAGAGGATCGGCATAGGCAAACCTCTGAACCAAAATCTAAATTGATAGCCAAAGTCAACCTAGTGGAGGATAAGCCTAAACCCTCTAACTTCAAACCAAAGGGAAAGAACTTCAAGAAGGGTAATCATTCTCAGCCAAATTCTCATAGAAACTCTAGACCTTCTAACCATAAAATTGAGACTAAGTTCTGTTTTGTTTGTGGGAGAACCAATCACCTTGCAACCAAATGCTTCTACCGGAAGAAAGAACCTGTCAATGCTCCTATCAAGGAAAACGGTGAACAAGGACTGCATAAGGTGAATATGGTGGAAGGGAAGTCTCATTCCTTTAGGTTACTTTACACTCCTTTGTGAATATCTACCTATCCTTATGATTGGTGGTTAGAGTCTTGAGCTAATATTCATATTTTTAACTGATTGTTCATAACTTTCCACCTATCAAGAATCATGTGGAGGAAGTATAATCCTGGTAGACAACTCACCTGTAGATGACTTCTTGAAATTTCTTGAAAGACTCTTATTTCTTCCAACGTCTTGCATGTATCTTTACCTCGGAAGAATCTGATCAGTGAATTCTTTCTGATGATAGGTGGATTTAGGAATCAAATAAAATCTTCATCTTCAAGTGCAATGTATTTATCAGAAAAGGTTTTTTGTTACAGATGTATTATTTCAATTGAATGTAATAAAACCTTCTGATAATACAATTCCTTCTCTTTTTATTGTGAATGTGATCTTGAACAAGCTGATATGATTTCTGAAATGAAAATATCTAAAGGTATCTACATGGGTCTGTGCCATAGCATTGAAAAGATGCTTCATAATCTTGACTTATTCCAAAGTCAATCTTCTAGTTTACCTTATGATTTTTATTTCCAATTGCTGAAGAAGAATAAAGTTGAACCTTCATCCTAGTATCGATATATCAATTTACAAGATCTCTTCCTTTTGTGTCTATAGCACTACCTATAATATCAATACATATTTAATTCCTGAAGCAAAATACTGTCAACAGGAATCTGATCAAACATCTTCAAATAATTTTCAAGTTTGTTATGAACTTAATAAACAAATATGTACCTCTTGACCTTTTAAAGTCAAAGAAAAAAATATTACAAACCACTTGAACAATTAAAGTCTAACTTTCTTGGAGTTAACCACTTGGCCAATTATAGTAATCATCGAGGGGGATGGGGTTAAGCCCATAGATGAGATCACCAATAGTAGGAACCCAACCTTCAGATTGGCGAACTGTTCTCATGAAGTAGGTTCAATGTGATAGAAACAAGCTGGACTGGTGATTCTCGTGTGGAGCACTGACCTTTAGAGTTACACTCCTTATGTAGCGTTAGATGCATTTATGATTTGCAATATGTTAGCTACAACCTCATTCCTATGATGACAGTGAATCAGTGATCATATGATGCAGCTGGTTAGGATGAGTTTTACTCTTAATAAGTCCAACGTACGATTTGTAGGGAGTACTATCTCCAGTTGCAGTACCCTTAGAGGACTTACCTACGTGGGAGGAACCGTGAAGGCCGCGGTTGGAAAACATGGGGCTGATCCCTAGAAACTCTCATGAGACGGTATTTGTGAGCATGGCCATTAACGCTCCAACCCGCTCGCTCATTAAATGGATGCATATTGTGTGTGCCTTTGTTAATATCTGGTAAAGGGGCCTAATTCAAGGTCTGATCCATTATGTCCCTCAGATTGCGACAAATGTTACTAAGCAAAGGTTCAAAGCCGAAAGCTACCTATGCCGAATTCACAATATTACGTTGCCCAAATTATTTTTTTCTTTATTGAATTTATTATTATTTTATCTTTTTCTTTCTTTCTCCCCTGAAACTCAATCTTTGGGGAGATTGTTGGATAAATAGGGAAAAGATTGAGTTTCCCTAACTATCTTATTTGGATCCTAATAGGTTGCAAATTTTATTGCTTAATGGATATAAATCCAACCCAATTAGAATCAAGATATTTCCAACCGAACGTGATCTTCGGGAATAACAAATCAACGCTTCTCTGCAAAACGGCCATCTTCTCACGGGAATAACAAATCAACGCTTCTTACGGGAAAATGGGAAACAACTCTCTCATGATTATCTATTAATAGAGATCAAGAAGAGATGAAGATAAGGAAAAAAGTAAGAAAACTTTTTCTCTCTAAACTACTCTCTAATCTCTCTCTCAGTTTCAAAGTTTTGGTTTCTATCTTCCTTTTATCGGGCAAGCATCCATTGAGCAAAGAGGTCTAAGTATCGCAGTAATATCAGGTGCTGGACAATCTCGGGGGTTCTTACCGCTAGTCTTTGGTTGCATCGAAACGTCTCCACAAAGGCGGCAACTGAAGTTTTAGGGCAGTGATTCACGATTGCCCCTCATATGCCAGCAATTCTTAACCTAATTTTATTTTTCATTTGTAATATTTTTTTCTAGGGTTTGGTTCTTTGCAACAAAGTTTTCTAACATAACCAAAGGAAAACACCAAACAACTCACTAATACTCACCATTGTGCGGAAGGATTATCTAGTTTGTTGCAAAAAGTGGTGGAGTCGGGGTGTACTCAAGGGATTCATTTTGGTCAGGGTGGTATGTATAACGGACTCCTAAGAGAACATATTGCTAATAATACAAAGCATAAAAAGCTCATCAATCTCTTGATTCAAAGTTTACCAATTCCTTTGCCTCTGTAGGGTTTGATCACGACAAGCATGGCGATGTAGCCTCGAAAAGTCCCCCGATGCTCCCCCATCTTGCAAACCACCGTCCCCACGCACTTCCCCTTATGAAACGCCTAATCAAATCAAAATCCAAGAACCAACAATCAAAACCCTAACCCTAACCCTAATTTTAGAGAAAGAGAACAGAATCACGAAACCCTAGATTGAGAGAGGGAGATGGAGAGTACGAGGAATGTGAGCTGGGGCCAGAGGTAGACGAAGTAGCGGTAGGTGAAGATGGAGTAGGGCTCGCTCAGCTCCTCGTCGACGAGGCTCATTATCAGTGGGAGATGGTGCTCGCCGCTGTAACTGACGTATTCGATCTCCGACGGTGAGAATACCGCCGTCGGTTCTGCTCCCCCGCCGTCGGCAGCGGCCTCCTCGGCCTCCATTTTCTATTATTTTTATTTTTTTTCCCGAGTATTTTTCGGGTTTGGATGGATTATTAATAGGACCTATCTGTTGGGCTTTAACTGGGCTGTGGCCATTATAAATGTTGGGCCCATTTATTCGCCAACCCTCAAAAGTCCTTTTAAAATCGGCGAACTTAGCACTTAAGTGTCCTATAGTTTCATCAAAGTTGTGGACCTTTATTTTAAGACCGAGCAAATAAATGCCTTAAAGTATTTAAATATTGTAGATAAATTTTTTAAAGTTTTAAATGTTATATTTTGGCGCCTTCTTGTTTACCCAATATTGAATATAAATACCATCAGTTTGTAAATGGTCTTATTTAAATAGCCTAATCTAAAAGTTACATTTTAATACATTCTGTTATGAGTTTTTCTTGGATAAGTAGAGAAATTGGATTCTTTTTAACTTTAGATAATTTATCTGTAATATTTGAATATTTTTCGGTATTTATTTGCTCGGTTTTAAAATAGAAGTCACTTACGTGCAAAACCTTCTCCTTAACAATCTCTATCTTAGATGCCTCTTTTTCTATGATCGACACAATTGATAAAGTCTTCTTTGTTACTTCTTTGGTGCTCTTCACAAATGCAGACCCTTTCTCAGAGATTTTCTCAGAGATGAATTGATGATTCTTAGTTTTGCCACTATCATAACTAGTGTAAGAACTCTTCAAAAATGTCCACGATGAAGGTCCTTTGTTGTTCTGGTCAAGTTCTTGCTCCATCTTCTTTGCTAGACGGACATTGCTAGCTAACGTAAAAGAATCTTATGAAGACACCCGACATTGTTTATAGTTAGAAGGTAGAAAGCGGTCTCTCAATAATTTCTTCATCTTTGCCTAGGTTCGAAACGGATCCTTCCCTTGATGGTATTGATTTATCAATACTCTGCCCTATCATGCAGATGCTTTCCCTTCAAGTTTGTAAACCACTAATTTAATTTTTCAATATTCTGGGATCATCTCATACTCAAAATATCTGTCCACCTCATCAATCTAATCAAGAAAATCATCAGCATAAAGCTTTTAGTTGAAGGATGATATTTTTAATCCTCTAGCGTCATAGTTCTCCTTTCTTTGGTAGCCTCTATGATTATTACTGTAGAATTTGTCTTGCATAGTTGGATCTCATCTTTGGCGACCATCAACATGATCTCAAAATCGTCCCAGATTCAGACGCTCCACCGCTAATGCAAATCGGTTTATGGAAGTCTTCATCTGAGTAACTCCAGCTTCAACTCATCAAACTCAGTTAGGAACTCAGTGAACTCAGTTCAGGTAACACGAGCTTCGTTGCCTGCCATCGAATCGGAGAAACATGGCTCTGGTGCCAATTAAAGCAGTGCGAAAGTGATAAACCTCAGAATCCACCAAATGGGTGTTCTCTGAATCCGCAAAGAACAATCTTCGAATCCACGAAGAAAATTTAATAAGAGGAATTTTATTGATAAAAGTGATCTTCAAATTCTAGGGTTACATGTCTCTTCTTAAATAGAAAAATAAAATAGACCCATAATAAGACTAGAATTACAAAAAAATAAAAGTATTAAATCCTACCTTAAAAGACTCAAAATTGAATTTTTTATAATCTAAATAGACTCCTACTTTCTTATTAAAAATAAATAAAATGGGTATTACTGATGTGATTTTTGAAATTGACAATTCAATTGGCTCTGTCTCGTCGAGATAGGGAATTTACATATATAATATGTCGAATCTACCTTAGAATCGGAGATATGGTTGTTTCTTTGTTGGCAAGTCAATAATTCATATGCATTCGCGTTTAGTTCTTGATT